>CM050944.1:5113274-5520774 GCA_027789145.1 Solanum arcanum | reverse complement strand
TTTTGACGTTTTTAGTCTTTTGCTATTCCTTTGCCTTTGTCATTTTTTGAACTGGAAGATTCTTCCATCTGACTGCTGAATTGTTGCAGGAATTCTTCGATGTCCATTTCGTCTTCGTCTTGGGATTCCCCGGCTAGACATTCATCTTCATTTGAAGTAGAAACTGACATATTATCTGTAACTTTTTTCGGGATATTTTTTCCCAAATGCTTTATTAAGTCTCTTTTTACCTCCTCCATATAAGAAGCTAGAATTTCAGACTTGGATATGACTCCTCCCTTCATCTGGATTTTTCGGCAAATCTGCTTAAAGGGACTTGTATCTTCCCTATCTGTTGATGAACCATTCTGGTTATTACCTTTTTCAATGGAAATGTTAATGGAGTCTATTATCTCCTGTCCATGTAATTGTCCTTCTGGATTTTTGTGGAGTAATTTACTCCAAAACTTTGTATGAAATTTCCTCTTGAGGCAAGGAAATTCTTGTCCATCTGTTTGGACTTCAACTGTCCATTTCATTATCCATGGAATTGAAAATTCTATAAAGAAATACATTATTGAAATCCCTTTAAAATAAATATCATCTTTTTGTAATTGTAAGATCTTGGGGGATATATCCACCCATTCTGCATATAATCGTTTATAATTCTCAGGAAGAATATTTATTGTGGGACCATATAAAGTCCACCATTTACAAAACCAATTTGGGATGTTTTGTTTAAAATTATTAGAGCAAATCTTGATAAACCATGAATGCTTTCTATTAGCGTTCTCATATAACAGAGCTTTATTAAAGCTTTCCACATAATCCCAGTAATTAAATCTTACTGCTGTTTTCTGTTCTGGGTGAGTATATTCTCTCTCCCTCATTGTACTAGTTCCCCATTCTTCTGGAGTAACTATCTTTTTTATGATTATTTTAGAAAAGTTATAAACTTTTCTAGTATTTGCTGGGTAAAAATGTTGGAATTCAGCTGATCCCATGGATGAGAGTATAATCTCATAATGCATTCTGAATTTATAAGTCGGGACAGCATATGATGCTGTGTCAAAATACCTTGTCATGATTTGCCAAGGTTCATCCTTCCATTGTAGATCCCTTGGGTCTAGAATTAATATTATTTCATCCAAATCATTTTGGTCATAGACTTCAATATTTTCAATGACCTCTTCATTGGCCACTGCTGAGTATGATGGCTGTTCTTGTTGTCTGGATTTTATAAAATCCATAAATTCTTTATACATTGGATTGCTTGCGTCTATCCCTGATATGCCAGTAGATGTGCTAGCAGATGTTTTTGTGATATTTGCGGCTATAAGCCTCTGATTTCCGACTTGAGCTAGGACATTATTGTTCGTCCTTCCTCCTCATCCTTTCCCCTTTCCTCTATTAGAGGAAGAGGGCCAAGATGGCCTCATCATGCTGCAAAAGAGAATTATTTGATTAGGTATTCTCTAGTCAGAAAATCAGGAAGACTATTATCTATTCCTTTTTTATAAAGTATTTCAAAATCAAAAGGTGCCAATAAGGCCTGCCATCTAGCAAACATCTGTTAGAAACATCATGTTTTACATCCTTATTAAAGATGAATTTAGCAGCTTGACAATCAGTTTTTATGATAAACTTTTGATTATAAAGGTCTCCTTGGAATTTTAGAACACTTTTTACAATAGCCAAGATTTCTTTAGCTATGGTAGCATAATTTCTTTGGCTATTATTCCATTTTCCTGAATAAAATTGTATTAGATATTCCTTATTATCATCTGGGGAGATTTGTTTTAAAATTCCTCCATAGCCTATATCAGACGCATATGTTTCAACAATCTTGTTCCAACTGGGATTAGCTAGAACAAGACAAGGAAGGTTATTAACCTTACTTTTAATTTGTTGAACAGCTTTCGTATGATCCTCTGTCCATGGCTTAGCATTTTTCTTAAGCCTTTCATATAATGGAGCAAAGATCTTTTGCCCAGTCCTTTATAAAAGGAGAAATATAATTCAAGCTTCCTAAAAATCTCAAGTTGTGTTTTATCCGTAATGATATCGGGAATTTAGATGCAAATTCTATGCTTCTACGAATAGGAATGATTTTTCCCTTTTCAATATTGTGACCCAAAATCTAACAAAGAGTTTGGAAAATATGCATTTTTGCTTTAGATATAACCAAACCATTTTGAATAATGATTTTCTTAAATAAATCAAGGTGTTTGAAATGGGTTTCTAAACTTTTAGAAAATATCAAGATATCATCTATATAAACAATTACAAAATTGCTAAAAGGATTGAAAATATCATTCATAATTATTTGAAATTCCGATGGGGCATTTTTCAAACCAAATGGCATAACATTCCATTCATATTGTCCCATGGGTACATTAAAAGCAGTTTTATATTTATCAGCTTCAGAAATCTGAATCTGCCAATAACCGGATTTTAAGTCAAATTTTGAAAATATAATAGCTTCATGAAGACGATTTAGTAAATCCTTTTTATTAGGAATAGGATATCTGATCCATTTCAAAACTTTATTCAAAGGTTTATAATTTATAACGAGTCTAGGAACTCCTCTTTCTTGTTCTGCATGTTTATTAACATAAAAAGCAGTACAAGACCATGGTGACTTTGAAGGTCTTATTAAACCTTTCTGTAAGAGACTATTAATCTCATTCTTACATAATTCTAAATAATCTGAATTCATTTGGCAAGGTCTTACCTTAGTAGGAATATAATATTCTGAGAAATTTTCTTCATATGGAAGACTAACAATATGTTTTTTTCTCTCCCAGAAAACATTTGGGTGATCACCACAAATTTGTAAAGAAAATTGATTTTTTAAATATTCAATTTTTTCCTGTAATTTAGGATTTTTAAAGTCTCTTCAATAGTAAGACTACAAATTTCATTTTTCAAAAAGCCTATTTGCTTGTTCTTTAAAGAAATTATATCTTTAACTTCATTTATGAATTTAGAATAAGGTGGAGATATAAAATCAATCCTAACCCTTTTTCCTTCAAAATTTCCAGTAATACCAGTATGATCCCAAGAAGTAATTGGATAAATTTTCCAAAAGAAAGGCATTCCAAGAATAATTTCATTTGAAATGTTTTTTATTAAAATAAAACTTTCAGGAATGCAAACATTGTTTGTACAAATATAAGCTTTGGGAATTTTATAATCAATATCCATCTTATGACCACTAGCATTTCTTAAAATATGAGTAGTCTTTTTAAAATATTTTGAAGGGATCAACCCTTCTTGAATACAATTTAAATCAGCTCCGCTATCAATAAGAGCAATAAAATCTCTTTTTAAATTATAATCAATAACTATAGAAATTTTTGCAAGAGGTTTATGAGCTGTAATTAACTCAATAGTTTTTAAAAATGATTCTTTATTTTCTTCTGTAAAATCTTGAGTTAAATTATTAAGAGAATCTACAGAATTATCAAGAGCTTTGCTTACCTTCTTGAGTTTTATTAATACTCTCAACAAATGTAATTCTTTCATCAAGAATAATATTCTTATTTTTTAAATCATTAATTTCTTTTTTAAGGTTATTAACTTCTTCAGATAAATCTTGAATTGTAGTTGGAATATTATTCCTTTGAGACCTCTTATGAAGTTGTCTCTTTAATTCAGCCATTGTATAAGTAGTGTTCTCATTCTGAATTTCTTTTCTAGGAGACTCTACTTTATTAGTAGAAGTACTTCCCATTTTGTCAATAATCTGAGATCTTATTATAGGATCATCTATTAATTTGATCATCTCGATCCAATCATCACTACTAATGACATTAAGATTAAGATCTTTGAATTGAGAATAGAGTTTATAAAACTCATCTGTATTCTGCTTGTCTTCACAGGTTTCTCCTATTTGACAAGGCATACATTCTCCATCTGACGAAGAGATATAACTCTCATCATGGAGAACCCTTAAATCCTCACTGGTATGGGATTCTTCTCCCCCACTATCATCAGGGCCTGATACTTCAGGTGAAGAGTTTAACAGGATTTTACATAATGAATCCTTGATATTATCATCTAAATTAAGACTCTTAATTTTGTCCTTAACTCTACAATCTCTGGCATAGTGGCCTACCCTTCCACATTTGTAGCAAGCATCCGAATTATTATGCTTAAAGGATTTTTTATCAGATCTTTTGGATTTCCTATTTTCACGTTTATCCAAACGTTTCTTTTTCCTATGAGGTTTATAAGGCCTATCTGTATAGTCCTTATCTTTCTTCTTTTTAGAAGATCTTTTTGAAGATTCTGGGATGTCAATAGCAAATTGTTCACAGAATTCTCCCAATTGCTGCTTCTCATTTATATGATATCTCTTGATTTGTTGATTCAACTGTATTTCATTGCATAAAGCTAGCCCTTCTTGAACCACGGCTGCTATAAGTTTTCCATAAGTATAATCTTCATATTTAATATTAACCTCATCCCCTCTAAGGACTCTCCTAATTCTTTCTGCAAATAAGTTTGGAAGTCCATCTATGAATTTGGATTTCCAATGAGAACTATTACATTCTGGTAACTCCATTACCCTGGACAAAAATGTGTCCTTGTACCATCTCCAATTAGTAAGAGATCTACACTTAAGATTTTGTAAAAGAGTCCTAATTGTCTCACTATTATCTGACCATCTTCCTGAGAAATGTTCTATAATAGTCAGAACCAACGTATAAACTATACTTGGAGTTGAACTACCATTTTCTTGTTTCACTGCATTTAGAATTGTCATCCTTTGTTCTTCTGTGAGATAATTATCCCACCATCCTTTTAATTGCCCTGTAAACCCGGCAATAACCATGCTTGCTGTATTTTGTTCTGAATTCTTATTAGCTTTGCATATAGTGCTATACATAAGAATTCTATGAGCCAGTGTATAAATCTGTCTATCAGTGAAACCATCAATATTCCATTCATAAATCTCAGTACCACTGAAACTATTAGAAACAACAAATTCTTGTTCCTCTAAGAGTATATCTTGAGGAGTTGGTCTAGGATAATAGTACATCCTTTGAACCGATTTTCTAGCATATTTTTCTGAGATTTTATTAATCTCATCAAGAGTATTACTCTTTTTATAAGTTTTATTATCCTTTTCATTTTCCTCTATATGAAGAGGACTAAGTTCAAGATCTTTTTTATATTTTTCTTCTAGCCACCTCTCAATATTATCATGCTTTGATAATTTAAAATCTTTGATTTCAGGTGGAGGCTGGATACTCGTAGAGGCTTTTCCCTTACCTTTATCAGAAGCTTTAGATTTTTCAATAGTAGAATATATATGATTGATCTTATCATGTAAAGAGAGAATATGATCTCCTAGAATGCCCATATAAACATTTGTATAATTATTTTGCTGTATAAGAATTTTAACATGTTGTTGTTGTTGTTGTTGTTATTATTATGAGTATTTTTATTACTATTATTATTATTATTATTATTATTGTTATTATTATTATTATTTTTAATAATATTATTATTACTATTATTATTATAGTTGTTATTGTAATTATTATTATTGGTATTATTATTATTATTGTTATTTTTTATATTATTTATTATTATTATTATTAGTATTATTTGTATTTTTATTACTATTATTATTATTATTATTATTATTATTATTATTATTATTATTATTATTATTATTGTTATTAGTATTATTATTACTATTATTATTATTATTATTATTATTATTATTATTATAACTAATACTATTATTATTATTATTATTATTATTATTATTATTATTATTATTATTGGTATTATTATTATTTATATTATTATTATTGTTATTATTAATATTTTTATTATTATTATTATTATTATTATTACTATTATTATTATTATTATTGTTATTATTATTTTTATTTATTTCTCCTTGGTTGGACTGAACCGCAGAACAAGGCATCCTACATATATTGTCCAAGCAAGAATCACGTTGAACATATTTCAGAAGAAAATGAAATGAACTGAAAAAACTTTTTTCTTTTACATTTTGAGATAAGGAATTTTTTTGTTATTCAAATACTTGAATAAGGACCAAAATATTTAATAATTTAATTGATTATATAATTTTTTGAATAAGTATCACCAAAATCCGATGAGGGTTGCTTAAGTATCTCATTGAGTTGAGAATGAGGTGTCTAATTCATAATTTTTTCAAATAAAGTTTTATTTTGTTGTTTTATATGTCTACAAACTTTTTTTGTTATCTTTATTTCTCTAAAAAAGGAAATAATAATTTGTTTTTTTAGAAGGATCTTTTATATTATTTAAATATTATTAGTTTGCGAAGTTATTTTTTTTATATGTATGTTGAACTCTTTGAGAACTTCTTTTATTTCAAATATCTTGTTGCAAATATGCAAGGACTACAATATTTGAGATTGACCGAATAATAACAGATATTTATGAAAATAATTAAATATAGTTTAGAGTTCTGTAAATACGAAAACAAGTAAAACATATTTATGAACATCTTGGTCAAAGAAAAAGTATTTATCTTAGATGGATTTTACCTATGTGCTGATCCTCGTTAATAAAAGAAAAATGTGCATGATGCAAATAAAGAGGATCCTATTAGTATAATCATTATTGATGCTTGTCTTACTAAGTTTAACAATCTAGAGGAAAATAAGTCTAGAGTGACTGTAAAAAGAGTAGACCGCTCAAGTCGGGAAGGAATAACTTACTAGTAGAAGGGCTTTTCGGCCTCACTATTAGTCCTTCTCATCCTAAAACATGTACTATTAAAAATCTTTCCATGAGCATTGCCACATCTTTAATATTTCAAGACTCAGGAGAGTAATCGCATCTCCGAAAAAAAAGTTTCTTACAAGACTTAGATTGATACACAAAGATAACAATGTATACTCAAATTCAGATAATATCAAAGCGCTAAATAAATGGATAAATACTACTTTGAGATAACAAACACAATAAAATAAATAATAGTCATATACAAGTCAATACTAGCAAGCTCGAATTCAGGTTATTCCTAGAGGAGTCGCCATCTGTCACATCCCTATTTTTCCTAAATGAAGTTTGAAAAAAGAGTTTTTCAAATTAAAGTGACATTACAAAAATGGATTATTTTACTTTCCCATGGTCAGTTGGAATTGAGTTTTGGTGTTCCAACTCACCCTATTTACATTCCTAATAAAAAAAATTTTGATTCTATTTTAGTTTTTTTTTTTTAATGGTGTGTGGACTAGAAGTCTAAGTAATGAATTTTATTGACCGAGAGGAAGGTGTGAGGCACCCCTAAAATCTCATGGTTCTATCAGGGTCTCTTTATAATTTTTTGATAAATTATATTTGCGAGTCTAAGAAATTTACATATGTCTCGCCTTCTTTGACATATTTTAAACTTACCTTAAACTATCTTGTTTATTAGTGTCTGTGGTGTACTGATAGCAACGATTTCTAGCCTTACAGCAAATTACGAATTCATTTATATGTCATCCCTAAAATTAACTTAATTAATATTATTTTAAGACAACCATTTAATGAATGGGTTGCACATGACCATAACGACCTCTTGTGAATATAAGTTTTAAATTAAACAACGATTAGTAGTCATTTTGGATATATTATTATTTCTAACTCCAATTGTTTATAGTAAGATTATAATCATAAGTATTGATTTCATTATTGTGAATATAATTCTGCATGCAAAATATTTATACAAAATGGATAGTAGTGCATTCATTGCTGTTATTATTATTAGTACTAGCTTCGCGGCACGTGTGTTGCATGTGTATCATATGTATTATTCCAAGTTGTAAAACAAAATTAATATTGATTGATTAAAGTTTTTAATAAATAGTTATAATTTAATAAATATAGTATAAGTGTTATTTAAAGAATATAGTATAAGTGTTTTATATTATAAAATACATTCAAAGTTCAACTATGGGGAGAAAGTAATATTTATTTAGTATTATTATTATTTACTTCTCTCAATTTAGTAAATAAATCTAATAAAATTTATTTAAAAAAATATCAGAGCAAAAAGTGTCTCTAATAGTCTTTTCTCTTGATGTTATGAACATAAATTATGGACACCATTTAAGTATAAGTTTTCTCTTAAATATTTATATTTGAAATTTAGTTTGTGCACAACACAAATAAAGTTAACAATAAAAATTTCAATATTTTATCTTTATACGCACTAATATCTTTTACCAATTAATATTTCAGCACGACTATCACAAAGAGATAATTCTACAAAGGTACTTTATTGTTATAACGAATGGTAATTAAATTGAGGTTTGAGTGTATGTCAAAATATTTAGCTACCAATTTCTTTGTATTGGATGTACCTATAGATTTCAGTAGCATAATTTAATCATAATATATGAACAACATCATCTTTACTTAAAATTATTTCATTTCTATAAGTTTGTACCTTATGTTTTTAGATATGTAGTCTTCTCTATTTTTCTACTGTATATATATATCATATAGTTGTTGTCTAATGAAAGTATTTAAAATCTTATAAAAGTTGTATTGTGATATAAAATATTATTATTTTTTGATAATAAAAATTAATAGATGAATAAAATTTAAAGCATTGCTTTTATAATCTTTAATTTGATTTAAGATTATTTTATGATCAATCACATTTTTATTATCTATTTTTATATAACTAAAAAGGAGTGTTGATACACTGCCTATGATGAAGGAAAATGAAATATATTTTCATGTTACATAAACTATAATGTTCCATTTGATTAAAATCTCGTCACCAACACCTCACTTTCTTCGTTCATATTTACTTACATATCTATCAAAAATAATTATTATCATGTATATTATCATATTATAATTAAAAGTTAATTTTTTTTTCAAATAGTGGATTTAACATAAAAAATAATTATTCAATGATTGTGTTGATGCCGTTATTTTAGCAAATTCAGAAAGAAACTGGTTCATTTGAGGGTTAAAAAAATAAAAAACAAAAAACAAAAAACAAAAAACAAAAGAAGAAATATCTCACCCAAATCATATGACTTTGTTATTATTTGTTTATTATTATTGTCTTTCCCACAAACTTTTCTACATTGTTAACGTATGCAAATTGTTAGAAAAAATATGATTGTGAATTTATGATTTTCTACAATTTGTTCACCAACTTTTTCTTATGTGGTACCTAAAATTTTGTTGAATTTTGAATTTAATCAACTGTTGCAAATAACATTGAGATTTTTTTTTAAAAGAAGAGTAGATAAGTTTAAAATATCGTAGTTTGAAAGTAGAGGAAACCCTTTATTTATAACTAATAAACATTAGTATTAATAGGTTCTAAATATTCTTTATTGAAAAAGTTATAATCTTTCGAAAAAGTCATTGCTAATCGAAAAAATGACGACTTCTTTCGAAAATCAAAACTCATTGGAAAAGGCACGACCCTTCAAAAAATTCACAACTCATCGGAAAAGGCACAACCCCTCAAAATATTCACAACCATTTATAAAAATCACAACCCTTCAAAAAAGTCACAACTGATAGAAAATGTCAAAACCCGTGAGAAAACTAGCAACCGTTTGGAAAAGTCACAACTCTTTGAGAAAATACAATACTTCAATATGCAAGGGTATCTACTTTTAATGTAATAAAATAATAAATAAAATAAATTAGTATTTTTATTTGTGGATATTATAGTGATTCAACATTCAATTTAGGAGTTCATGCTTTTAAGGTAGTATAGATTATTATATTAGTATACAATCATATAATCAGGTTGTGAAGGACTTTGTGAAATTCTTTTTTTTTTTAAAAATTATATTAAGTCGTCTATACCTTGGAAAAGTATAATATGTATAGTATTAAATGTACCAGATGAATGTAGCTTATTAGATAACTGTTATTGTTATTTTTTTTCGTTTTCTCAATATCAACCACAATCATAATCTACACATGTCAAATTCATAAAATTATGCAAAATAATTTTATCATTTGAGGTGGATTTAATTGACCATTTAACTGAAAATAATACAACACTTACCTACGTTTTGACATACTTCCATATTGTTCTACTACTTGATGCGCAAGGTTTTGCAAGAAAGGGAAACTTAGTCCCTGGTATGTAGGCCAATACCAAATTTGATATGAGTTGGTAAAGTTTCCTATGAGTTTGATTTTCCAAATGAGGTTGCCTCGGTTCACCCGGTATTTCATTTTTCTATACTTAAGAAGTGTATTAGACTTGTGGTGTCCATAATTCCCCTACAAAAGGTTGGGAGTTGACGAAACTCTTGAAGAGGTTCCCGTAGAAATCCTAGACCGGCAAGTTAAGAGATTGAGAAACAAGAAAATAGGTCCATGTGATGGTTTTATGGAAGAATTATCTAGCTAAGGTTGCTACATTGGAGGCCGAGGATGACATGAAGTCTCGATACCCTCATCTCTTTCCTTCTACTCCTATTCAAGCTTTAGGTAAGTAGTTCCTTTAGATTTTTCTTGTTTTGGAGGTCATGAGTGATTTATGTGTTTCCAATATATCCTTATGTTATACATATTCCTAAGAAATTTATGTTTCGTAATAAAATGACTTTTTATGATGTATGTTCCTCATGTTGTTTTGCATTGTGTATGAGTTGCCTATCTGTCTTGATGAGGTGAATTTATGAACGTGCTTTAGTACGCTTTTGAGAGTAATTGCATATTTTGTCTATAATATTGTGTTGAGAATGCTTTTAGTTGTAGAAGGTAGTTCCTCCTATGAATATGAGAAATGGTGAGTTTTATGCATAATGGGTTGTTAGATGTAGTTCCTACTTCCTTTTGTTGCATTGACTATGCTTGCGATGGAGTTAAATTCTCCTCCATTAAATTGTACATTTTTTATGTTTCATGAATGATGGGCTGCTCGTCTTGAGTCTTTACTTGTGTAAGGTGTGTAGATTTTTATTCGAGGATGAATATTTTCAAGGTAGAGATATTGTAACACTCCAAAAAAAAATTAGTTCGCTAAAACTAGAGCTAACCGTTGGGGTTAGAGTCAAGAAAGTGAGAAAGGGACAAGGGAGAGGACTAGGGCAGTCCACTCTCCCCTAGACACTGCCTCAGCGACCACGACAACAACCATGACTCGTGCTGTGGACCCTGTCTGGTGGTATGGTCTATGGTTGGTAAGGCATTGTGCTTGCCAAGCAGCCCAAAATGACACCCTCCCCCACGAGACACTTGAAGGCTCGTGAAGGACACCAAGTACCGTGGGAGTGGTCGTGCTCTTCACCTAGCCACTGCTTCAAGGCCCACGAGAGGGACCCCCACCCTCGGCATGCACCACAACTCATGGAGCCCCTTATGAAGTTTCCTTGGGCTTGTGGTCTGAAGGCACATGATTTCAAGACACTGCCTCAAGCCCACAAATGGGACCACAACTCGTGAAGCCCCTCATGGAACATGGGCAACTCACTTAAAGTGTGGGGTGTTTTAGGTAATTTCGATTCAAGGGTTATTAAAGTGAAGTTGTTTTCCCTTAGTGTTATGCACATGTACAGGTAAATTTAAGTGAAAATCCACCCATTCACCCCATTTTTTCAATACCCAAAATGAAATCCCAAAAGTTCATGTTCTCTAAAAAATTGTCTCTCTAGAATTTCAAGGAAGAAGACGAAAGTTGGACCTAGGGTTCAAGGATCAACCTCTGCTCATCAAATTTATTAGGCTTCATTTTTAAGGTATGGTAATCCTTTATCCATGGATATTTTTCATCCTTGGAGTCCCTTCAAAATCCCAATTTCAAAGATAGAAATTCCCCAAATTCTAGGTTTTTTCTCTAAGTCACGAGTTCCTTTCAAAAACAATTCCAATGTTTCAATTACTTTATATTATTTTCGTGTTGATGACTTATTATGGTTTCTATGGTGAAATCCCCAAGAACCCATGAATTCCCCATATTACCCAATTGTGATCCTGTGATGTGGGTTGTTGATTATAGAAGAATGTATGATATTAATTATGTAGTGATTAGGTTACTTAAATTATGATTATATCTATGTTTAATGTATTAATTCTAGATGTATTGATTGAATATGATCTATGGTCCTTGAAGGGCAAAGAACGAGAATTATTCATGATTATGCGATAATGTATATGCATTAAGAACACTTCGATACTGAAGTGTCCATGATTATGATGATGTTGTTGTGTTTATTGAAAGGCTATTCTCATGAACTCATAATGAACATAATGTGAAAGGTTTTACAACATTATGAATATTCTAGGTTGAAAGGAAATTCTCACCTAATTGAATCTAATGTTGTATGTAGACATGGAAGGTAAAAGATATTTTCACGCATGATCTAATCACCTATCCTAATGAAACAAGTTATGAATTAACTAGCACTCCGTAGGATAATTGCTTAGCATCGAGTGGAAATTTACTATGAGATAGAAGCTCTTCCATTAGAAAGTTTGAGATTCTAGAAGCAATCTTTTGAGATGGAACCTTACCCGCTAGAAAGGGTAGGTTTCTAGTAACGATCTCGTTATCCCATAAATTCGTGCCGCAGTAGGATATTTAGCTAGTTGATCCACCTAAAATCTAACAAATGATGGTCTTACCTTAGGCAAGTAGGACAACCCTTTTCGATGTGGGTAGCACCACATACCATTTTTAGCTCATATGGTCTATATATGTCGGTTAAGGCTTATTCACACTATGAATAAGAATATGAATTATGAACTACAGTTACTCAAGAAACTTTACTTAGTATGAATGAGATTATGAGATCTTATTCGTAAATTGTGCAAATATTCTTTAAGGGTCTTTATTGTATGTTTCGCTTATGATATGATGATTTATGAGTTGGTTATGCTTATGACTTGTGCTTTTACCTTATCCTAAAAATGATGCTTTAACTTGGTAAATTGCATACATTCAACTACAATGTCCCTTTTACCATTTTTTCATGATTTTTGTGCATGACTATCATACTTAGGATCCGACTCTCAAAGGTTTTCCCCATTGTGGCTAGAGCTTGGATTTGTTCATTTCTCATTGCCTATTGGTGAATCCCCATGCTTCGAGGATAAATGTTATCATTGTAGTTTCAATGGTGTATTTTCTTTCCAGATTATGTTATGATGGGCTGTGACCATATTTGATTCGACTATTGTAGTAGATAGCCACTTGAGACAATTTTAGATTTCCTCTTTGCTTTTAAAATAAAAACTTCTTAAGACTTGAAATTTGTTTTAATTTTATTTTTCAACACATTATGATGTTATATGATAAGTGGATTACATTGGCCATTCGGGGTTCATTATATCATGTTACGTCTTGGGGATACCCAGGGTCGTGAAAACAAGCCAGAATTCTGAAACATCAAAAGTTCTTGGACAATAGCACACGAAAATAAGCAAAATCTTGTTTTTCCTTCTTTGAGGATTTTCCGAACATGAAAATGTGCCATATGCCCCTATGGAAAAATTGACACCATTAATAAGGTCATAAGGTTATTCCATTAAATTGTTTTGCGAGAATAAGTCGGAATCCAAAATCACCGAAAATCAAGTGTCTTTAGCACAAGAGAATTGGCTTAGTATGTTTTTTCCTGCTTTAGGGCTCGTTTGAACTTTAAAATGCGCACGTTTGCCCCTCTAGATTATATAAAGCCATTAATAAGTCCTTAACTGACTCCCATAAATATTTTGTGCAAAAAACAAGCCGGAATCACCAATCACCAAATAACCATGGATTATGTTCCACACAAGAATCGGCAAAATCTGTTGTTTCCTTCTTTGGGGCTCGCTTGAAATTGAAAATGCAACCATTTTCCCTTTTGGACCAACTGATGCCATTAATAAGGTCTTAACAGGAGTTCATAAAAAATTTCAATAAAAAAATAACTGGAATCCTAAATCATAAAAAATATATGGATTTATAGCACACAAAAATTGTCCCAAGATGGTTTTTCCTTCTTTGGGGATCGTTTGAACTTGAACATGCGCTTGTTTGCTCCTCTAGACATACTAACACCATTAATAAGCTCTAAACTGCTTCCCATACAATATTTCGACCAAAACAAGCTGGAATCCTGAATAAAAAAATCTATGGACTATAGCACACAAAAATTGATAGAATCTTGTTTCACCTACTTTGGGGCACAGTTGAACATGAAAGTCGCCCATTTATGTCTATGGAACAAGTGACACCATTAATAAGGTCATAACATATGTATATGCAATAATTTGAACAAAACCAAATATGAACCCGAACCACCAAAATCCATGGAATATAACACACAAAAATCGACAAAATTTTGTTTTTCTTGCTTTAGCGCTCGTTTGAACTTTAAAGTGCATATGTTTCCCCTCTGAATCAAGTAACACCGTTAATAAAGTATTAAAAAACAACCATGAAAAGTTAAGCAAAAAAAAAAAGCCAGACTCTGCAATCACCAATCATCGATGGACTATATTGTACACAAAAATTGGCAAAACATGTTTTTTCCTTCTTTGGGGCTTGTTTGAACGTAAAAATGTGCATGTTTTCTCCTTTGGACAAATTTATGCTATTACTAAGGTATTTAAGACATATTTATTAAATATTTTGGTAAAAAACAAGCAAGAATCTCGAATTACAAAAAATTCATGGACTACATAACACAGAAAAATTGGTAAAGTCTTTGTTCTGTTACTTTGGGCCTCGTTTGAACTTTAAAATGCACCAGTTTTCCCTTCTAGACAAACTGATTCCATTAATAAGGTCTTAATAGACATCCATGAATTATTTCGTATCATAGCACACAAAAATCTTTAAAATTTGGCTCTTCCTTGTTTGAAGCTCATTTCAACTCGAAAATGCACCCATTTACCCGTTTGAAGTAACTAATGTCATTAATAAGTCCTAATAGAAGTCCATGAAAAATTTCAGTCAAGAACAAGCCAGAATCTTGAATCACTGAAAATCCATGGACTATACAAGAATTGAAAAAATCTCATATTTCCTACTTTCGCGTTCATTTGAACTTGAAAATGCAGATGTTTGCTTCTCAAATATAATGATGCCATTAATAAGGTATTAATAGATGTACATGAAATATATCTGCAAAAAACAAGTTGGAATTCCGAATCACAAAGTCCATGGACTATAAGCCACGCAAATCGGCAATATCTTGTTTTTCCTACTTTGGGCTTGTTTGAACTTAAAAATAACTCCATTTTCCACTATAGACCAACTTAAGCCATTAATAAGTTTTTAGTGATCGTCCATGAAAAGTTTAAACAAAAAACAAGAATTAATTTGAATCATCCAAATTCTATGGACTATAACACGAATATCGGTAAAATCTATTATTTCTTCATTGGGGATCGTTTAAACTTGAAAATGTGCCCTTATGCCCTTGTTGATTAAGTGAATCCATTAATAATGTCGTAACTGACTCCCATGAAAAGGTTCAGTCAAAAATAAGTTGGAATCTTCAATAACCAAATATCCATGGATTATAAAACTCGAAAAAATCAACAAAATCTAATTTTTCCTTCCTTAAGTTGAATAATTGGTATCCACTGAATGTACATGGGAAGGAAATGTTGGGCATTTGGTTGAAGTTCTTTGAGTCCATCAATGATGATGTGCCCATGGATGAGGACGTTTCAGACTCTATCACCACCTAGGGGTACCTTCTAGATGTAACATGGCGTTTGGACCCCGAGAGACCCCATACAAGCAACTTAACATCAATAATATAAGAAATATAACAAAGAAGAAAATAAACATTTAAAACCCAGAGACTTATAAAAAGTGAAAGTGTAAAACACTTGTCTCATTAGAGATCTAGTAAAATAAAATGAAATTTGGTCGACCCCACACATCATGTCCAAAACTCGAAATAAGAAAGAAAATGTATTGATACCCTCAAATTACACTTCCCTAAAGAAGTATAAGAGGTCATATTAAGTAAAGAACCCAACTATTAGGTTGGGGTTGATCCCACGAGGAAAATGGTTTAGACTTAACTTTAATGTATGATTACTCTATTTAGTCAAGTCATTTCCCAAAACTAGTAATTAAAGGGGGGTTCTGTAAGAAAAAAGCGTTACAATGTTGTGAAATTAAACAAGTAGCAAAAGTAACTTATTGGTGTTTATCAAGTTGTGAGAGAAACTATGGTATAAGTGTCCCCACAGGTTCATAACGTCATAATCCTAGCTATAACAATTCTTTCCTAGTGTTTTGCATGCAAAGCGATAAGCTATGTATCTCTAAATCCTTGGTCCGACATTTAGAGAATTTCACCCCGTACCTTGGTCTAGCTACGTGTGTCTAAGTTACTAACCCTTACCTTTACTTCATATTAAGCATCATATTCGATGTTTTGCTTAGTTATTACCTTGCACCAATCGAAACTAGCCTATTAGATAGTATCCACTAAATCTATGTCGATAATTCTTTTTCTATTAACCACCTCCTTGGTCCGGCAAGTAACCATAAGGTGTGTTATAACGCGTCCACTTGTTTAAAATAATTCAAGACGAAAGAATTATTGATGCATGAAATGACCTAGTTGAGAATTTTTAATTAGCAAGTTTTATCTTGTTAATCACCCATGGTTCCCACAACCCTAATTGTGGATTTAGTTACTCATTCTTAGAAGAGAACAATTCATAATTGTTAAATAATAAATCAAGAACTTACTTTGACAAATTCGAAGAAAATCTAGAAATTCAACTTGAAATCACACAATTATCTTGAATAACAAATCCGGAAATTCGAATTAATTGTTAAAACAAATCTCAAAGAACAAAAGTATGAGATTAGCAAAACAATGCAACCCCCAAAATAAGGGTTTTCTCGCTATTTATAATAAAAAGAGTCCTAAATTAAAAAGGATTAAAAATAAAGAAAGTTTAGCCCAAAACGCGGCTTCAATCAACGACCCCACAGACGGTCCGTCAGTCAAACGATAGACCGTCGACTGCCTCCGTCGGTCCATACTTAGCATATTTTAAAAGCATGTCCTTTTCATCTTTTTTGATCCAATCGACGGACCAACAACATGGTCCGTCGATTCATCTACAGTCCGTCGATTCTCTCGTCGTTCCATACTTAGCTTTTTTCTTCAACACCGGGTATTGGGACATTCTCTGATCACATCAATGATTTGCCTGGATGGTATGCCGATCAGTCATTGGATCGTCGATTCTTTAGTAGCCCCACACTTGGTTAGAAATTCCCTGAGATGCTTCCAGATGCTTGAACCTCCAATCGACGCTCACTACCTTCGGTCCATCTGTCGCGACTGGAATCTAGAATCCAGATGAGACCGCCGTTGTTGACCTCTCAGAGGTCGCAAACAAGCCTACTTACGTCATCATTACTTTACGTATGTTGATTTTAGCGGAAAATTTGAAACTTTTTATTCTTTAAACATACTTGCTAAACATTCTTACATTTAATAATCGGTCATCATCAACCATCTAACTTTAAAGAGATAAGCAACTGAATGAAATAGTTCATTAAGTCTTAATTGTATAATTGCCAAAATGGCACCAATACGAAGTCTGAATTAAAATAGGAAAGAAATGCTAGTGGAACATGCTCCACTAGATAAACTCTAAAACTATGCTAGAATGTAAAACAGTAGCATCCTCGAAAGCATGTGGACCTACCAAACTCCGGATGAATGCTGACGTCCAGATAGCTGCAACAATGATCCTGTAGCTCTATCGCCCACTTGTTCCTGCACCTAAAATTATAAAGATATATAGGGTTGGTACACACTTGTACTAAGTATGGGTATATGAAAGCACACACCAATGACATGCATGAAAAAGAATAGCTCTTTCCTAACGACATGATTTTTTAAGTCAAGTCAGTAGACTTGCAAAATTGAGATTAGGAATGTTAGTGAACTTTCCAAATTGAGTTAGGAAAGTCATGCCATGAGGGTAACATGCATCATTATAAATATTTTATTGTACAAAACACATAACATCTTCATATAGCACATATAATAGCACATAACATATAACACATAGCTTCTTTCATATCATTCATTCATTTGCCATGAGACCTTGTAATCATGGACTTGACATTAAGACTTTCCAAAATGAGGGCTCAACATATGGGAGCTCAACTATGGAGTCTTCATTAGAAAACACAGAGTCTGATTCATCCATTCATACATACTTCATTTCATTTCATTCATAGGCCAATGTGAACACCTGCTATTCCTAGGATGTAGTTTAAGACTTTAATCGGGTTTGATGTGCAATGATCAGGAATAATCTAATGTCATTATCTGAGTCTATCTCACCTCTTTATTATCCTATCCTAACACCTTTGGTGTCATTAATTCTTTATATGCTTCATTTGAGGCTGGCCTCATTCATTCATTGGGAACATTAACTTTAACCGACATAAATCATGTGAGCATCTTAAAATTCAGTGTCTCCCCCACACCAAAAAGAGGTGGATTCACCGGCCAAAGTGACTCAATAACATGCTAGCATATATGGGAATATAACCCTGCCAAATCCCTATATTGGCGTATAGGTTCAAAGACTAGGAGATGTATGGAGACCTATAACCTGCAAGCCGGACAATCTCATCTCATGAGAGTTACGTGAACCTTCGCACTTGTCGAAAGAAGGCATTACCGCTCATAGCTAGCCTATTGATGCTCAATATAAAGTTCCATTACATTCAACTCATACGTCATGGAAGCTGGCTTCTAGTATGAGGAAAGCATAGCTCATTATATGATTTCTCATCTCATCATTAGAATTAAGTGTGTTAAACTCAATACTTTCATTAGACTTTTCATAGCGACTGGTCTCTTCATTATCTTACACTCTCATTGGTGAGTACGTATTGGTAACATTTACTTAGGCTCATTTGAGATTGCTCTTATCATATACATTGGCCTCATATCATGTTGTCACCAGATTCTTCATTATGAGCACCTTTCTTTTCATAGTTACTCACCTCTTATTACATGAATGTTCATTTAATCATTTCATAGTTCATGTCATCATATGCCAATGCACTTGGCCATTTAGTGTATCTTACACTCATACTTAACCCTACTAGGGTTCCACATTTCATTACGTACATCTTAGGTTCACTTACTTTTGAACGTATGTTAGACTTATGTGTCTATACATACAAGCCATTGGGCTTCATTCATAGTTCGTTAAATGATTCTTACTTTCCTAAGATTATGTAGTACAAGACTTATGTGTATTGTATATATGCCAAGATCTTGATTTTTGATCTAAGTAGATGTCATTACTCTTGGATATTTACTCACGTATGACGTATGTATCAATACAGAAGTTTGGGCAAGGGAATCCAAATCTTGAATCACTTGGATATCATTTATAATTTTCATTGATTTTATTTCTAATATTCATAACATTAGAACTCTAAATTAAATCTCACTATTAACATTGAACGATAGATTTCCTATTTAATTTTACTCTTAATTTAGCCGAAGGGTTGTCAACTTTGAACCCCCACAACCTCTTTTTATTTTTCATTAAGAATACATTGCTCATTTTCGCCCAAACCAGCACAACCTCTTTGATTTTTCTTTTAATTTTGCTGTGGAGGTTGTGAGGTGGTGGTTTCGAACCCCCACATCTTCTCTATATTTATTTTATTTAAATTGGGTGAGTGGCAGTGAGGTTGTGGGATCGAACCCCCAAGCCTCACTTCATTTCGTATTTAATTTGGCTTCTTCTTTCAGCCTTGAGGTCGTGGGTTTGATTCCCACGCCTCACATTTTCTTTTTCCTTATTTTTTTTCTTTCGCGCGTACCTGGAGGTCGTGGGTTTGAATCCCACGCCTCCCATTTATTTGTTTAATTAATTTTGTCTTCCTTCTCCCCACAGATCGCGAGTTCGATTCCCCCCAGTCGCATTCTCTTTTTTTTTCTTTGAGGCGAAATCAGTATCTAGGAACGAATCCCCTAGCACCCATTTTCTTTTTTATTTGCCTAGCGAAACCAGTAGCTAATTCCCCTTAGATCCTTCACATTTTTCTTTCTTTTTCAGCCATCTCAACATGTGAGGTCTTCAGTTTAATTCCCATTGACCTCACTTATTTAATTTTCCCTTTAAAACACAGATTTCAACCTTATTATAGAGTACCCAAATCTGGAAAATTCTTGTCATTAGTCAACTCATTTTTAGTCACATTGTTCATAAGTATAGTTGGCTAAAAGATGGTTATTTCAATACACTATATTTCATGGTAATTAACATCACATTGTACACACATTCCACACAAAAAATACACAAAAAAAAACATGATTTATGCAACCCCAAAACAGTGGCCAAAGCCACTGCCCACGTGCACACACGCACACCAACTTTTTGATCACACTTTGAATATTGTTTTCGTAATTTCCCTCACAGAAACATGTTCACATTTAATATAAATACATCATTCATGCCTAAATCTAGCAGCACAACATACCCATCCTACAAATTCGTTTGGGAGCTAAGGACAAGGACATATAAAGGACCTTGACAATCGTTCGAAGGAAATAACTCTTCGAGAATGAATTCCAGGAGAGAACCCATACCTTTTGATGTTGTTCAAGTGTGAAGCTGCTGCCCAGAAATTCCTCCAAACCACGCCTAATTCTCCTCAACGTACACACCACTCGACGAACAACCTCCCTTTGCCTTGACGTTTTTGATTACCTTGCTTTTCTTAATACTTTTCGTGTGTTTTTTCAAGTGTGATGAAAAATTGATATGAAACTGTTATTGAGCTTTCTTCTTAGTCAGCGCGTGAGAGAATGAGAGTTGAAAGACGTGAAAGAGAGTTGACAAACGTGAAGGAGAGAGTTATTAGGATTAGGAGACTAAATTCAAGACTTAGTCAAAATAGGATTTAATTAAATTAATACAAAAATCTGATTTTTTTATTAATACGTGAAAGTACCATCTTACCCTTAATAAATAGATTTAATTGATGATTAAATCATCAATTCCTTGCTCCCACCGGGGCTCGAACCCGAGTGGCACCCCATTTGCGAAATGGGTCACTCCGGGTCGCCCCAATACGAATTGCTTTTTTAATTAAATTAATTAATTTATTAATTCTCCAGGGTAATTACAATATTACCCTTGTCCTGGAAAAGACCATTTTACTCCTTGACCCTCAAAAGTTAAAATTTCCTCTTTTAATTCCGGTAAAGACTCTTTCGATTAAATCTTTGTGTTCACGAGCCTTACTTGGTTGGTTCCAACCTTTCCAAGCTCAACCAATTCCCCAAGTTAGTTGACTTGGTTGTAGTAAGGGTTCTAAGGTATGGTTCTACGCGTATCAATCAGTGTTACCCTTGGTTTAATCGCAAGCATTCTTGACACCCTAAGTCTTGATCCTATTCATTATTAGGGTTGTTATACCGTCGACGATACGATGGGCCGTCGATGGCTTTGTCAGTCGAATATGCACTTAATTTCCACAACCTTATGCGTTTCAGTTTTGGACAACTTTCTTGCAAAACAAAGACAAAATCATATTAAAATTACTACAAATAGTCTCTAGACACAGACCAACTTTAAGGAAAAAAACATTGAAACTACCGTGAAACCACGTTACATCAACACCCTCAAGTTAAATTCGTTGTTTGACCTCAAGCGACACATTATGCCTCAAAACAACACTTTACACAAGTATCCTTTTTAAAGCTTCTGCAATCATATGGCTATCAATTCAAACTTTTTCGTTACTTTAGTGCATATTTCTTCTCTTAGGCTTAATGGGCTTACTCTTGTGGATGAGACCATGAAACATACACACCTTGCACTGACACCTCAACTCTTTTGTCTCTCACCAAAGTACCAACTTAACGATATTGCAACTAGTGCCCTCACTTCAAAAAATATCCTCCCTTTTCACACAGTGATTTCAACTTTGAGTATATGGATCATTATTCAACAATCACACTCATAAGAAATGCACACCTAGTTGGTACTTGTCGCCTTAGGCTTACAAATATTTTCACTGCTCAAGTTCACCATATTAGACTATTAGGATCATGATAGGACTTTCTTGGCTTGTAACGTAAGATCAGTGTTAGGTATGGTACATATAGGCACATTTTAGTGACTTGTTTCCCTCCTTGACATAACGGCTAAGCGTCCTACCTCATTCATTGTTTATTATGCCCTACTTTTCTTGTCATCTTTGCCTTATTTTCTCTTTTCTTTCTCTTTTGTGGGAGTGACTCTTTTTTCCTTTTGTTCAACACTTTTTTTATATTTAACTGACAATTTTGACTGAGTCACTTCTCTTGTTCATTGTACATTTACTTTTCTAAATTACTCTTTGTCATACCCACTGTTCAGGTCATCACTCATAATATCAACCCTCAACTTATGGCTTTTCCATGAGTCGAGGTACACATCACCCAAGGTAAGGTCAGATAGGCAGAGGTTTGAAAACCATTCCATTTGGAGTTCCATCATTCAGACGGACAAGACAGATGGCGAGGCAAGAAGCCGTGCAAACACAATTCAATAGGGAAGTGCGCTTTCCACCTAAGCTGGTGACTTTCCTTAGCCATTCATTACGTCTTGAGCCACACTGTCCTCTAGCCCTGCCCCACCAAGACGAGGTTATTTTATACATTAGCCACCCTCAAATTATACTTTTGGCTTGAGTTGAGGAGCACATGTTCAAGGAGGGACCAGAACCAACATTACACCCAGGGAATTTGAGTTGGTGAAGAAAAGAAAGGTCTATTATAGGCTCAAACTATTTGGATCAAATGGAATAACAATTTAATTTCGTTCACTTCACATTAGGCTAGGATGTTTGCTAATTTGAAAAATGGCCTAAGATCATTTCCTAATCGTCTAACACAGATTTCTTTTTCCAAGACAAACCGGGCAAGTTCTAGCTTGGTACCAATAAGGTAACAATCAAATCTCCTCACACTCTATTGATACCACGTTGCATTATTAGATTATTGGTTACCTACTTTGAGTGTTAGAGTGAGGATCATGCAATGGATGTATCTATATGTTATGATTAGAGCAAACATTCAACATTCATTCAACTTATTCATGCAAGCGCTTTCTTAGAAGGGGATATCATCAAATTTAGACACCATTCTTCATTTTTCACTTTTATACTTTGTACAAGTGATACCACATGCCGATTCAACAGTAAAGTAATCAGTCTCTTGGGGCACAAGAACACAGGCAAGAAAAACACCAAGAGAGGATCATGAGTTGGGTCACTCACTTTCCGTTTACCCCATCCCCACCAAAAAAATGCAATTGTACCAAATGCATAAGAAAATAAAGAAAGGGTGGTAGGTGAATCAAACCTGAGGCACATAGCGGTGAAGAAAACAAACAGGAATGTACGCTTTCTCAGAACCCGCATCCCCAGTAGGGACACCCTCAGTAGTGGTTACAACAGTATCTGCACCCTCACAGTTGCTCCTCTCAACAACCTCTACTCTGGAGCTAGACGCCCCAACAACAAACTCTCTAGCCCTCATCTGACGAGCCTCCTGATCCAGCAATGACGCTTTCCTCGCAGCCTCCAAATATGTCCGCTTCTTATTTCAAGCACAAGCATCGTAACCCTCACTGGTACAACTGGGATAGTGCCTCTTGGTATGCTCACGAGGCTTAGGCGGTGGTGCAATGTGAGCGGTGAAAAATGCAGCCAGCACTGAGTCATCTACCGTCTGAACTGGACCAGACTCAGGCTCGGGTCCCCTCATCTTAAGGATGCTGTCCATATCAGCCCGCAGAGTCACCACAACCTCCTGAAGAGTAGTCAGATCAATGGTGGGGGTTGGAAAGTATAGAACTCGAAGATCAAATGAATCTAGGCGCTGAGGGACTTCCCGAATCTTCAGCTATGTCTACTGCACCACCATCTTCTCAATTCGGACCTCAGCCTCGCTAATCGATTTCTACACCCAAGGATGGATATGGTGCAACAAGATTGCCATCTGGGCCTTTAGCTTCTAGACCCTAGCAAGCGGAACTAGTGATGCTGATGGTGTGCCAGACCAGGAGGAACTAGGTGCCATACTCGTGCTAGGGGAAGACTCGGCCGTGGTGGCATCAGTAGGCTCCAAAGTGGCAGATCAACCCCTTAGGCTAGTTTTAATGTATCCGCTAAGTTATCACCTAGAGTCTGCACATCAACTCTGAGCCCTCGCTGTGGTACCACCTCATCCGTGATGAGACAATATTCACTTTCCCGGTAGAAGCACGGAGGACGTCTCTGCGCCAAATGGGAACTTCAGCATCCTTGCATAGCTGAAAAATCATATATGGAAATGAATAAGTGGTAGAGAACTTAAAATACTTATCATGAATGATGGAGATCAAAAACTGTGCCACATCGATCTCCAACCCGGCTACCAGAGCTGTTATTAAGACCGCTCTATCCCAAGTGAGTATATTATCTGCAGCATTGGGGGACAGGTGGTGGGGGACTAATATCCAAAAGAACTTGGTCACAAACGTGAGGTTGGCCTTCTTGATAATAGGGTCAAACACCCAGTCCGCTCCCTCACCATCAATGGATAGCCGATGAGCAATCCACCTCTTGGTGGACTCTCTATGTTCTTTGCTCCACTAAAAGTGCAACTCTTGACCATGTCCCCCCTGTAGTCAAACTCTGGGGTGAAGGGAACCCTATTTGCATTAGTGCATCCACCGTATAAGAAGCGGATGATGGCACGACAAAAGATGTCCACACGACAAACTCGAACGCGAACATTTGTGAGTGGGGGTTGTTTGGTGGGGTTCTCCCTCCTGTCCACAGAACCTCCGAGAGCCGCTACATATGACATGTAGAACTCTCACACAATATCATCAATATAGGACCCCACACTCTTCTCCATCCACTCGATTCTCTGGCGGGTAAAAAAAGCATGCACCACAATGATTGTCTCTAAGATCCCTATAAGAACCCGTCACTCAACTGTCAACCTACGAGTCATCACCCCCATATCATTTAGCAACTTGGCATCCCTGCATATCTTTTATTGTCCTACACACCACAGGTTAGGATCATCACCAACCAATGCAGGGACCTCATATTGGGGTATTAGAGTAGACTTCGAATTCAGGGCCTCATTAGGCGAGATATGGCGGGAAGGCAGGGCTAGGGGAGTGGCTCCCTGTGATCCAAAACCATTGGCAGTGGCCTCATTCAACCCTATAGACTGAGCTGACTCAGAACTGGAAGCCTCCTCGGAGCCAGATGCTCCCTCAAAACCCGAGGCAGACCTAGACGGTGTGCCGGTCAGTGTGCGCTACTCATCAGACTAGGAGGAAATGACTACGCCAGGAGCCACTTTCTTGGGGGTGCACCTAGTGTCTCTAGAAGCTGGTGTCGGGGTATGGGTGCCAGGGGGCACGTATTCGGGATCCCGCTCGTTGTCAGACTAGCCAATTAGTAGATGGAATGGTGACACAGACTTGGACCTCCCACTTTCGTAGATGATGTATGGATTTGGGGACATAATTACCTGAAAAACACCTTGTTAGTCTCATCGCGATCAATCTACCAAAACGATACAAGAAAACAAAATCTGGAAATACAGGACACAGCGAAGTGCAGAACTGTAGAATTAGGGCGACGGGAAATATTGACGACCCTTTGATGAATCGATGGTACATCGATAGTGTCCATCGGCGAACACTTAAGAAATTTTTAGAAGTCAACTTTCCATAGACTTTTATTTAGAAACGACGGACATGAAGAATGGCCAGTCGATTAATCAACAGACCGAAGTCCACTTCTGTCGTCTGACTCTTACAATAATTTGACATTTTTTAGATATCAAGGTTTTAGTTACGAACGATGGATGTAAATAATGGTCCGTCGATGAATCGACAGACCATAGTCCACTTCCACCGTTTCACAGTTCAGCAGTTTCAAGGGTGAATTACGGACGGACCCTATCGAGAGTCCGTTGATCAACCGACGGTTCGTAGACGGGGTCTCGCTATTGTTTAAATACTGGATTTGAGGTCTTGGTTTTACCCCAAAAATGGTCAATTTAAAACACACATAAGTTCACTCGACATGAAATTACAAGAAAACAACCAATTTTTCATCCCTAGGGCTTCAATTTTGCAAATTTCGACCATGACTTCTAAGTTACTAAGAAGTCCTAAGTTTGAAAAACAAAAAACAACCAAACTGTACACAGATTCCACCCCCAACCCATTCACATTCTATCATTATAAGGGATATAAAATCCAATTTTTAACAAGATTAACATGCAATTAAGTCCCTAAGTCAAGACCCACATACCATCAAATCGATTCCTCACACGAATGAACGAGAATTCATAAAGCAGAGGAAAAGGAAATACCTAGAAGTAGTAGTGGAGTGAATGAATGGGTGATCTTTCATAACCAACTGACGTGCTGCCTACGAACACCAATCGGAGAAATAGTGGAAATGGAGGAGAAAATGAGGAGGTTGGGGTTTGGAATAATCTAGGAGTTTGGGAGTGTTGGAAATCTGAAGAAAATGGAAGTGAGTGATCATGGGAGTTAATGGGGCATTAGGAGAATAACAAAGAGAAATGGTTGAGGGGAATTTTAAAATATGTGGGAGGGTAAATGAATAGTTATTTTGTTACATAGCCTGTCATGTTTATGAACTGACGGTACCCCATAGACGGATCGTAAGTGAGTCGACTATTTGTATACAGGTCCGTCAATAGTTTCCTAACTTAGACAAAACAGTTAAACATACCTTAAATCTACGGGCACCATCGACGGTCCGTCGATGGAACGACGGCCCGTTGGTTGGTCCGTACATCTGTGCACCAATTCAATTTTTGCAGAATTCTTGTGATTTGTTCCCTACACATTTAGCACCCATTAAGCCATTATTTTTTGTGTGTTATAGACATTTTTCTAGACACGGACCCTAAACTAATCTTTATCCAATGGACTAAAACTTATAAAAGAAAATTACACATGACATTGAGTAAATCAAAACAAAACAAAAGAATGCAACTATTCCTACAAAGAAAAGAAAAACCCATTATTGTCTATAGGATTAACATTGGGTTGCCTCCCAAGAAGCGCTTGAATTAACGTCGTGGAACGACTCAAGACCCTTGATTACTCAGACTTCATCAAGGTGATATACCTCAACCACTTCATGGGCACTCTTCGCATGCCCTAGGTAGATCTTGATTCTCTGTCCATTTATCGTGAACCTTGGACCCTTATTATTTTCACACTTAACTGCTCCATGTGGGAACACTTAAGTGATCATGAATGGACCAGTCCATTTGGACTTGAGTTTGCCTAGAAACAAGCGCAACCTAGAGTTTAACAGTAGTACCAAATCCCCAACTATAAATTCGTTATTATTAATCTTTTGGTCATGGTACTTCTTCATATTCTCTTTGTAGAGGGCTGAACTTTGATATGCTTTTAGGCGAAACTCATCAAGCTTAGTCAAACCATTAAGTCTTTGTTCTACTGCTTCATTCCAATCCATCTTCAGTTTTTTCATTGCCCACATGGCCTTGTGCTCTAACTAAACTAGCAAGTGATAAGCCTTCCCATATACAAGTTGGTATGGAGACATACCTATGGGAGTCTTATATGCTGTTCGGTAAGCTCAAAGAGAATCATCAAGCCTCCTTGACCAGTCCGTTCTATTAGCATTTACCATTTTCGATATGATCTGCTTTATTTCTCTGTTGGACACCTCAACTTGACCACAAGTTTGTGGCGAACCCCATATTTCTCCAATAACCCTTTCAACAACTTGTTGGAAAAGCGGGATACCCCATCACTAATAATGGCCCTAGGTGTGTTGAATCTGGAAAATATGTTATTTTTCAAGAATGCAGTGACACTCTTACCTTTATTGTTTGAAAGTGCTATGACTTCTACCCATTTTGACACATAATCCACCGGCTCAAGAATATATTTCATCCTATGATAAGTCACGAACAAGCCCATAAAATCAATGCTTTACACATCAAACAACTCAATTACTAGAATGGGATTCAAAGGGAGCTCTTGCCTTCTCGAAACACCACCATCTCTTTGGCAGCTATCACATTCCTTGACGAACTCATGAGCATCTTGGTGGATAGTTGGCCAATATTACCCACACTGCAAATCTTATGGGAAGTCCGGATACCACTATGATGCCCACCCACATGCGAGGAATGACATGCCTCCAAAACACTTGGCATCTCAACTTCCGGCACATAACGACAAACAAGCCCATCAGTATAACTCTGGTATAAGTAAGGATCATCCCAATAGAAATTTTTCACATCATTCATGCACTTTTTCCTCTGATTAAAGACAAGTCCGATGGGACTATATCATTAGTAAGCTATTTACAAAATCGACAAACCATGGAATCAAGTCATGAGAAGCGGCCAATACATGCTTATCAGGGAAGGTATAATCAATTTCAGCCTCTTCACCCAATTCTTGAAAAGCTTCATCCTCTAATCTGGACAAGTGACTGGCAACATGATTTTGGGTCCTTTTTTTGCCTTTTACCTCAAAATCAAACTCTTGCAATAATAGCACCCATCTAATCAACCTTTGTTTCACATTCTTCTTTGCCATCAAATACCTCAAAGCGGAATGTTCAGTATGCACTATAACTCTTGTGCCAAAAAAATAGGAGCAAAACTTTTTGAAAGTAAATACCACCGCCATGAGCTCTTGTTCAGTCACCATGTAGTTCTTTTGTTCTTCATTCAAGGCCTTACTATCATAATAAGTGGGGTGAAGGATTTTATCCATTATTTGTCCTAATACCAGAACAAGAGCAACCCCACTAGCATCACACATCACCTCAAATGGCTTACTCCAATATGAGGAAATAATTATAGGCGCAGACACAAAAATCTCCTTCAACTATACGAATGCCTTCAGATAGGATTCATAAAAATAAAACTTACATTCCTTCTCAAGTAACTTGCACAGAGGATGTGCAATTTTTGAAAAATCCTTAATAAACCTCCAGGAGAAGCCCACATGCCCAAGAAAACTTCTCACACTTTTTACAGAGATGGGTGGAGGAAATCTCTCTATAACCTCAACTTTAGCTCCATCAACCTCTTTCCCCTTCCCTAATATGTGATGGCCCAATACAATACCCTCTTTCACCATGAAATGACATTTTTCCAAATTTAGCACAAGGTTGCAATCTTCACATTTTTTGAGAACCTCGACCAAGTGACTCAAACAACGATCAAAAGAGTCACCAACAACTGAAAAGTCATCCATAAACACCTCAATAGTATTCTCCAACATATCGGGGAATATCGACATCATACATCTCTGAAAAGTAGCAGGTGCATGACACAACCCAAAAGGCATCCTCTTGAACGGGAATGTCCCATAAGGGCAAGTAAAGGTGGTTTTCTCTTGATTCTCCGGTGCAATAGAGATATGATTGTAACCCGAATAACCATCAAGGAAAAAATACCACCCTTTTCCTGTAAGCCTATCTAACATATGATCCATGAAGGGCGTAGGAAAATTGTCCTTCTCAGTCCATGCATTCAACTTTGAGTAATTTATACAAACTCTCCAACTGATCACCAACATCATTGGAACAAGCTCATTCATCTCATTAGGGACAACTGCCATTCCCTTCTTTTTGGTCCAACACTAAACAGGGCATACCCAACTACTATCTGCGATAGGATATATGAATCCGACATCTATCAACTTAATAATCTCATTCTTAACTACCTCTTGCATAGGTGGATTAAAACGTCTTTGGTGCTCAATACTTGGCTTGTGATCGGTCATGAGTTGGATTTTGTGTGAACAAATACCAGGTAGGATTCCAATAATGTCCGATATAGTCCAACCAAAGTCTCCTTTGAACCTTTTTAAAACTTCTACCAGACACTCTACTTGTTCCACATTCAAATTCAATGCAATGATTATCGGCAAAGTATCATCTCTTCCCAAGAGTACATACCTCAGATGTGGTGGTAGAGTCTTAAGCTCTAATTTTGGGGCCTCCTCAATAGATGGTTTCACCGGTGGAGACTCACGATGCTTCATATATAACTCCAATTTCATTGGTTTGAACCGAAAGTCACCTCGATCAAGTGCCGCAACCAACGACCCATACTCTACAATACCATTACTCTCAAAATTCATGGTCACTACCGCTAGTGCCTCAACACCAAGGCTCTATTCAATTTGTACTTCAGATGTACTCTCAACCCTGTAGGATATATCAGATACCATTTGGAGCTCACCACTCCGCTTTATGGACCTACACATGTTGAAAGTTGCTTCTTCATTGTTTAACCTAAACTTCATATGCCCTTTTCCATTTCAACCAAGGCGCGATCGGTAGCAAGGAACGACTTTCTAAGAATAATAGCAACCTCAAAATCCACATCACAATCAGGAATCAAAAAATCATCTGAAAATGTAAAAGACTCCACCTTCACTAACACATCGTGGAGTATCTTAATAGGCCTCTTCACTGTTCGATCGGCCATAAGTAACTGCATCGCAGTAGGTTTTTAGTCACCCAAACCCAACTTCTTGTAAATAGAGAGAGGCATGAGATTTATTCTTGCCCCAATATCACATAGTGCTTTAGCAAAGTGTAAAAACCTGATGGTACATGGAATAGTGAAAGCGCCCGGATATTTTTTCTTTTGCACAAGAGACCTTGTAGCAATAGAACTACAATGTTGCATTCGTTCATCATCCTTTAAACTTACCGATCTCCTCTTAGTAACCATATATTTCATAAACTTGGGATAACGGGCATTTGTTCAAGAGTTTCTATCAAAAGGACATTGATGGAAACTGTTTCAACATAGAAATAAAATGCCGATATCTACCTTTTTTCATTCTTCTTCACAAATCTTTAAAGGAATTGTGGTGGTGGTCTAGGAACGGGGATCACCTTTTGGGGTATATTTGCTTCTTTCACTTCTTTATCTACAAACTCACCATTTTCTCCCACTACCTGATCATCTTTTCTAACCTTATCTTCTACTACAGACGACATAGGTTGATCAATAGTTTGCTTACCCCATTGAGTAGTGACTTCCATACAACGTCCATCAATTTTTTGATTTTGGACAGTATTGCTAGGAAGAGACCCTATTGACATTGGTTCACAGAAGTAGATAATTCGGCCATTTGCAACTCAAGGTGCTTGATTGAGATTGCATGAGCATCCACCTTTTGGACAATATTAGTAAAATCACTTCTCAATTCATTCGCGTTCTCATCACTAGCATTAAAACTTTTGATCATGTTTTGAAACATATCTTCAACTCGCACCATAGTACCTCCAATATCCCTGGGAGCAACTTCCCATTTTTTAGGCGGAACATAAGGCCCACTTCAATCATTTCTATTACCATAGTTACCCCTATTGAAGTTGTTGTCTCAGTTGTAATTCCTATAGCGAACATAATGGCCCTCTATATTGATTCCCATAGTTCTGACCTTGATTTCCTTGACCTTGGCTCCAATTCTCCCGATTGGAGCCTTGGCGTTAAGTTGGAAACCCCCCATCTACTCATTCACTTCGTAAGTATCCTCTTCATAGTAGTCATCCTCTAGCTATAATGGTTTAGTCAAATAATTCACTGCATTTACTTTTTCTACACCCCAATGACAAGTTTCAATACCAACCTGAGCTAAGTTCTCATTTGAGACATCTCTTCACGAATTTCATCTGCGGCCGAGTTGTGTGTAGCATGCTTTGCAAAGGTGTTCCTCCCAGTGTCCGACTTCCTAGTGCTCCAACCATTATTATTGCAAGAGATTTTCTCTAACTTCTCTGCGATCTCTACATAAGTCCATGAACCATAAGAACCAATCACAATAGTATCAAGTACTGCCTTATTATTATAATCTTGCCCCCGATAGAAGTAATCTTTTAACATCATCATCAATGCGGTACTTTGGGATACTTCACATAAATGAAGTCAACCTATCCCAAGAGCTACTCGCCGATTCCCCAGGCAATGCCACAAAGTTGTTCACTCTATGTTTATGGTTGATCTTTTTAGTCACTGGTAATATCGTGCTTGGAACACATCCCTCAATTTCTCCCAAGTATAGATCGAATTATAGGAAAACTCAGTGAACCAAATTGCGTCCTCTCTCGTCAATGAGAGAGGGAACACTCTTAATCCAATGACATCCATGTCCAAGTCTGGCCTCCCTATAAAAATCTTACATCGACCTCAATTTGGCGATGTGAGCATGTGGATCCTCATATGGTAGCCCCAAAAACAAACCTCTGGAAGTGAAAATCTGCATCAAGCTACTGGTTACCATGAATGTATGGCATTGTGGTAGGGGAGGTAGGACAAGAGGCCTATTAGAATCAGTGATGTTAAAATTAACCCTATTAAACTCTTGAGGGATTGGGGTGGGAAGTTGCCTCCTCAAAGCACCATCACAAGGGTTTTCCACAATCACTTGGTTGTGAGCATCAACCGGCAGGTTGATCTCATCACCTAGACTTGCGGGATTCTGTGGATTATTAATTCTGTGAAGTGTACGGTTCAGTTCTGGATCAAGTGGAAGTATTGGTTCTCCTCAACTTCGTGTACTTGGCATAGACTTGAGCTAGACCTGAAAGACATATAAACAAAGAAAAAAAAGTAAAATTCAGAAAATGTTGACTAAAATTCACTAATTGACATTAAAATTAATCTAAAATCCACTTTCCCCGGAAACGCTGCAAAAATTTGATATGCTCAAATTATACTTCCCTAAAGAAGTATAAGCGGTCGTATCAATTAAAGAACCCAACTATTAGGTTCGGGTCGATCCCTCGAGGAAAATGGTTTAGACTTAACTTTCCTGTACGATTACCTCTAATCTTTCAAGTCCTTCCTGAAAGCTAGTAATAAAGGATGGTTTTGTAAGACAAAAGTGTTGCAATGTTGTTAAATTAAACATGATGCAAAAGTAAATTATTGGTGTTTATCAAGTTGTGAGAGAAACTAGGGTATAAGTGCTCCCCATAGGTTCATAACGCCATAATCCTAGCTATAACAACTTTTTCCTAGTGTTTTGCAGGCAAAGCGATAAGTTATGTATCTCTAAATCCTTCGTCCGACATTTAGAGAATTTCACCCCGTACCTTGGTCCGACTATGTGTGTCGAAGTTACTAACCCTTACCTTTACTTCATATTTAAGAATCATATTCGAGGTTTGACTTAGTTCCTACCTCGTACCAATTAAAACTAGCCTATTAGATACTATCCACCATATCTATGTTAATAATTCTTTTCCTATTAACTACCCATTGGTCCGACAAGTAGAAATAAGGGGAATTCTAACACGTGCACTCGTTAAAAAAACATCTAAACTTAAGAAATTGTTGATGCATGAAATAACCTAGTTTAGAATTGTTTATAAGCTAGTTTTATCTTGTTAATTACCCATGGTTCCCACAACCCTAGTTGTGGATTTAGTTACCCATGCTTAAAAGAACACAATTTCATTATTGTTAAATAATAAATCATGATCTACTTTGAGAAATTCTAAGGAAATCTAGAAATTCAACTTGAAATCACACAATTATCTTGAATAACAAATCTGGGAATTTGAACTATTTGTAAAAAAAATTCCAAGAACAAAAGTATAAGAATTAGCAAAAGAATCACACCCCAAAACGAGGTTTTTAACCCTATTTATAATAAAAAGAGTCCTAAATTAGAGATTACTAAAAGTAAGGAAAGTTTTGTCCAAAACGCGACTTCAATCAATCAAACGATCGACCGTCGATAGTTTAGCATTTTTTCAAAGCCTATCCTTTGCATATTCTCTGATCCAATTGACGGACCAACATCACGGTCCGTCGATTCATCTACAGTCTATCGATACTCTCGTTGTTCCATACTTATCATTTTTCTTCAAAACCAAGTACTGGGACATTCTCTGATCACATCAAAGATTATTCAAGATATTCCGTCAATCTATCCACGGACCGTCGATCCTTCTATAGCCCACACTTGGTTAGAATTCCCCGAATTGCTTATAGATGCTTGAAGCTCCAATCGACGATCACCACTTACGGTCCGTCGATGAGACGACATGCCATTTATGGCTTCGTACGTCGAATCTCCACTTAAATTCCACAGCCTTTTGTGATTCAATTTTGGATGACTTTCCTGCAAAACAATGACAAAATCATATTAAAATTACTACAAAAAGGTTCTAGAAACACACCAATCTTAAGGAAAAAGTATTGAAAGTACCATGAACCACGGTAAATCATGTATACAATGATCTTCTAAGCATGAAGACTCATCAAAGCTCGAAAACCACACACTTAACTACTATCAATGAAACTTAGAAACCTGGTTTTGGACCCTAAATTTAGAAAATGTAGGAAACAATATGTGTTAGTACTAAATAGTGTGCCAATTATGATACATATGCATAAAATATATTGATCATGCTTAAGGAGGAAATTGCATGACATGCAATTGACAAAACTAAAACATGATATAAAAGCATTAGAAAACATAAGTCGTAAAACATGGTCAATGCAAGCTAAAATCCTTTAAAGACTTTAAACACATGTACGATACTTCTTGAAGTAACCATAGTTTATCATTATTGTGGGAAGTTGCCTTAACCGACATAGAGACCATGTGAGCTATAACATGATCCTCTAGTATCTCTCATACTAAAAAGGGTTGTCCTTCTTATCAAGGTAAGGACCATTGTTTCTGGCTTAAGTGGCACTAGCTAATATCTATGTATACTATCATCCTATGGGGCACATAGGAAAGGGATAGGGACATTTCTTCTAGGAACCTGACCCCTACTAATGGGAGAGCTTCGATATCAATATTATCTTGGTGTTAAGCATAAATCCCACATAATAGTTATCTCTTACATGTGCTTAATATCCATGGAAAGGAACTCCATCTTTCAACTTTAAGCCAAGTCACTATCAATGGAAAGATATCACTTAATAACTAATCAAAGCTAAGTCATTGGATTGCTCTTTATCTTTGATTAAATTAGGTGAGAAGTCCTTTTAACCAAGAATCCTTATTATGTGAGAAAACCTTTCACAATAGTACTTTCATGCGTATATGAGAAAAGACTTTCAACAACACATCAACAACTTCAACAGTGATACTTTACTCTCAATGCATCCTTACAACATTTGCATAGATTTCATAAAGACATACATATTTCCATAAATTACCTTTCAATGTTCAAAACCTACATTAGATCATCATTCTTTAGAAAACATGAGTTAGATATGGATTTAATTTTAAACTCATGTAATTCTATCAATACATTCTTGATTTTATAAAACTCTTCTTCATAATCAAACCAAAATTATATGGTCATAACTTGGAAACATGGTGATTAGATGGGTTCCTAAGGGAAACATCATAAAATCATAAATTTCATCAATGTATGCAAACGATATCATAATTCAATCATTTAAATCAATAATCAAGAGAACCCTTGACAATTGTAGAAATCCCTGAAATTTTAGTACTAAATTTTTACTTCAACAGAAGCAACAACATTGTCTTCATTCGTAAGCGATACACATATGTTATGAAAACTTTTTTTTTATTGAATTGTCCAAAGGTATAATGTTCATTATCCAAGTATGACATTAATTATTCCACTTCCAACTATCGAACCACTCCAGATATTGCCTACCACAAAAGTACTGGTCCCCCTAACTTGGTAATACACCTAAAAAAGATAACACATTCGTGTATCTACTTAGATCACTGTTAAAACTCATCATTCGAATTCCCTCAAAATGCATCATAAGGTCATCACCTTATTCAACCCTTTTAAATCATTTCCCAGTTTGAATCTAACCACACATTTTTCCTAGAAGTATATCACCTCCACCTTGGTACCAAAGCTTGCATCCATGCCATACATGACATAAACTACTCATATGAAGAATCACATAGAAGTCATCATAATAAGTGAGAAAGCAATAAGAATTAGACACGACCAAGGATGCACGATGGAGATTAACAAAGTGAAGAGATTTCGTAACAGTCCCTATCGTCTCGTAGATAAGTACAAACATCTCTATATCAATCTGCGATATTCTACTTAAACTTGGTTCGTATACACATGGGATCGGTCTTTGATACAACTTTTGACGACGTAAAAAAAAAGTGATGGTACTCATCTTACCCCACCAAGAAAACTCACCCTAAAATACAAAGAATTAAGATATAATACAAAAATAAATAACAAGTAATAATATGGACAAACAATCAACTTAAATAAATATAAAGAAATTTGTTGTCACTTCACAAGCCTCTAATGTAATGAAATGGATTTGAAGAAAAATACAACTCTCAAATGATGTTGCCACTAAAGTTAACAAAGTCATATATAGGAGTAGAAATGTCCACTGAGATGACAAACAAATATATTAAAAAAACTCTCCATAAAAAGCCTCGGAATAAATATATAGAAAGTACTACAAATATCTGTGCTCGTAACCTACAAAAAAGTAGAATCAAGGCTAAGTACCTAACAACACGGTACTCAACAAGTAACCTTCTAATAACAAGCGAAGGGAATAAAATAAGTGTACTCCTTACACCTCAACAAAACCTCCAAAGCTATAACCCGAATCAAATCAAACCAACCTAATATTTAATAATTTTACTAGCACATGGAACAATTATAACACTCGGATGATTTTGTATTAACAATTCATAGAATCAAGATCATCAATCACAAGTGTAGAGACCCTCATAATGAACTAGGTTGAACTAGAGCTCTGAAGTTCTTCATGAGTTAATAATGTGTTAAAATAGTGAATTTTAGTGTTTGAATTCAGTTTGGTATGTTTGGAGGTAAGATTTGAAGGGACGACCAAGGCATTCCTTGTGTGTGCTAGTGTGTCATTTTATGTTGTATGTGTTTTTATGTGTTGTTTGTAACATAAAAAAGTGGGGATGATCCTAACACCTAAAGTACATGTTTAGGGTCAAAACATCCAGTTACGACACCTGAAGGACCAACCTAGGGGTCCTTCAGGAGGACCCAACCATTGGCTAATAAGCTGCCCAAGGCAACAAATTTGTACATGAAAGAAACATGTCCGCGTCGCGGACTTATTCCTCCCAAGGAAAAATTATACCTTGGTGTTGTGATGTGTCTCTGACTCTACTGTACCAAAGTTCTATTCCAAAAATATTGTGAAAACAGCTCCGCGACGCGGACTGGTTTCCCGATGAAAACTCCAAAAATTTAAATGAAGTTTGACTTGTCTACAAAGGTTAAATTGATGTAGGGGTGTTTTGGGTATTTTTCGATTGTATTCTATACTGATTTAAGGTCATTATACACTCATTCCCCCATAAAAAATGGCAAGACGTCAATTAGAAATAAAAAAATTCCAAACCCTCAAAAGTTCTTCTCTTCCAAAATTCTCTCAAGCCTCCATTGAAGGTCAAGGTCTTGGAACTTAGGCTATGAATGCCAACATATTGCTTCTTCAATTCTAGTGGGTTTATTAACATTAATTTATCGTAGTTCATCCTCAAACCTTCTATCATTCAAGGAGCCAATCCAAAGAGATTTGTTTCAATATCCAACTTCTTCTATCTTTGACTGTAAAAATAAGTCTTTGCATGAAAATGTTTTAATGGATGAAATATGTTATTTCCAATATTAGTTGATGATTTTAAATTCAAAACCCCAATGAACCCATGCTCATGGATTTTATCATCTTTTGGCTTATACAATGGGTTTAATGTATATGTTTAGATAATGTAAGAGTGGTGTTACTTTATGTTGTATTATGAATAGTTACTCCTTTATTATGCTTTATTATGATGATTTTGTGAATTCTTGAGAAAAGGTGTCTAACGCTTGGATGTAGGGTAAGTTGGTTTTTGTTGATTGGTTCTTATTGAAGTAATCTTGAGTTGTATGGTCCACCTTTGATGGAGATGTTTACTTGAATTATATGAATGTCTGTATTTTTATTGTGTTCTTGAAGTCATAGCATGTAAAGTAAATTGACAAATATGATGTATATGCTTGATATTTCTTATGAAGTTGTTAATGTGTATCTTGAAGATATCATGTCTAAATGAAATAGATGTATATGTGAAGCATGATAATGGGTGAAGCATAATAGTATGTGAATTATGATGAATGAAGGTATGAGCATGTTTAGAAATCAAGTCATGAATATGCTGATTATGTGAGAGGTGTGCTCACATTTACTCACACACGCGTTTTGAATGAAAGAATGAAGTTAATGAATGAAATAGGGAATTGCAGTGTAGACACTCTTCGTGAGTGGAGATGAACTGTCTAGACCATCCTTACTATTCCTATAGTATGAACAGGGGAATTTTGGTGTGAACACTCTTCGTGAGTTGAGATGAAGTGTTTAGTATCAACCTCACTATTCCCAAGAGCTTTGTAAGATAGATGGAGGTTGAATACCCTTCGTAAGATGAGATATGGTGTACAAAAATTAACTTCTAGGGATAAGTCCCATCTTGATTTGAGACTTGGTGTTAAATAGTTATCGTTTGACCTATAAGTAAATAAATGTTTAAGACTCTGTGGGGAAGTTATGCTCAGCACTGAGAGGTTTTGACGAAGGGGTGGGTAAACTTCATGAGTATATATACTGTATCTAATGTACCTCTTGAGATGAGTACTCCTAGTTAGTATAGAATGAGTTACTCTGAAGCAAATTTCTAATCCCTTAACTATGCACCCACATACGTGGAGCTATTGGAAACCCCATATAAAGGCTAAAGAATTACCCTACCTTAGGCAAGTAGGGATCCCTCATCCGCTAGGTGTTAATACCGGTATTACATGACTAGATCTCATTGTTTATGATAGTTAAATCTATCCCCCCACAAACGAATGTAAAGAACTAAGCCTTCTAAAGGGTGTATTACTTAGGGTAGGTGGTGTAATGGGACATTCCCTATCCATTGCGCAAGTAGGTTCTAAGATCCCGAAAATGACTTAGGTGAATCTAGAGCCTAACACGGTTATTGTGATGGTTTAATGTCCAAAATTTGTATATAATGTGGTATAGAGGCAGTGACTAAGTGTTTAGGTGCTTTGGAATTCAAATGTTAAGGGACGACCAATACGTTCAACGACTAAGTTATCTATGTGCCTCATATGTAATTTTATGTGTTTATGTGTGATTCATAATGTTATAAGGTTTTTAAATGATTTATTATGGTGTATATATGCATTGTTTTAAGTTTCATGAAGTTTGGAGGCCAAACGTCCAATAACGTCCATGACTTGGGAAAGGTTTGCCTTGAAACGACCTTGTGTGTCTAAGTATGTTTGATTGAGTTTTAAGTGTTTTTTTTTGGATGAAATTGATGTAGTAGGTCCTAAAATTTTATACAAACATATTTGGGTTGAAAACATCCAGGTGTGACTCAACGTAGGACCCACAAGGGGTTCTAAAGGACGACCCCAACTTGGTGCTCAACATTGCCAGGCAGTGGCAATCGACTGATCCAGATGACGGCCAGTTGACTTGGCAACGGCCCGTCGATGGGTGCGTCGATGAATACACTTGGACGACAGGTTGAGTATTTTCAGTAGTAATCAACAAGACCCCAGCGACGGGGCGTGGGTGAGACCACGAACCATCGATGCTGCGCGTCGATGGTGCTGAAAACTGGCAACTTTTCTATTTAGACTTGGGGTTTTTGGGAAATTCTTACCAATTCTTATAAAATAGGAGGATGGTTATTTTGGGTGTTTAAGGGTATTTTAAGAGTATATAAGTCCTAAAACTCTCATTTAAACCGTAACATCTAAATAAAAACTCATTCCCTCCAAAAGTTTCTTCAAAAAACCTCAATGAGAGCTCAAGATGATGGATCTTAATGATGGTTCTTCAATGGAGTTTATTCTTAAATTATCATTGGGTTATTCTAATATGGTATGAGAGTTCTTCATCGATGGTTTTCCATAACCTTGTAGACAATTTCAAAGATGATTTTCAAAGATTTCAAAAATATGAAAAGTCCAATTTCTACTCTAAGTCTTGGGTTCTTGCATGAAAGGGTTTCAAACGTTAAGATATGATTTTATTGATGTATAATTGATGTTTTCCAATGAAATTCTCCATGAAACCTTCACCTTCACAACTCTCCAAATTTGACTAAAATATGGTTATGTGATCATGCTTTGATATTAATGAATTCAAGTGTAGATTGTTATGGGCTTTTGATTCATGTATAAATTATTATTTTTTGGTTTATAGGCTGATCATTTGAGTATTGTACATTCTTTCACCTTTTGAATATTAAGATGGTTCTTCAATGGAGTTTCTTCTTCAATTATCATTGGGTTCTTCTAATAAGGTATGTGAGTTCTTTATCAAAGGTTTGCTATCACCTTAGAGACAATTTTAAAGATGATTTTCAAATATTTCAAAAAGATGAAAAGTCCAATTTTTACTCTTAAGTCTTGGGTTCTTTCATGAAAGGGTTTCAAACGTTAAGATATGATATTGTTGATGTATAATTAATATATTCCAATGAAATTCTCCATGAACCCCTCACCTTCACAATTCTCTCTATTTGACTAAAATATGGGTTATATGATCATGCTTTGATATTAATGAATTCAAGTGTAGATTGTTATGGACTTTTGATTCATGTATAAATTATGATTGATTGGTTTATAGGCTGATCAATTGAGTATAGTATATTCTTAGATCTATTTAATATTAAGCTAATTGAATTGATATTGACTTAAGGCTTATGAATTCTATTGTAGTTTCTTATGGCATTTTGATTAATGTAATAATTGTATTGAATTGATATCTAGGTTGTCTTATATTGATGAATCTATGCTAGTTTATGTATTCAATTGATGTTCATGGTCATGGTAAGGGCCTTATTGTATTGAATTGGATGATTTAACTTGCGAATTGAAGTGGTGATATTGACTGGGTGGTTGGGTGCCCTAACTCTATTAATAATATATATAGTTTTTGTATTATAATGTTCATTGGTATGGTCGACTTTATGATGGCGGTGCTATGTGAATTGATGTGGCCTTGTTGTCGGCGTCAATTTATGCAATACGATTGTCATGGCCTTGTCGTCTCTACTTGAAGTATTATGATGAATTGTGTAGTTGATTTATGTGAAGTATGAGCATATCTATTTATATGTTAAGTAACGTGAAAGTATATGTTCTTTATATGTATGTTAGGAGATCATGTAGACTATGACTATGTATTTATATGTGTAGTCTTAGAGTTGGTGCATGGTTGTTCCTACTTGACTATATGAGTCTATGATGGTTATATCGATGATGATATGGTTGTGTATAGATTACTTAAAGATGATAATGGTTATTCCTAAGTGACTTAAAGAATGACATGTAATATATGTTAAAGTGAAGTATGTATTGTCTTGTCTTGGTTGACTTGTGTCCCTTACTTGATGCATGTATGAATGTGAATATGAGATGTCTTGACATAGGATGCTAAATCCTCTTAGTCTAGAATGTACGAATGACATGTGACCTTTAATCTAGTTGTAAGGTTATTAATGTTGAAGTTGAAAGCCGTAATGGTATCCTTAAAGTAAAGGAATGATAGGCTAAAGGTTGATTGGCTAGAACAAAGTCATATCAAACCTTAGTAAAGTCATGATGAGATTCTTGTAGCCATTGGAAGATAGCCCTGGAGGACCTATTTTGTAGGGTGAATGTGATTAAGTTATGAACTTGAAATGGAACTCCTTTATATGAACCTTTAATGAAAATTACTCTATGAGAATAAAAGCTAGCACCGAGTGAGTATGGTAAGGGAAGTAGTTCTAGTCAAAGTATGAGACTAGAATACAAAGCGCGCACTTCATATTCCTTAACCATGTGCCTACATGGGATGTGTCCAAGTTCTACCATTGGCTAGTAGAACACCGTCATCGAAGAAGGTTAGAAATTCTGATTCCATGCGTTGCTACCATAGTTTGTCGGTTATTGCCTATTCTCATCATATGGGATACTTACTAGCATTAGAGAAGTTTTATGAAGGTTAGGTGGTTGTATGGGATGCTATTTAGACATTGCACAATAGACTTTGAAGGTGTTAGTTAGAGTCCCTACGTCATGTCCAAGACCCTTACTTGAATGTCTTTCTGTGATGAATAAGTCTTAAACAAACTAATGAATGTAACAACTTAAGTTAAGAAAGTATGTTAAATGAATAAGTACTTATCTAGAGTAGTTAACGGTTATCTAGTTAAGGTGTGACGGGGGCATATGAATGGTCAATTGATCTCTTACCAATATAAGTCTTAAGAATTACTCTAGTTAAGGAAGTTTGTTGAATTATGTAGACATTGTGCAAACTTAGGTATTCTTAAGGATTACTTAGATAATCTTAAAGAGGTCAATCATGGACGTTCTCTTCTTTATTTACGTAAGTAAGTCTTTTGATAACCTTTGTAGGGAAAATGTCATGTTATATGTATGTAATGTATAAAGTGAGAATGATTCTATCTTAGGTAGTCTATAAGATCTCTTAAGTGTGTGTGTAAGAGATTGTATGGGTGGTCGCTGCACAACTCACTCAAGTGAACCTTAGAATCACCTTTGGTAGGAGGATCTCATTTTCATATGTTTGATGTCTTGTAAATGTATGTTAATCTCATTATGGGTGCTCTTAAATATCATTTAGTTGTGCCTAGAAAGAGTGTGTGGGCGGTCTCTCTTATCTTACATAAGTGTGTCTTAGGATATCTTTATGTCAGGGAATTATATGACAAAAGGGTGTGAAAAGTTAAGCTAAGGAACTTCACTGTAACAGTGAAGAAGTTCACTGTACAGTGAAGTAAGCTCAAAATGTGATTATTTTCTTAAATGATTTCTTACGTGTTTCTAAGTTGTTAAATGTTGTTCTTATGCTGATAGTATGAAGTTTTAATCAAAATTCATGAAAAGAATGTTATTTACAAAATGTCCTTTTTTTATGGTTTTTGCATGGCTTCCATACTTAGTATATTTAATGTGGTAACCCCTTATTTTCCCTTTTTGACTAAAGTGTAGGGAATTGGAAGTCTTGATGTGCCATGGAGGATGTATAGTTTCCTAAGGGTTCAAAATGAAGTATTGGTGAGTCCTTATCCATTCGAGGGAAATATCCAAACGTGTTCCCTTATGTCTTAGTCTTTATTTTATTGTCTTGTATGTTCTTAGACATAAGTATTGTATACTCTAAAGTTTAGATGGTTCAAGGAGATGTTGTAAAGGTTTAATGTTTTAAATAAAAGGCTTCTACATATGTCTTGATTATGGAAAAAGTACTACGTATGTGAAGAAAGTTTTGAATTGTCACTCTTTTTAGTATGTTTATTATGTAATGAATCATATGAGTGGCTTAGATAAGACTTTTTAAAGTCTCATTTGCCGTGTGGCGACACAAGGACACTCTTACTTTTAGGGTGTACTTGTGGGTCGTGACAAACTTGGTATCAGAGCATAAGGTTAGAGAATGTATCAGTTATCTCATGAACCACATCTAGTAGAGTCTTGTTGATATAGTGAAGCACACCACATTATAAATATAAAGCTACTGGGTGCTAGAAAAGTTTCACATCTTCATTCTTCTAACCGTGCCTAAGAGCTTTGTAATATGGTGTCTTTCCCTTATTTCCCATATGTGTTGGTCCCTTGAGGGTGACTTTATGATGATTGGGTTTAAGGAGAGAAAAGATGAGATGTGACTTGTTATATGAGGTGTGATAGATGATGTTTTTGACCTTAGGTTTGCTTGGTTACCTTTTGAAGGGTAGTTAAGTTTGAAAAGAATGTTAAGATATAATGTTTGAAATGTGAAGGAGTGGTCAATGATATAGTTTGAAGTTTTTTAAGATCTAACTATAGGAAGGGAGGTGATGAGATTTGAAAGAGTAAAGGTGAGTTTCTCCTAGTAAGGTGGAAGTAGTGCTTAGATGATGAGGCCTTTGATATTCTTTAGTGTGCTTAGATGATGAGGCCTTTGATATTCTTTAGTCCTCACAAGATAGACCTTTGTAAGAAAGTGTTACTAAGTTTTATTGTGACTTGAGGGAGTTCATTGTAGTAAATGTTATGTTGACCTTAAAATGAGTTTCTCCTAAATGGGGGAGTATGGTGAAGTGTAGGTTTGTTGGGAGTGCAGTACCCTTAACGTTTCTTTATGTGTTTAGTCAATCTTAAAACAAATATTTCTTAGTAATTTAATTTTGTAGGAGTCTTTTGTGACTAATGTGTTCTAAACATTCTCCTTATGATATGCATATAATCCGTATTAAAGTTTTGTTGAATGAGAAAATGAGTTTTCATGTACAGTATCGTCCTCATGATTCATGTTCATCTAGTGTAGGTTGCTAATTGTTTCATATAGTTGAACAATGAGAATGTCTAAATGAATCTATGTGATGGATTTTTTGAGCATTTGTAAGGAATTTCTTAACTGTTGCATTGTCCGATTGTGAAGCATTTTCATTGTAAAGAATGCCTGCTTACTGTGACATTTTATAAAAATAAACTAATTCATTCTTTGCTTGAAAATTGTTTTAATGAGGTTATAATTGATGTATATGAGCATTATAATTAATATAAAATGAGTTTTTGCTATTTGTAATGAAAGATGTGAGTTTTATGGCATAATGAGTTGTAGAATTTATTCTAATTTCTTGTTGCGTTGTGTTTCTCTTCATTATGTGAAATTGATGTTTACCCTTGATTGTATGTTGTATAATGTGTTTTATGGTATTTTAATGATCTATTAAGTTGAGTCTCTACTCTTGGAATTGTTTAGAGAGTGGCAAGTGTCATTCGAGGACGAATGTTGTCCAAGTGGGGGAGAATGTAAGATCCCAAAAATGACTTAGGTGAAGCTAGAGGCTAACGCGGTTGTCATGATGGTATAAGGTCCTAAATTGGTATATATTGTGATATAAAGGCAGTTTCTAAGAGTTTAGGTTCATTGGAACTTTAAAACATCAAGGGACGGCCAAGACGTTCGACGACTAAGTTATCTATGTGCCTCATATGTGTTTTTATGTGTTTATGTGTATTCATGAGGTTACAAGGTCCTTAAATGAGTTATTAAGGTGTATATAGGAAGTGTGTCAAGTTTCATGAAGTTTGGAGGTCAAACATCCAAGAACGTCCTTGACTTGCGAAAGGTTTGCCTTGAAACGACTATGTGTGTCTATGTATGTTTTGTCGAGTTTTACTAGATCCTTTGAATGAAATTGATGTGGTAGGTTCTAAACTTGTATACAAAGATATTTTTATTGGAAATGTCAAGGTACGACTCTAAATAGAATCCACAAGGTGCCCTAAAGGAGGACCCCAACTTCGGCTCAATACTGCCAGGCAATGGCAATTGATTGACCCAAACGACGGCAAGTCGACCAGGCGATGGACCGTCGATGGGTGGCGTCTATGGATCCACTTGGATTTCAGGTTTAGGAGTTGCACGAGCAACCAATGAGAGCCCATCGCGTGGGTGAGACCACGGTCCGTTGATGCTGGGCGTCGATGGTGCTGAAAATTGGCAGCTTTTCTATTAAGACTTGGATTTTTTGGGAAATTCACCCCAAGTATAATAAAATAGGAGGATGGTTATTTTGGGTCTTTAAGGGTATTTTGAGAATATAAAAGTACTAAAACTCTCATTTAAACCCTAGCATCTAAATCAAAACCAATTCCTCCCAAAGTTTCTTCAAAAACCTCAATGAGAGCTCAAGGTGAAGATGGAGCTTGAAGATTGTTCTCCAATAGAGTTTCTCCTTCAATTATAATTGCCTTCTTCTAATAAGGTACCAAATTTATTCATCTAAGGTTTTCTATCACCTTAGAGACAATTTTGAAGATGATTTACAAAGATTTCAAAAAGATGAAAAGTCCAATTTCTACTCTAACTCATGGGTTCTTGCGTGAATGATTTTTAAACTTAAGATATGTTATTATTGATGTATAATTTACGTTTTCTAAAGAAATTCTCAATGAACCCCTCACCTTCACAAATCTCTCAATTTGACTAAAATATGGGTTATGTGATCATGCATTGATATTAATGAATTCAAGTGTAGATTGTTATGGGCTTATGATTCATGTATAGATTATGATTTATTGATTTACAGTTTATCAATTGAGTATTGTATATTATTAGACATTTTGAATATTAAGATTAGTAAATTGATATTGACTTAAGGCTTATCAATTCTAATGTAGTATGGGCTATTGATTGATGTACTAATTGCATTGAATTGATAACTAGGTTGTCTTAGATTGAAGAATCTATATTGAATGGACCTAGATTCAATGATTATTATAGTTTATGTATTAAATTAACGTTTAAGGCCATAGTAAGGGCCTTATGGTATCGAATTGGATGATTTAGATTAAGGATCGAAGTGGTGATATTGATTGGGTGGTAGGGTGCCCTAATTATATTAATATTATGTATAGTTTTTACATTATAATGATGATTGGTATGGTCCACTTATGGTGGCGGTGCTATGTGAATTGATGTGGCCTTGTTATCAGCGTTACTTTATGCAATATGATGATCATGGCCTTGTAACCTATACATGAAATATTATGTTGAATTGTGTAATTGATTTATGTGAAGTATGAGCATATCTGTTTATTTGTTGAGTAATGTGAAAGTATGTGTTCTTTCTATGTTTGTTAGAAGAGCATGAAGACTATGACTATATATTTATATGTGTAGTCTTAAGGTTGGTGCATGATTGTTCCTACTTGACTATATGAGTCTATGATGGTTATATCTATGATGATATAGTTGTGTATAGGATTACTCAAATATGATAATGGTTGTTACTAAGTTACTTAAAGAATGACATGTAATATGTTTTAAAGTGAAGTATGTTATGCCTTATCTTTGTTGACTTGTGTCCCTTACTTGATGCATGTATGAATGTGAATATGAGATGTCTTGACATAGGATGCTGAATCCTCTTAGTCATGAATGTATGAATTATAGGTGACCTTGAATGATGTTACGAGGGTCTTTATGTGAAACCTTGAACCTAGTTGTAAGGTTATTAATGTTGAAGTTGAAAGCCGTAATGTTATTCTTCAACTAATGGAATGATAGACTAAAGTTTGATTGGATTGAACTACATCATATCAAACCTTAGTAAAGTTATGATGAGCTTCTTGTAGCCAATGAAAGGTAGCCCTGGAGGACCTCTTAAATAGGGTGAATGCAATTGGGTTATTTACTTTATATGGAACCCCATTATATGAACCTTTATTGAAAATTACACTATGAGAACAAAAGCTAGCACCGAGTGAGTATGGTAAGGGAAGTAGTTCTAGTCAAAGTATGAGATTAGAATTCAAAGCACACTATTCATATTAATTAACCATGTGCCTACATGGGATGTGCATAATTTATACCATTGACAAGTATAACACCCGCATCGGAGTAGGTTAGAACTCCATATTCCATGCTTTTCTACAATGGTCCATGTCGGTTATTGCCTATTCTAGCCATATGAAATACCTTCAAGCATTAGAGAAGTTCAATGAAGTTTAGGTGGTGGTATGGGATGCTTCTAGACATTGCACAATAGGCTTTGAAGGTGTTTGTTAGAGTCCCTACGTCATATCCATGACCCTTACATGAATGTCTTTATGTGATGAATGAGTCTTAAATGAACTAATGAATGTAACGACTTAAGTTAAAAAAGTATGTTAAATGAATAAGTACTTATCTAGAGTAGTTAAGGGTTATCTAGTTAAGGTGTGATGTGGTCATAGGAATGGTCACTTGATATCTTACCTAGATAAGTCTTAAGAATTACTCTAGTTAGGGAAGTTGGTTGAATTATGTAGACATGATCCAAACTTAGGTATTCTTAAGGATTACATAGATAATCTTGAAGAGGTCAATCATGGATGTTATCTGCTTGATTTACTTAACTAACTCTTTTGATAACCTTTGTAGGGGAGAATGTCATGTTATATGTATGTTAATGTATAAAGTGAGAATGATTGTATCTTAGGTAGTCTGTTGGATCTATTAAGTGTTTGTGTAAGTGACTGTACGGGCGGGCGGTTCACAACTCACTCAAGTGAACCTTAGAATTACCTTTGGTAGGAGGATCTCATGTTCGTTTGTTTAATGTCTTGTAAATGTATGTTGATCTCATTATAAGTGGTCTTAGGGATTATTTAGTTGTGCCTAGAGAGGGTGTATGGGGGGTCTATTTTTTTCTTACGTGAGTCTTAGGATAGCTTTGAGTTAGGGAATTATATGTCAAAAGGGTGTGCAAAGTGAAGCTAAGGAACTTCACTATAACAGTGAAGAAGTTCAGTGTACAATGAAGTAAGCACAATGTAATAATTTTTTAAAGTGTGACTATTTGCTTAAATGATTTCTTATGTATTTCTAAGTTGTTAAATGTTTTTCCTATGATGATAGTATGAAGTTTTAATCAAAATTCATAAAAAGGTTGTTATGTACTAAATGTCCTTTTTCATGGTTTTTGAATGGCTTCCATATTTGGTACGTCTAATGTGCTAACCCCTTCTTTTCCCTTTTTGACTAAACAGTAGGGATTTGGACGTCTTGATGTGCCATGTAGGATGGATAAGGTTTCTAAGTGTTGAAGATGAATTATTGGTGAGTCCTTATCGATTCGAGGGCAATATCAACACGTGTTCCCTTATGTCTTAGTCTTTATTTTATTGTCTTGTATGGTCTTAGACCCAAGTGTTGTATACTGTAAAGTTTAGATGGTTCAAGGAGATGTTGTAAAGGTTTAATATTTTAAATGAAAGTCTACCGCTTGTGTAATGATTATAGAAAAAGTTCCTCGTGTGTGAAGAAAGTTTTAAATTCTCACTCATTTTAGTATGTTTATTACGTAATGAATGATACGAGTGGCTTAGATGAGACTTCTACAAATCTCATTTGCGGTGTAGCAACACAAGGACACTCTAACTTCTAGGGTGTACTTGTGAGTCATGACAAACTTGGTATCAGAGCATAAGATTAGGGAGTTTCTCATTTATCTCATGTACAACATCTAATAGAGTCTTGTTTATATAGTGAAGCGCGCTACATTATGAATAGAAGGCTTTTGGGTTCTAGGAAAAATTTCACTTCTTCATTCTTATAATCGTGCCTAAGAGTTTTGTATATGGTTTATTTCCCTTGTTTCCCTTATGTATTGGTCCCTTGAGGGTGACTTTATGAAGATTTTATTTAGGGAGAGAAAAGATGATATGTGACTTGTTAGATGAGGTGTGATAGATGGTGTTTTTGATCTTAGGATGGCTTGGTTACCCTTTGAAGGGTAGTTAAGTTTGAAAAGAATGTGAAATTATATTGTTAGACATGTGAAGGAGTGGTTGTTGATACCGTTTGAAGTTGTTTAAGACGCAACTATAGGAAGGGAGGTGATGAGATTTTAAAGAGTCAAGGTGAGTTTCTCCTAGCAAGGGGGAAGTAGTGGTTAGATGATGAGGCCTTTGATAGTCTTTAGTCTTCACAAGATAGACCTTGGTATGAAAGTGTTAGTAATCTTTATGGTGACTTGAGAGAGTTCCTTGTATTAAATGTTAAACCTTAGAATGGGTTTCTTCTATGTGGGGGCGTATTGTAAAGTGTACGGCTGTTGTAATTCAGGTAACCTTAACTTTTCTCTATGTGTGTAGTCAAGCCTAAAACAAAAAGTTCTTAGTAACATGATTTTGTAGGAGTCTTGTGTGAAAAATTATTTCAACACATTCTCCTTATGATATGCATGTTAGGATTGAAGTTTCGTTGAATGAGAAAATGAGTTTTCATGCATTTATAAGGAATTTCTTAAGTGTTGTAGTGTTAGATTGTGAAGCATTTTCACTGTAAAGACTGCCTGCTCACTGTGACACTTTTTAAAAATTGACGAATTAATTCTTTGCTCGAAAATTGTTGTAATGTGGTTAGAATTGATGTATATGAGCATTATAATGAATATAAAATAAGTTTTTGCTATCTGTAATGAAGGATGTGAGTTTTATGGCAAAATTAGTTGTGGAATTTATTCTATTTTCTTGTTGTGTTGTGATTCTCTGAATTATGTGAAATTGATATTTCCCCTTGATTGTGTGTTGTGTAATGTGTTGTATGGTATTGTCATGAGCTGTTAAGTTGAGTCTCTACTCTTGGGAGTGTTCGGAGAGTGGCAGGTGTCATTAGAGGATGAATGTTGTCCAAAAAAGGGGAGAATGTAAGATTTCAAAAAGACTTAGGTGAATCTAGAGCCTAACACGGTTGTAAATATGGTCAAAGGTCCTAATTTGTATATAACATGCTATAGAGGCAGTGTCTAAGAGTTTAGGTACAGTGGAAGTCAAACATCAAGGGACACCCAAGATGCTCGACGACTAAGTTATCTATGTGCCTCACATGTGTTTTTATGTGTTTATGTGTGATTCATGAGGTTATAAGGTCCTTAAATGAGTTATTATGGTGTATATAGGTATTGTGTTAAGTAACTTGAAGTTTGGAGGTCAAACGTCCAAGAACGTCCTTGACTTGTGAAAGGATTGCCTTGAAACGACTTTTTGTGTCTATGTCCATTCATCAAGTTTTGCGTGTTTGTTTTGGATGAAATTGACATGGTAGGTCCTAAAATTGTATACGATGATATTTAGGTTGGAAATGTACGGGCACGACTCTACGCACCACCCCCAAGGGTCCCTAAAAGAGGACCCTAACTTTGGCTCAACACTTCCAGGCAGTGGCAATTGATTGACCCAAACGACGACACGTCGACCAGGAAATGGACCACCGATGGGTGGCGTCGATGGAGCCACTTGGTTTATAGGCTGAGGAGTCGCAGGAGCAATCAACGAGACCCCATCGAGGGGGCATGGGTGAGACCAAGGACCGTTGATGTTAGGCGTCAATGGTGCTAAAAACTAGCAGTTAAGACTTGGGGTTGTTGTGAAATTCACCCCAATTAATATAAAATAGGAGGATGGTTTTTTTGGGTGCTAAAGGGTATTTTACGAGTATAAAAGTCCTACAACTCTCATTTAAACCCTAGCATCTAAATCAATGCCCATTCCCTCCCAAAATTTCTTCAAAAACCTCAACGAGAGCTCAACGTGAAGATGGAGCTTGAAGATGATCCTTCAACGGAGCTTCTCGTTCAATTATCATTGTGTTCTTCTAATAAGGTAGCAAAGTTCATCATCTATGGTTTGCTATCACCTTAGAAACAATTTCAAAGATGATTTCAAAGATTTCAAAAATATGGAAAGTCCAATTTCTACTCTAAGTCTTGGGTTCTTGCATTAAAGATTTTCAAACGTTAAGATATGTTATTATGTATGTATAATTGATGTTTTCCAGTCAAATTATCCATGAACCCTTCACCTTCACAAATCTCTCAATTTGACTAAAATATGTGTTATGTGATCATTCTTTGATATTAATGAAATCAAGTGCAGATTGTTATGGGCTTTTGATTAATGTATAGATTATGACTGATTGGTTTGAAGGATGATAAATTGAGTATTGTATATTCTTAGATTTATTGAATATTAATCGTATTGAATTGATATTGACTTAAGGCTTATGAATTCTAGTGTAGTTCTCTATAAGCTATTGATTGATGTAATAATTGTATTGAATTGATATCTAGGTTTTCTTAGATTGATGAATCTATATTGAATTGACCTAGATTCATTGAGTATTATAGTTTATGTATTGAATTGATATTCATGCCCATAGTAAGGGCCTTATAATAAGGGCCTAGATTCATTGGGTGGTAGGCAGCCCTAACTCTATTAATATTATGTATATGTTTTGTATTATAATGTTTATTCGTATGGTCTATATATGGTGGCGGTGCTATGTGAATTGATGTGCCCTTGTCAGTGTTACTTCATGTAATATGATGATCATGGACTTGTCGGCACTACTTGAAGTATTATGATGATTTGTGTAGTTGATTTATGTGAGTATGAGCATATCTATCTATATCTGAAGTAATGTGAAAGTATGTATTCTTTCTATGTATGTTAGGAGATCATGTAGACTATGGCTATGTATTTATATGTGTAGTCTTAGGGTTGGTGTATGGTTTTTCCTACTTGCCTATATGAGTGTATGATGGTTATATTGATTATGATATGGTAGTGTATATGATGACTTAAATATGATTATGGTGATTCCTAGGTGACTTAAAGAATGACATGTAATAGGTGTTAAAGTGAAGTAGGTGGTGTCTTGTCTTGGTTGACTTATGTCCCCTACTTGATGCATTTATGAATAAGAATATGAGATGTCACGACTTAGGATTGAAAAATCTCTTAGTCTTGAATGTACGAATGACATGTGACCTTGAATGATGTTAAGAGGGTCTTTATGTGAAACCTTGAACCTTGTTGTAAGGTTATGCATGTCGAAGTTGATAGCTGTAATGGTATTTTTCAAGAAATGGAATAATAGACTTGAGGTTGATTGTCTGGAACACATTATATCAAACCTTAGAAAAGTCATGATGAGCTTCTTGTCTCCATTGGAAGGTAGCTTTAGAGGACCTCTTTAGTAGGATGAATGTGATTGGATTATGAACTTGATATGTAAACACTTTATATGAACCTTTAATGAAAATTACTCTATGAGAAAAAAGCTTGCAACGAATGAGTATGGTAAGGGAAGTAGTTCTAGTAAAAGGAAGAGACTAGACTACAAAGCACGCCATTCATATTTCTTAACCATATTCCTACATGATATGTGTCTAAGTTCTACCACTGACAAGTAGAAAACCCTCATTGGAGTAGGTTAGAACTCTGGATTCCATGCTTTGATACCATGGTCTATATCATTTATTGCCTATTCTCATCATATGAGTTACTTACTAGCATTAGAGAAGTTTTATGAACTTTATGTGGTGGTATGGGACGCTATTTAGACATTGCAAACTTGGTTTTGAAGGTGTTAGTTAGAGTCCCTACGTCTTGTCCAAGAGCCTTACTTGAATGTCTTTATGTGATGAATAAGTCTTAAAAGAACTAATGAATGTAATGAATTAATTTAAGAAAATATGTTAAATGAATAAGTACTCATCTAGAGTAGTCAAGGGTTGTCTAGTTAAAGTGTGAAGGAGCATAGGAATGGTCACTTCATCTCTTACCTAGATATGTCTTAAGATACTCTAGTTAGGGAAGTTGGTTGAACTATGTAGACATGATCCAAACTAGGTATTCATAAGGATTACTTAGGTAATCTTGAAGAGGTCAATCATGGACGTTATCTATTTGAGTAATTAACTAAGTCTTTTGATAACCTTTGTAGGGGAGAATGTAATGTTATATGTATGTTAATGTATCAAGTGTGTGTAAGAGATTGTATGGGCGGTCGCTGCAGAACTCACTCAAGTGAACCTTATAATCACCTTTGGTAGTAGGATCTCATTTTCATATGTTTGATGTCTTGTAAATGTATGTTGATCTCATAATGGGTGGTTTTAACGATAATTTTAGGTGTTCCTAGAGAGGGTGTATGGGTGGTCTCTCTTTCTGTTACTTAAGTGATTCTTAGGATAGCTTTAAGTGAGGGAATTATATGTCAAAAGGGTGTGCAAAGTGAAGCTAAGGAACTTCACTGTAACAGTGAATAATACCACTTTACATTGAAGTAAGATCACTATAATAATTTCTTAAAAGTTTGACTATTTGCTTAAATGATTTTATGTTTTTCTAAGTTGTTAAATGATTTTCTTATGCTTATAGTATGATGTTTTAATAAAAATTCATGAAAATATGGTTTTTGAATGGCATCCATATTTAGTACATCTAATGTGCTAACCCCTTCTTTTCCCTTTTTGACTAAAGAGTAGGGATTTGGAAGTCTTGATGTGCCATGTAGGATGGATAGGGTTTCTAAGGGTTAGAGATGAATTATTGGTGAGTCCTCATCGATTCGGGGGAAATATCCACACATGTTCCCTTATGTCTTAGTATTTGTTTTATTGTCTTGTATGGGCTTAGACCCAAGGGTTATATACTGTAAAGTTTATATGGCTCAAGGAGATGTTGTAATGGTTTAATATTTTAAATGAAAGTCTTCCGCTTGTGTAATGATTATAGAAAAAGTTCTTCGTGTGTGAAGAAAATTTAAATTCTTACTCATTTAAGTATGTTTGTTATGCAATGAATGATACGAGTGGCTTAGATGAGACTTCTTGAAATCTCATTTGCGGTGTGGCAACACAAGGACACTCTAACTTCTAGGGTGTACTTGCGGGTAGTGACATAGGCATTTGGAGGAGTTTTTTGTGCGTCCTTATGTGAAATGAAGTGTATGAATGAGTCATTATTTGATGTGAATGAAGTAATGTAACTTTATGTCTAATGAAAGTAAAACATGTTGATTCTATGTCTAAGATTTTTGAAGTATGATGACGTATGTGTAAGGTTTATGAAGATTATGTAGATGATGAATGTGATGTACCTAGTCTAAGGGAATCCACAAGTAGCACTAAGGTGGATGTAGTAGTAAGGGATTCTACTTTCACATTGCCTTAAGTGTAACTTTGGGGTTGCCTTGGAGGATGAATCTTATATGCTTAAATGCGAGTATGTTCCTTTAGTGTCCTTGATATTGAATGTTGACTTGTTAAGTGAAATGAAGTATGCTTATCTTTGGTAGTCCTAAGAATCACTTAGGTGTGCATTGGAGTGATTGTATGGATGATTTCTTCATGTCATACCTTAGTGAGTTGCAAATTAACTATTGGTGAGGAAAACTTTGAGGGAAATAAGTTTACTGTAAAGTGTAGGCTTATGTTGAAAACACGGAAGTTTCATCCTATGTGTTAAATGATGTTCTAATTGATGTGTTCTGACTATATTCATAAAGGTTTTACCTAAATAGTATTATAGCTTTATTTCAACTAAAATGTCCTTTGTTTCATGTGTTTTTGCATAATGTCATACTTAGTACAATGTTTGTACTAACTCCATACTCTTCTAGACTCTAAAAGTATAGGTTGAAGGCAAGTGAAGGTTCCAAGAAGGTAATGCTTGGGAAGTTGACTCGATCAAGACTCGATATGTCCTCATATATTCGAGAACATAGTCTATGTTTCTTTAGTTCTTCTTTAATATCTTTATAAGACTTATTAAGTACTTCTTTTAATGTAAAGGTCTGTGACCCTAAGATATTTAAGATGTGTATTTATGTTGGCTTGTGACGATGAGACTTATTACTTAGTATTCTTATAAAAGAGTTTTCTTATTTATATTGTTGTAAAAAGTTTTAAGTCTGCACTAATTTTAAAATTTTATGTATTGAATGATAGCTAAGAGGCTTGTGCAAGACCTCCATGAGGTCAAGTACGTCGTGTGACGACTCAAGAGTTTTTCATTCTTCTAGGGTGTACTTGCAGCTCGTTACAACAACTTTCAACATAAGCTCTCAAAAGTTCACAAATTATATTAATATGAAATGAAATGCAAAATATAGTAATGCATATCTAACCTAATGATACACACTCTGTGTTCCACAGTTCAGGACCCATGAGGGACACATCTGTCCATGCATCTATCGCGGTGTGTGAATTGACCCTCAATAATAAAATTAATCATAGAGTGTGATACATCTTTGATTATAGAATCTGTAGCAGCATTCTACACGTGCCTTATAATATAGTATTCGTCGTTGCGTATGATACTTCCTTTGAAATGATTCATCCTCTTAAATTGCTTATTATTCCTTAATTCACATAACACTTGTCAAAATAATGTCCCATAACCAATGCAAATGACATTTTCACACAAACAATGAGGAGACAATGTACAATTCACAACTACACAATCATGATACAACATCAAACAAATGAACCAAGACGCCTTTCAAAACCATTCTCAACATATCACACACATATAACTAATCAAAATTTCCTTTTTATTATCATTTTTTCATACATTAAAATTATTCAATATGGATAATTTAACTTATCACCAAGTTCCATTACTCCTCTGCACATAAAACAAATAATTACACAATTTAATATACTTAACAAGGGTTAACAAATCCACTAGCCTCAAACAATACGACAATTACTCTGGGAATTGAGCCTTCCACTTTCGTTGTGCTTCCATGTCAATGCACTCTGAATGTATAATCAAGTTTCAAGATCTTGATGTCAAGCACTACGTCAAGCATCATGTTTTTTAAGTTTCAAGCCTAGGTTTAAGTCATAATTTCTCCTAACATTACAACTCTAATAGATTTATTATTATTATATAATACATCTAATATTAAATTACTTATCTCCATATATCAAATCTAATAATTTTTTGAGTTTTGATATATGGATGTAGGTAATTAAATATTGGGGTTATTAAATTTTACAAAAAACTATTAGCGTATTTGTATTTGGAGAAATTAAGACTTAACCCCAGGCTTGAATCCTAGGAAAGATAAGATTTGACCTACTGATTTCCATCAAGGTTTAGAAACTTGATTATGACTTTTGATTGCATTGATTTAGAAGTCCAACGAAAGTGAAATCCTCAAGTCTTAGAAAAACTTTTAGATTGTTTGAGGCAAGTGGATTCTCAACCATTGTTAAGTTTAAAGAATCGTGTATTTGTAATGATAGTTGGTGATGGGTTTACTTATCCATATTGAATAATTCCAATGTATGAAAAAGGGGTAGTAAAAGGCAATGTGATTAATTATTTGTGTTTGATGTGTTGAGAATGGTTTTGAAAGGCTTATTGATTCATTTTTTATGTTATATCACAATTGTGTTAATTTGAATTTATCATTTTTATTAAAATGGTCATCTCCTCATAATTTGTGTGAACATGTCATTTGCATTGATTCTAAGCCATGGGTGCCGAAAGAGTTATTTGAGTTAAGGGATAATAAGATATTTAAGAGGACAAACACTTCCGAAGGACGTGTTGTGTGTTGTGATGAATATGATATATTGAGGGGCGTGTCGTACACCGTGATAGATTATATAAATGAGGGATGTGTCACACACCGTAATAGATCTTTTTATCGAGGGTCGTATTGTATGTCACAATAGATGCTTGTACATATATGTCCACTATTAGTCTAAACGATGAGACAACTGGTATATATCGCTAGATAAGAGATATACTACTATACTTGACATTGCATTATATTTCATTCCATATCTATATAATTTGTGAATTTGTGAGTGCATTTGTGTGAAACATGGGTTTTATGAACTTGATGCTATGTACTATTGATCCAAAATCATTGTAGTGATTTTATTTATCTATGTGCTCTTAAAAACATAGAATGGATAGGTTGAGCTTGTTTTATGCATATTTTATTTTTCGAGGTTTCATTGGGAGGAATGAGTATTTATACTCTACTCTGTTAGCCTGTGTTTAAAAGATTTCTTGCTAAGTCAATTGTTGCTTGGATCGTCATAATACTTTCTATTCTCTTCTTTTTTAAGGCTTCATATGGATATTTTTTGGAGGTTTCTTTTTGTCGTCTGAGTGGACTTTTTTACTCATATTTATGATCTTACTCTAATATAGTGACAACATTATTTGAGACTTGTGTTTTCTTTCAAATAAATTGTAATACATTAGAGGCTTGTGGATATGACAATCAGGTTTTGGGGATTTAGTTTTGTTGACTTTTTATCCGTATTATTACGTGTTATTAAACAATAAATTATGGTTAATTTCCGCACTTTATCGTATTAGTTAGGTATTAGGCTGACTTGTCTTGGTTGAATAAAATGAGTACCATCAAGTCCAATTTTGGTTTGTGACAACTTATCACTATTAAATATAATAAAATATAATTTCAGAATATGTAACTTTAAAATCGTGTATAGAATATGTTGGATGCCCTAAACATGGTATGAATTAAATGTTATACATAGTAATTTGTTGCTTTTTAATGCATTAAATGTAAGTTTGATTTTTTAGAAGAAGAGTTTGAAAATGATTATTTTAATCTATATTCTATTCATATAGTTAATTTTGATGATTATTAAAAATCTATTAATGTTTTGAAACATATGAATACTGCAGTTGTTCATAATAAGAAGAATATCTTGAATTATTAAAAAGCACCTTCTCTAAATTGTGTTTACAACTTACAAGCACCTCGTTTCTTTTTAAATTTAACATGTATGTGTATTTTTTGGCATTACTATCATTGGACTTTTATTATTATTTTTTCAAAAAAAAGGTCTACAAGATAACTTAAAAGATGTGGCCCACCAAAAACATCATATACAAAATAATAAAAACCAAGAAGAAAACAAAATCAATCTAAATTTGCCTCTAGATCGAAAGAATGGAATCCAGAGTTTCTTCTTCATTTCTCAATGGTTATCTTTTATGAAAGAAGCGAAGCTCCATTTTATTTCCAAATCACATTTCTAGATCTGAGTAGAGTCAGGTATGTGCTTTTTTTTTTCATTAAAAAAAAGTGATTTGATGTCTTTGTTCTCTAATTCAAACAAACAAACTTATTTTTGTCATGAACTAAATGATTTTATTTTGTATGTTCTTGTAGTGAGACTCAATGTTGTATTTGTTCTATATGGAATTCATAATAAAAGACTTGGTTGTTGATTCTTCAGGTTTTGCCTTTCTGATGATACAATTTAATGTGACTGATTTATCTTGTAACTAAAGAAGTACCAATTTTAATCATGTGAATTTTTAATAATCGAATAGAAATCATGGGTTGTGTATGAATGTTGAGAAAATATTTTTCTTTTTCAAATCATCTGAAGACCCCCATTTCATGATACAACAATGTAATCTCATGTATAGATGCAAGATTGTTCCATTAGTTTTAATTTTGATTTATTTCTCTAGGTCATATTTTTTACTTCACTTCTAATTAACAAATAGCATGTTAGAACGACAAGAAAAGGAAATAAAATTCATCAAGTAAACAATTTTATTTTACCTAGAATGTTTTCATTCTAATATCTATCAACTCCCTTGGAGCATACAATGGAAATACTAGTCCTCATTTCGAATTCTCGGGATACACCTCACGACCTAAAAAATTACTACTGTACCAATGATTCACAACTAACATCTTACTTATAAATATTTCTTAACCTAATCACTCATAGTAGAACACTAGTCGACTTCTAAAATATTAATACAACATTGAATCGCATTCTACAAGTGATAACCCTTAAACAAGTAGTATTCATATTTGACCATCAACGTATCCATTTTCACTTAATCTGTAGGATCAACCACTAGAATACCTCATACCTATTGAAAAGATCGTACTCAAATAACTCATACATTTATATATGTTGAGTAGTTGCATTATATTATTAAGTTAGTTTGATATCTAACAAAAACTGATATGTATTCTTTCATAGATCGGGTCGATGTCACGATTAACACCCTTCATAACTCTATCCAAGTAAGTATCAATAGCATTGTAGTAGTAATATAATGACCTTCTTTGATATACACTAAATCTATGAATCTTAATAGATATTCTATCCTCAATTAGCACTACATCAATATCATTATTCAATAAAAGATTCATATATGTTATGGTAACTTTATTAATTGGACTATCCAAAGTTACAATATTCGTTATCTAGCAATCCCTTTTCTAATTCAACTTCCGATTGTCAAATAAATCCAGATATTCCCTACACCACAAAAGTACTATTCCCGCTGACTAGGTAACAAACCAAAAAAAGATAACACGTTCATGAAGTCTCTCAAACTATTGTTCAAAGTCGTCCTTAAAATATCCTCGAAATGCATCATGACTAATAACCTTATTCAATCTCTTTGAATTATTTACCATTTTGAAAATGACCACACATCATTCCTATAAGTATATAACTTCAATACCAAATCTTGCATCCAAGACACACACGACATAAAATACTCAAATGAGGAATCACACATGATTCATTTTTATAAGTGAGAGAGAAGGAAGGGATCAATAAGAATTAGAACAGACAAAGGATGAACGATAAAGATTCAAGAAGTGAAGATTTGTCCTTATAGTCTCTATAGTATCTCGAAGATAAGTACTGACAACTCCGTACTGATCCTCGAGACTATACTTACACTCGACTTGTGTACTATGAGACCTATGAACCAATAGCTCTTATACAATTTGGTGACTATTCAAAAATGTATGTGATGCTACTAATTTTATCCCACAAAGCAAAGTATTTATAATACCTAAATAATATGATAAAGTGCAGAAAAAATTCCATAATTGAAAGTTTAGTGACATGTTATAATAAAGAATACACATAGACTCAATTAACTATCCAAAACATTATTGTCACATATACAAGCCTCTAATGTATTATAATGGATTTGAAAGAAAATTACAAGTCTTAAATTATGTTGTCACTAAAGTACCTTACAAAACTATCCATAGGATGCCTCGGAAAAGAAGAAAATAGGGTTACTACCAAATAATACGGTAATCAACAAGTAACCTTCTATATACAAGATAAGGAATATATACAGGTACCCCTTACACCCCAATAGAACTTTACAATAGAACCTGCATAAAATAGACTCAACCTATCAGTTCACATTTTTAGTAGCACATGGATCAATAAAGCCACTACAATGATTTTGACTCAACAATACATAGGATCATCAATCAAATGTTTCACAATAATCCACTCTCAATTTCCCAAATAATATAGATATTCATTGCAATGCAAGTATAGTTATATATGTTTGACCTAGAGACACACACCCGTTGTCTCTTAGTATGGGAACCATGAGGTACATTTATGTCCATGCATCCATCATGAAATGTAAAGGGCCCTAAAAATAAAATTCATTTTGCGATCCTCGATAATTGATTTTTTCACGGCGTGCGCCACATTACTTAAAATATAGTATTCCTCGTGGCGCATGACACTTCCATTGAAATGGTACATCCTCTAAAATTTATTATTCATTCTCTACTTACATAAAACATGTCACAACCATGTCTCAGAACTAATGTAAATGACACCTTAACACAAATAATACGGAGATGAATATTTTCATAACAATGAACATTTCACAACAACACTATCATTATACAACATCAAAAGAATGAACCAATACTCCTTTCAAAACTATTATCTACACCTCTGACACCAATAATTAATGACATTTCCTTTTATTACCCTTTTCATACACTATAATTATCCAATATTAAAAAGTCAACATATCACAAAGTTCCATTACACCCGAACACATACAACAAGGAAATACATGATTCTACACATTTCTCAGGGGTTAACAAATCCACTAGCCTGAAACAATCAAAATATTACTCTAGTACTTGAGTATTCACCTTTAGTTGGGCTTCCAAGTAAATTGAATCCAAATCTATAATAAAATGCCTGAATGTTGATGCCAATCAATAGGTAAAATCTAATATTTTCTTAGTTTTAATCCTACGGTTAAGTCTTAATTTCTCAAAACACTACAACCCTAATATTTTATCTATATTATAATACAAGAAAAATTATAACCTCTTTCAACATATGAAAACAAACTATTCAATTTTTTATATATGGATATAGGTAATTAAATATTTGGTGTATTATATTATACGAAAACTATTAGGGTTGTAGTGTTTGGAGAAATTAAAACTTAACCCTATGCTTAAAACATATGAAACATGAGATTTAACCTATTGATTGGTATCAAGATTTAGGAACTTGATTTTAGGTTTAAAATGCATTGATTTGAAAGCCCAACTAAACTGGATAACTCAGGTCTCATAGAAATTGTTAGATTTGTTTGAGGCAATTGTAGTTCTTAACACTTGTTACGAGTATAGAAATGCATTTCCTTTTGGTATGTTTTGGGGAATAATGGAACTTGGTGATGGATTGAATAGTATTTTTTTTTTTAAAATTCTAATGTATTAAAAAGGGGTAATAAAAGCCAATGTGATTAATTATTAGTGTGTTTGGTGAGAGTGGTGTTTAAAGGCTTGTTGATTCATTTTTGATATTATCACGATTGTGTTTTAAATTGTTCATTGTTATGAAAATTTTCATCTACTCATTATTTGTGTTAATATGTAATTATCATTAGTTTTGAGACACGGTTGTGACAAGTGTTAAGTGAATTGAGTAAATCGTAAGAAAAAAAAGAGGATGTATCATTTCAAGGGACATTTCGCAGGGTGCAATTGATACTATATTTCAATGGACGTGTCGAATGCTATAACTATTTTAGGGATTTGTCACACGCTAAAAGAAATATTATTATTAAGGTACGTGATACACGCCGCAATGGATTTATTAATCGAGGGTTATGTTGTACGCTTTGATAGATATATCCTCCATGGATCCGTAACTGAGAGACAATGTGTTTGTATTGCTAGGTAAGACATGAATCCTATACTGACATGTAATATCATTAAATTCAATATCTATATAATTTGTGATATTGCGAGTGCCTTTGTGTTGAACTTTTGATTGATGAACTTGATCCTATGTATTATTGATCCAAAATTATTTGAGTGGTATTGTTGATCTATATGGCATTGAAATTTTGAACTAAGTTGAGCTGGTTTATGCATGTTGTACTTATGGAGTTTACGTTGGTGTAAGGACTGCCTATATTCTATTCAATTATCTTGTGAAGGTTACAAGAAAAGTACCCTGTGGTTTGATACTCACCCTTTTCTTCTACATTTTTGTAAGTTACGAGCCCGAATCCTTGCAATACTTTCTATTTTATTTCTTTTCAAGGCTTCCTATGGATATTTTTCTAAGGTAGCTATTTTTCATCTCAACAGACATTATTACTCCTATTTATGTTCTTCTTCTAATTTAGTGGCAACATCATTTTAGAATTGTGTTTTTCTTTCAAATAATTAATACATTAGAGGCTTGTGCATGTGACCATCATGTTTCAGGGATTTAGTTAGGTTTACATGTTATCTATATTATTACTATATATTGAACTTTAGTTATAGTTTATTTCCGCACTTTATTAAATTAGTTAGGTATTAGGCTTACTTGTCTTTGTGGGAAAATACGATTTCCATCATGCCAAATTTCGGTAGTGACAAATTACCATTATTAAATCTAAATAAAGTTAATTTCAGAAGTTTGAAACTTAAATCATGTATATAATATGTCGGATGCCCTAAACATTGTATTAATTATATGGTATACATAGTAAATTATTGTTATTGCATTGAGTATAAGTTTGGTTTTTTTAGAACAAGAGTTTGTAAATCATGATCTTAATATAACTTCTAATTATATAGTTAATTTTGATAATCAATAATAAGCTATTGCACTTTCCGAACTTATTGCAACCGTAGTTGGTCATAATACGAACAATATCTAGATTTAAAATGTATGCATATATTTTTCGGTGTTACTTTGATTGGGATTATAATTATTTTTTAAATATAAAAGGTCTACAAGATAACCTAAACGATTTTTCCCACAAACACTTAATATACAAATTCAAATAAGAACTTAGAAGAAAACAATAGTATGTAAGAGCCACAAGAAAAGGAAATAAAATTCATCAGGTAAACAATTTTCATTACTGAGAATATTTTCATGCCTATATCGATCCATTCCCTTGGATTTTACAATATAATCACTTGTTCTCATTTAGAATTCTTAGGATATACTTCACGAGCTAGCACATTAATATAGTACTAACAATTAATCACTAAGATCTTCCTTATAAATAATATTTAACCTAATCACTCGTAGTAACACACTAATCGGATTATAAAATATGGATGCAACATAGAATCTCATTATACAAATTGGTAATAAAATTACTCCTAAATAGGCTGCATTCACATTTGACAATCAACGTATCTATTTTTACATACCACTAGTACATAATCATTAAAATCTGCAAGATCCACCCCAAGAATACCTCATACCTATTGAAAAGATCATACCCAAATAACTTCTACATTTATACCAGTTGATATGCAGTCTTATCAAAAGCGATATGCACTCTTTCACATATCGTTTCAATGACAAAATTAAAATGCTCCATAACACTAACAAAGTAAGCATTGATACTATTATGATAGTCTTATAGTGACCTTCTTTGATATACACTAAGCTATGAAATCTCAGTTGAGATTGTAACCTAATTGGAGCAATATCATTCTCATCATTCACTAAGTGATCCACACATTCTATGAAAACATTACAAATTGTATTTCTCAATAATACAAACTTCATTATCTAGATATCACTTTTATTATTCCACTTCCAACTGTCTAACCAGTCCATATATTGACTATATAACATAAGTACTATTCCCACTGGCTTAATATCTAAACGAAAAAAAGATACCACATTTATGAAGTCCCTCTAACCTATGTTCAAGATAATTTTTCCAACATCCTTGAAATAAATCACCCCGTCATCACCATATTCAACCCCTTTGAATCACTCTGACCCAAAAATGAACTCATCTTATCCCAACAAGACAAGTCAGCATAATACCCAACTAACGCGATAAAGTGCAAAATTAAAATATAATTGAATGTTTAATAATAAGTAATAATAAGGATAACAAGTCAACTTAACTAAATCCCCAAAAACTCGTTGTCACGTGAATAATCATGTAATGTATTACAAATGATTTTAAAGAAAATACAAGTATCAAATGATATTGTCACCAAAAAAGAACAAGAAACATAAATATGAGTAAGAAGGTACACTGAGATGACAACAACTACCTTAAAAATACTCCGCAGGAAATGTCAAAAAAGTTGAGAATAGAAAATAATACCAAGATCCAAGCTCGTATCCTAAAAAAATGTTGAAGAAAGGGGTGAGTATTAAACCACATGGTACTCAATAAGTAACCCTCTAAACACAAGCTAAGGGAATAGAATATAGTTACTCCTTACACTCCAACAAAACCTCTACAACGACAAACTGCATAAATCCAACTCAACCTAACAATGCAGAGTTTAAGTAGCACATAGATCAATAACAACACTCCAATGATTTTGGATCAACAATAAATAATATCAAGTTCATAAATCATCAAGAAGTAGACACCCAATGTCTCTCAGTCTGGGACACACGTAGGACATATATCCCTGTATCCATCACTGAAACAACCCTTAATTATTATCCATTATAGTGTGTCATACATCGCTCGATAACAAAATCTGTAAGTCATGTGACACATCCCTTAAAATATAGTATCTGTTGTGGTGCATGACATGTCCCTTGAAATGTTACATCTTCTTAAATTTCTTATTGCTCCTCAATTCACAAAATACTTGTAACAACCATGTCACAAAACCAATGCAAATGACATGTTAACATCAATTATGAGTACATGAACATTTTCATTACAACATATAATTTAACACAACAAGATAATGATACAACATCAAAAAGTTAACCCATACTCCTATCAAAACAAATCTCAACACATCACACGCCAGTAATTAATCACATTGCCTGTTATAACACCTTTTCATACATTAGAATTATTAAATATGGTCAATAAACCCATCACCAAGTTCGGAAACTCCCCAACACATACGACAAGGAAATACACAATTGGTTGAAACCGGTAGGCAGAGAAGGCCGTTTAAGGGGAGTAAACAAAGTTGAGGCGCTGTTAGGGTAACTAATAAAAGAAGAAAGCTGTAGTAGTGACCAGACGAGATGATTATTAAATCATTATTTTTGCATAATAAGCAAGTATAATTTATTAAGAGGTTGGAAGGAATAAAATTTTAGTGAAAAATGAAAATAATAAAAATGGAAACATACCTATTAAACGATGATGTTGATTATAAGATATTATTATTCTATATATTAAAAAGTCTTAATACAGATATAAAAAGAGAAATTTATAATAAATTAGTAACATATGAAATAATAGAAATAACAACCCAAAGTTGGGTGAATTAACCATACAAAGTATAGAAGATGAACTTTATTTTGACATATATGATTTATATGATGATTTAGAAATTGGAGATTAAATATGAGTGAACACTGGCTAAGACGATATGGAAAAAATTACAGGTTAAAAAGGATTAGATATCCAGATAAATTAAGTAAGCTTTTTAAAATATTATATAAAAAATTATGATAGATAAAAATAAAAATACTAAAATAACAAAAACTAAGATAGACAAAAAGTACTGAAAAATATGGAAAAAATTAAAATCCTTATATATAGAATATCAATTATCACAACTAGTCAAAGCAGATAATGATAAAAAGACCATTTGATAAATATAATTTCAAAAGCAGAATACAAATATGTTTGCTATTTGAAGAAACAATATGAACGAAGAAAAATATAAACAACAATTAATAGAAAAAATTATGGAACAAATAAGCGAAAAAGAACAAGAGTTACAACATAGAAAAAGAAGGTTAGAAGAAAATATATTAGCGAGAGTATGTAAAAAATCAATACTAGCACAAAGAAAAGATATATTAATGTTAGAATTAGAATTAGATTGTCTTGAATATGAATTACAACATAATATAATACATAGATCATAATGAACAAAGAAGAGTTTGCGATAAGCGAAAAAACATATGAAAACCAAGATGGAATGATAATAAAAATAGTATTTTCAAATTTAGGAAGAAGATACAAGAAAATAGGAAATAACTTATATTTAATGCTAGAAAAAGAAACAGCAAAATTAGAAGATAGTCTAACGGCTATGGTAAGAATAACAAAAGAAAATGAAGAAATAGATAAATCAAGAGAAATTGAAAAATAAAAAGCATAAGCAAAACAAGAAGTAAAACATCTAGAAGAAATAAAAAATACAAGAATAAGTGAATTAGAAAAAGAATTAGCTAGGTTAAAATTATTATATGAAAATAAACAAAAAGAAAAAGATAAAGAGCTAGAATTTCATTTGGAAGCGATTATATTGTAAGAGAGGAAGAGAATAGAGAGTTGGGAGAAGGATGTTTTATTAATGAAGGCAAATGCCCTTTATATAGACATACATAATGACCTTTCATCCTTGCTAAAGGACGATTGGCCTTTACTATTTACACAGTTACTTGACTCTTACTATTTACACAGTAACTTGACTCTTACTATTCATGGTTACTATTTATGAATAGTATACTGACACTATTTACTTTATGACTTTTTTACAAAAAACAAAATAAACTTTGGCCAAATGGCCGACATACTATTTTCTACTTTATTTAGTGGCCTTTACTTTTTACATGTGGCCGACAATAATTATGACTAATTTACATATATTTTTATGTCTATCTTTTCCTTATTTTCTTTTTCTCAGCTTATTCGGTTGTATACGGAATTATGTCATCACCTTGGTTGCATTTTGAACATATGTGGTCTGGGTAATTGTGTCCGACTAGTTTGCAATATCTCGTCATTAGTTCTTCGGATATGAATCCTTGCTTTATTGCTCTAGTTGTTGGCGTAGCTTCTGGTTTTAACAGGGTCAAAATCCATTTTTGGACTTCTTCCATATCTGCTTGTCTTATTTCTTTTGAATTGGCATATATCATTAAGTGGTCTCTCGAATAGTAGCTCCATATGGCGTTGCCTTGTAGATAGTTATTTGCTAGCTCTTGTATAATAGTTGATAATCCAATTATCCTTTTATTGGCATAGAAACTGGGTATCTCAACTCTTGTTATCTCTGTTGTTGGCCTATATCTTACGGGATTATCATTTCTCGTGTTAGCCCAATTTTGACTATCTGGATCATTGGCTTTATTTCATCATAGAGTATCTCTCTTTGGTCTTGTGTAGAATCTTATGAAAAATAAGCTTCCTTTTGTTATCTTTTTATATATTAAAAATGCTTTGTGGACCTCTGGGATTCCACTTATCTCTTCACTGTATATGTATAGGCGTATTTAATAATCCATAGTTATAACAAGTTTTAACTAGGTTTGGATTAGTTTTTGGTTGTGCAATTAACTTGTTATAGCCTTGTAGTTTTGGGTTAGGTAGTCTTGGGTTTTTTCTAATGTTGTGGTAGATTTGGGTTTTGATTTAAAAAGTTTTGTATCTTGTATAGGTTTTCAATGTATGTTAGGGATATATGGTTGTATGTTTTCTTCTCTTTATCTTGAGACTAAATTTGCATAGGTAGATGTTTGTGGTGTTGAAGCATCTATTATCTGTATCTTTGGAGTAAATGGTTTGGTAAATATGCTATTTAGGTTTATGTTTTTGGTGTAGGTTTCTCCATAGCTTTTTGCTTGTACTGCAACATCGGTAATATCATGGGTTTTAAGGAGTTTCCCAACGTCTCCTTTTAGCTCTGGAATTTTTATGTCTTCCGATTGACATAGCTCCGCATATTTATAGTCATCTTTCGACTTATCTTTTGTAGCTCTTTATCCATACTTGCTACTTTCGCAGAAAGTGTAGTAATAGCTTTGAGTATCTCTTCCATTGTATCTGGTTTAGTTTGGGTTCCTTTTTCTTGATAGGTAGTCTGCAACAAGATTTTTGTCAGTCTTAATTACTTCAATTGTAAATGTAAAATTTAATATATTTAATACTAATCTCCTTATTTCTTTCGTTGTAACTGAATCTTCTAATTTTTTTGTTATCCACCATTTTTCCTGTCTATTATACATTCTTACAATAAATTTATTGTAAACAATATATGGTTCAAATGCTAATAAACATTTATATAATGCGAATAATTCTTTTCTATTTATTTCCCATTTTATTTGTGGTTACGTATAAGATCTGAATAATATCTACAATGGTGTTCTATTTTTTCTTTTTCATATCTGTATTTTAAAACTCCTCCATAACTGTGATCACTTGAATCTGTTTCAACAATATAAGTAAATGTTTTATTTTCATCAGGAAAATATAGTTTTGGTAATTTTTTACATAAATTCTTAATATTTCTTATGTGTTTTTATCTTTATCGTCAAAATGATATTCTACATCTTTTTAAGTTTTTATGTAATGGTTTTAGATGTTACGCTAATTTTGGTATATATTCTCTTACGATTTACTAATCCTAGAAAGGATTGTAATTTCTTTTTTGTATCTATATTTTCATCAATAGTAATTATTTTTTGTACTATATGTGTTTGCATTTTTATTCCATTTTTATCTATTTGTATTCCTAGAAATTCTATCTGTGATTTCATAATTTACGCTTTTCTTTTACTCACACTTATACCTGCACTTTTTACTATATGTATAAATTTTTCCAATAATCTTATATGTTCATCTTGTGTTCTAGAATATAACAATATGTCATCTATATATACAATCTGATTTTCTATTTGGTTAAAACAGTTATCCATAAAATGTTGGAATCTACAGTGCATTTTTATATCCAAAAGGTAAACGTTCCATTCATAGAAACCTTGTGATCTTGTGAATCTTTGTTAATTGTTTAGATTCTTCTTCTAGTTTTAGGTGGTAAAATCCTGATTCTGATCAAATTCTTGAAATAATTATATCCTTGTATTTGTCTTATTTTGAGTATTTTATTTGGTATTGGGTAATTGTATGTTTTAGTTTTAGCGTTTAGATTTACGTAGTCAATAACCATTCTACTTTTACCTCTTTTTGTTCACTATGTTTTATAACTATAAATCTTTGGACTTGTATGTTTACTATTGCTTTTTTGTATGTAATTATTTTCTAACAATTCATTTATATGTATTTTAAATTCTTCTAGATCATCAAAGTTATATTTTAATGGTTTCTGGGTTATTATGCTATTTTCATCTATTAATTCAATTTTTACTTTTGTTTTATGTTTTTCCCATCCTCGTAATGGATCTTCACTATATAATTGTTCTAGTTGTTCATTAATTAATTTAACTTTGTCTATAGCAAATATAATAATTTCTAATTGTGTTATTTGTTTATTATTTATATTTTCCATTTCTTGGTTTATCTTTTCACTTCCTTTTATCCATTCCATAGGTTTTCTTTGTTTATTATTTACTCTTTTTGCTCCTATCTTATTTCCGCATGGTGTAGTAAGCCACCAATGTGTTTTTGTTATTATATGTGGATAAAATCTATCTAGAAATGGCATTCCTAATAACATATCTTTTGTAGTAAATTCAAAATTATACATTTCTTCTATTGTTAGTATTTTATCCCATATTTGTATTTTTATATTTTTTGCTTTGTATTTAATCATACTTCCTTCATTGTTAAATCCGTTACTACCATAGGTGTTTTTAATTTTTCCCATTTATCTTCTCGGCAAGCAATTATACTTACATATATTCGCTTCTCGCTTCCTGTATCTATCATAGGTGTATAATATACATTTGTGATATCCTTCTACAATAATTTTTGCACGTATAAATATTTTCATTAATCATTTTGTTCTTTTTATAATTATTTTCTTATTTTGACAAGTTATTGTTAATTGTTCATTTTCTATGTTGTATGGCTTAACTTTTTCTAACCATTTTATTCCTAATGTAATATTATGATCTCCTTGGTATATTTTGAATTGTATTATTAAGGTATTCCTCCTATAATTATTTCTTTTCTCGTTGTTTCTTCATTCGTGTTCACTATCTCACTAGGTAGTCCAGGCATGTATGTCCTGTTCTTATAATTTCTTCTTACATTACTAACTCTCTTGTTATATAATTTTCTTCTTGTCCTGTATTTATTAAGATTTTATATTTTCTTTGATCCATTATTCTGTTATGAAATAATGATATGGTGTTATTTCTTCTTTATCTAACAAACTTTGTGGAATTTCATATTTTCTTTTAGATGTACTCATTCTTGATGATGTAGCTCTTGTCAATGTATTTAGTACGCTTGAAGTACTTAATCTTTCTTTTACTATTTCTAAATCTTCTTCTATATCAATTTCTTTATAACTATAATCATTACTGTCTATTACAGTAATTATTTTTTCAAAAGGATTTTCTATTTTTATTTTATTAATTTTATTTCTTCTTTGTTATCTTATGCTTTGTTGTTAATATATATAAATTTTTACATCTTCGTAAATAATTTACTTCACAGTGCTAGTTCTATTAGGATATTTTCCAATATAGAACTAATGATCTATCTATATTTTTATACATTAATGATCTTGTATAATTAGCACTTATCGTAAATTTAAATTTTTGATATATTAAGTTTCCTTTTCTTGCACTAATTATGCTTTTTTCTATAGGGTGTACAATTCTATCATCTGCTAAATATATTTCTATAGGTGTATCTATTCCTTCTCTAAAGCAGGCTTTTATTAATATTTCTGTTCCTCCTAAATGCACATATTTTATTGGTGTTTTAGCTTTTATATCTTGTATTTCTTTGTTTATCATTCTTTTATTTATTATAGGTATATATGCTTTTCCTCTTGTGTATTTACAATCTATGATATGTTCTTTTTGACTAACTACATAGTATTCTTCTTTTTGTCTTTTAAACCAATTTCTTAAAATAGGTATTTCTTGTAACGACCTGTTTAGTCATTTTAGAGCAGCAGAACAAATTCTGGAAAAACTGGCTGAAACCACGGACCCAACGACGGACCGTCGCAGGCTCGACGGACCGTCGTGGGTGTTCCGTCCCATGACACTTAGAATTTTTAATTTGGGTACTGAAAATCGACTCTCTGAACTTCGTAACGAAATGGCAGAATGGACCGTGACACCCACGACGAACCGTCGTGAGTACCCGTTGCAAAACACTTCAACTTTTGAGAATTTGGTACAAGAAACGAGTCTCGACCGTCGGGGCCGGAGGCGGGACGGACCGTCCACAGGGTGACGGGCCGTCTAACCCACTGAAACCTGGGAGGCGGCGGCCGTGGCGTGACCGTCGCACTCACGACGGCCGTCCACGGGTTGCGTGATCCCAGGCGATTTAGGATTTCTTTCCTCGTTTTAAGGGGCGTTTTGGACTATTCTTTCCTTAATTATAAAGTTTGAGGGTTATTATTAATAAATCTAATTACTTGGGGGTTAAATTAGGTAACCTTAAGTTAATTAGTGGGTCATTATTACCATCTTTTATTCTTAATTATATATGAATTAGGGTAAAAGAAAGAGGGTTTGAATAAAGAAAATAAGAAAGAACAAAGAGAGACAAAGAGAAAGAGAACGAGTAGAGAGAGAGGGAAACGAAGAGGATAGCAAGGATTTTGAGGAGATAGCTTGTTGATCCAATTCTTCGGTGGAGGTAGGTTATGGTTTTTCATGCTATTCATAGTAAACTCTTAATAGCGAATGATATATGTTAGTAGTATTGTAAAACCCTTCTATATGCTTAATTGTATGCTTGCATGAATGATGTTATTATGTAATTATGAATAAATAAGCATGACGAAGCTATTGAATCCCAAATCTTGAAAGAAACTTTAATCTACTTGTTAATGATAAGGCCTTGGTATAAAAGAAGGCTTGATGAATTAAAGTAATGGGATTGATGATGCCTTGGTATAGAGAAGGCTTGATGAACGGATATAATGAGAATTAGTGGATCGGAGTGTCACGTTCCGACACATAGTATTAGTGGGACGGGTGTCACGAACCGACACGTAGAATTAGGGGATCGGAGTGTCACGTACCGACACATATAGGGGATCGGGTGTCACGAACCAACACGTAGATTTAGGGGATCGGGTGTCACGAACCGACACGTAAATTTAGGGGATCGGGTGTCACAAACCGACACGTAGATTTAGGGGATCGGGTGTCACGAACCGACACGTAGATGTAGGGGATCGGGTGTCACGAACCGACACGTAGATTTAGGGGATCGGAGTATCACGTACCGACACAAGAGGATTAATGAATATGAGGGAGCGGAGTGTCACGTACCGACACAAGAGGAATATGAATAATGAATCGTGAAAGATGAGAATATACTCAACATAATGAACTTAATTCCCAAATGAGCATGGTATTGAGGCTTGAGCCCTCATGGATGAACTTAATGGTACTTTTGATGATTATAGTACTTGTTGTTGCTACATGTTGAGTTTTATAGTTGATTTATGATATTAAGCGATATATCTTGTTTTCTATTTTGAGTTGGCCGATGATATCTACTCGGTACTTGTGGTTGTAATGACCACTACTTTTATGTTTTCTTCTTTGCTAATTGTGGAATACAATAACGTTCCGTCATCTTCAACTCAAGATGATTCAAGCGGTCTTACTACACCGGAAATTCGGGGTGAGCTAATACGTCTAGCTTGGGTGGATCTTCTTCTTCAAGTCTTGATGCCTTGAACTCCGGCATGGACTAGCTTTTATGTATTTTTAGTTCTTAGAAATTCTTAGTTTAGTCATTTGATTGTAGATGTTCTTGTGATGATGACTTCCAGATTTTGGGGATAATAATAGTTATTGATTTTATTAATGAGTTTAAGTCTTCCGCATTACTTTATGATGATATTACATTGAAATGTTAAGGTTTAGATTGGTTGGTTCGCTCACATAGGAGGGTAAATGTGGGTGCCAGTCGCGGCCCGGATTTGGGTCGTGACAAACTTGGTATCAGAGCATTAGGTTCGTAGGTCTCATCACACAAGAACAGGTCTAGTAGAGTCTTAAGGAACGGTAGGGGGACGCCTTTACTTTTCCTTGAGAGGCTATAAGACTTTAGGAAAATTTCACTCTTTCATTCTTCCTTTCGTGCTACTACTTGAGTCCAATTGGTATCTAGGAGATACGGTGGTATCGACCATCTTCACTCTCTTTCGCAGATGGTTAGAACTAGAGCAACGATAACACCAACATCAGCACCGGCAGGACAGGGTGCATCTGAGCCAGCCACTGGGGCTGTAGCTCGAGGAAGAACAACGGCAAGAGGCCGTGGGAGAGGTCGTGGGAGGACGTCCTCTAGAGGAAGAGGACGAGCACCTAGCCCATCTGATGCTAGGGCAGTGACTCCTCCACCGACTGAAGAGGTGATAAGAGAAGGGGAGGATGGGGTGAATGAGCAAGTCTGAGAATGAGGAAATGCCACCTCAACCTACCCAGAGATGATCAACCAAGTACTTGCTTATCTTAGTGGATTATCCGATCGGGGTCGAGCACCTCCGATGGTTCTGCACCAACACCTCAGGTTTGAGAGATACGACATGCGGCTACTATGTCTCCCGCATGGATGCCTCGTGGAGATAGGCACATTTCCACGTCGACTCATCGGACCGATAATGACAAATGATCAGCACGAACTTTTCAGTAAGTTCTTAAAATTGAAACCTCCAGTCTTCAAGGGTGCAGAATCTGAAGATGCTTATGATTTTCTGGTTGATTGTCATGAGCTACTACACAAGATGGGGATAGTAGAACGGTTTGGCGTTGAGTTCGTAAGCTATCAGTTTAAAGGGAACGCCAAAATATGGTGGCGATCACATGTCGAGTGTCAACCGACAGAGGCCACACCCATGACTTGGGCATCCTTCTCTACTCTGTTTATGGAGAAGTATATCCCAAGGACTTTGAGAGATAGAAAAAGGGATGAGTTCTTGAGTCTCGAGCAAGGTAGGATGACGGTTAACGCATATGAGGCTAAGTTTCGTGCTTTATCAAGGTATGCCACTCAACTCTGTTTCAGTCCACAAGAACGGATCCGCCATTTTGTGAAGGGGTTGAGATCAGAGTTGCGGATTTCGGCCTTACAGGTAGCGGCAACGGCAAAATCCTTCCAAGAGGTGGTAGACTTTGTGATAGAGGTGGAAGGAGTGAAGCCAGATGACTTCACCACAACTTCGACATCAAAAAGGTTTCGAAAGGGAGGTGAGTTTAATAGTTCGTATACTAGAGGACAGACTTCTGGAGGCTACTCAGTTCGACCAATTCAGTCTTCACTACAGACTGTAGTTGGGGGACCACCTCAGACCGGTCAACACTTCTCTGAGAGACCTATGCTTGACTCTAGAGAGTGTTATGGATGTGGGGAGACTGGACATATTAGGAGGAATTGTCCCAAACAAAGTTATAGACCCCCAATAGCTAGAGGTAGAGGTGGTCATGGTAGAGGCCGTTATTCTGGAGGACGTGGTAGTCGAGGTAATGGTGGTCACCAAAACGGCAGAGGTGATGGGCAAACTGGAGCCACTACTACGCAACATGGTAGGGGCAACGGACAGACAAATAATGGGGCACATTGTTACGCTTTCCTGGGAGATCTCAAGCGAGGCGTCGATCTTTGTCATCACGGGTAATCTTTGATTTGTGATTGCATGGCTTCCGTATTGTTTGATCCTAGATCCACATTTTCCTATGTATCTTCCTCATTTGCTAATGGTCTAAATCTACATTGTGAATTACTTGATATGCCTATTCGTGTTTCTACTCCGATTGGGTGAGTGCGTGGTAGTTGAAAAAGTGTATAGGTCTTGTTTGGTGAATTTTGTGGGAGCAACACTTACGTAGATTTGGTTATCTTAGAAATGGGTGACTTTGATGTAATGCAGGTATGACTTGGCTTTCTCCGAATTTTGCGATCTTGGATTGTAATGCTAAAACGGTGACGTTAGCCAAGCCTGGGGCAGATCCGTTAGTGTGGGAGGGCGACTACACTTCCAATCCGGTGCGTATTATCTCCTTTCTTGGTGCTCAGAAGATGGTTAGTAAGGGTTGTTTAGCTTTCTTAGCACATCTTAGGGATGACACCATCCAAGTACCCTCAATCGAATCGGTTTGTAGTTCGAGAATTTTTGGATGTGTTCCTGCAGATCTTCTGGTATGCCACGGATAGGGATATTGACTTGCATTGATCTTGAACCGGGTACTCGCCCCATTTCTATACCCCCTTATAGAATGGCTCCCGCGGAGTTAAGAGAGTTAAAGGCACAACTTCAAGAGTTATTGAACAAAGGCTTCATTAGACCAAGTGCATCCCCTTGGGGTGCTCCGGTTTTGTTTGTGAAGAAGAAGGATGGGAGTTTTCGGATGTGCATAGACTACGGAACAACTAAACAAGGTAACCATAAAGAACAAGTATCCTCTTCCTCGCATTGATGACTTGTTCGATCGATTACATAAGGTGCTTGTGTCTTCTCTAAGATTGATTTGAGATCCGGTTATCATCAATTGAAAATACGAGCAACGGATGTGCCAAAGACCGCTTTTCGAACGAGGTATGGGCATTACGAATTTGTAGTGATGTCTTTTGGTCTTACGAATGCCCCTGCTGCGTTCATGAGCTTGATGAACGGGATCTTTAAGCCATATTTGGACCTTTTCGTAATCGTATTTATTGATGATATATTGGTATACTCGAAGAGCAAGAAGGAACATGAAGAGCATTTGAGAATGGTATTGGAAATGTTGAGGGAGAAAAAGCTTTACGCCAAGTTCTCTAAGTGTGAGTTTTGGCTAGATGCAGTGTCCTTCTTGGGCACGTGGTTTCTAAGGAAGGAGTGATGGTAGATCCATCTAAGATTGAGACAGTGAAGAATTGGGTAAGACCCACTAATGTATCAGAAATAAGGAGCTTTGTTGGGTTAGCTAGCTACTACCGCAGATTTGTCAAGGGATTCTCTTCTATTGCTTCCCAATTGACGAACTTGACTAAGCAAAATGTTCCATTTGTATGGTCGGATGAGTGTGAGGAAAGCTTTCAAAAGCTCAAGACTTTATTGACTACCGCACCCATTCTCACCTTGCGGTGGAAGGTAAGGACTTCATTGTTTATTGTGATGCATCCTATTCGGGTTGGGTGCGGTGCTAATGCAAGAGAAGAGTGTAATTGCTTATGCTTGAGGCAATTAAAGGTGCATGAACGTAACTATCCGACCCATGATTTGGAGTTGGCCGCGTAGTATTTGCACTAAAACAATGGAGACACTATTTGTATGGGGTTAAGTGTGAAGTCTACACGGATCATCGTAGCCTTGAAGACGTCTTTACTCAGAAAGATTTGAACTTGAGACAAAGGAGATGGATGGAACTACTAAAGGACTACGATATCACTATCTTGTATCATCCGGGGAAGGCGAATGTTGTAGCGGATGCTTTGAGTAGAAAGGCGGGAAGCATGGGAAGTCTAGCTCATTTGCAAGCTTCTAGGCGCCCATTGGCTAGAAGTGCAGATTTTGGCTAACGATTTGATGAGGTTAGAAGTAAATGAGAAGGGAGGATTGTTAGCTAGTGTGGAGTCGAGATCTTCTTTTCTTGACAAGATTAAGGGAAAACAGTTTGATGATGAGAAACTAAGGCGAATCCGAGACAAAGTGTTGCAAGGAGAGGCTAAGGAAGCACAAATTGATGAGGAAGGTGTTTTGAGAATCAAGGGAAGGGTATGTGTACCCCGAGTTGATGATTTGATCAACACTATTCTGACAGAGGCTCATAGTTCAAAGTATTCTATACATCCGGGTGCGACCAAGATGTACCGTGACCTAAAGCAACACTTTTGGTGGAGTAGAATGAAGCGTGATATTGTTGACTTTATTGCCAAGTGTCCAAACTGTCAACAAGTAAAGTATGAACACCAAAGGCCCGGAGGAACACTTCAGAGAATGCCCATTCCTGAATGGAAGTGGGAGAGAATTGCAATGGACTTTGTGGTTGGTCTTCCAAAGACATTGGGTAAGTATGACTCCATTTGGGTGGTTGTCGATAGGTTAACTAAGTCTGCTCATTTCATTCCGGTAAAGGTGACTTACAATGCAGAGAAGTTAGCCAAGATCTATATCTCAGAAATCGTTCGATTGCATGGGGTTCCACTATCCATCATATCAGATAGAGGTACGCAGTTTACTTCTAAGTTTTGGAAAACATTGCATGCGGAATTGGGTACTAGGTTGGACCTTAGTACTGCGTTCCATCCTCAGACCGATGGTCAGTCTGAGAGGACGATTCAAGTGTTGGAGGATATGCTTCGTGCATGTGTGATAGAGTTTGGTGGCCATTGGGATAGCTTCTTACCCTTAGCGGAGTTTTCATACAATAATAGCTATCACTCAAGCATTGACATGGCTCCATTTGAAGCATTGTATGGTAGGAGATGTAGGTCTCCCATTGGTTGGTTTGATGCATTCGAGGTTAGACCTTGGGGTACTGATCTCTTGAGGGAGTCAATAGAGAAAGTGAAGTCTATTCAAGAAAAGCTTCTAGCGGCGCAAAGTAGACAAAAAGAATATGCAGATCGAAAGGTTAGAGACTTGGAGTTCATGGAGGGTGAACAAGTCTTGTTGAAGGTTTCACCTATGAAAGGGGTGATGCGGTTTGGCAAAAGAGGTAAGCTAAGTCCAAGGTATATTGGACCATTTGAGGTACTAAAGCGAGTAGGGGAGGTGGCTTATGAATTAGCCTTGCCTCCAGGGCTGTCCGGAGTACATCCGGTATTTCATGTGTCCATGTTGAAAAGATACCATGGAGATGGAAACTACATCATCCGTTGGGATTCAGTTTTACTTGATGAGAACTTGTCATATGAGGAGGAGCCTGTTGCTATATTAGATAGGGAGGTTCGCAAGTTGAGGTCGAGAGAAATTGCATCCATCAAAGTCCAATGGAAGAATCGACCGGTTGAAGAGGCTACTTGGGAGAAGGAGGCGGATATGCAAGAGAAATACCCACATCTGTTCTGATTCAGGTACTCCTCTTCGCCTTGTTTTCTTCTTTTGATCGTTCGGGACGAACGATGGGTAAATGGTATCTATTGTAACGACTGTTTAGTCGTTTTAGAAGCGTGAACAAATTACGGAAAAAGCGGCTGAAACCACGGACCCAACGACGGACCGTCGCAGGCTCGACGGACCGTCGTGGGTGTTCCGTCCCATGACACTTAGAATTTTTAATTTGGGTACTGAAAATCGACTCTCTGAACTTCGTAACGAAATGGCAGAACGGACCGTGACACCCACGACGAACCGTCGTGAGTACCCGTTGCAAAACACTTCAACTTTTGAGAATTTGGTACAAGAAACGAGTCTCTGACCGTCAGGACGGAGGGCAGGACGGACCGTCACAGGGGTGACGGGCCGTCACAACCCACCTGAAACCTGGGGAGGCGCGACGACCGGCGTGACTGTCGCACGACGGCTGACCCGTCACGGGTTCTGTGATCCCAGCAGTTTAGGATTTCTTTCCTCGTTTTAAGGGACGTTTTGGACTATTCTTTCCTTAATTATAAAGTTTGAGGGTTATTATTAATAAATCTAATTACTTGGGGGTTAAATTAGGTAACCTTAAGTTAATTAGTGGGTCATTATTACCATCTTTTATTCTTAATTATATATGAATTAGGGTAAAAGAAAGAGGGTTTGAATAAAGAAAATAAGAAAGAACAAAGAGAGACAGAAGAGAAAGAGAACGAGTAGAGAGAGAGGAAACGAAGAGGATAGCAAGGATTTTGAGGAGATAGCTTGTTGATCCAATTCTTCGGTGGAGGTAGGTTATGGTTTTTCATGCTATTCATAGTAAACTCTTAATAGCGAATGATATATGTTAGTAGTATTGTAAAACCCTTCTATATGCTTAATTGTATGCTTGCATGAATGATGTTATTATGTAATTATGAATAAATAAGCATGACGAAGCTATTGAATCCCAAATCTTGAAAGAAACTTTAATCTACTTGTTAATGATAAGGCCTTGGTATAAAAGAAGGCTTGATGAATTAAAGTAATGGGATTGATGATGCCTTGGTATAGAAGGCTTGATGAACGGATATAATGCGAATTAGTGGATCGGAGTGTCACGTTCCGACACATAGTATTAGTGGGACGGGTGTCACGAACCGACACGAAGAATTAGGGAGTCGGAGTGTCACGTACCGACACATATAGGGGATCGGGTGTCACGAACCGACACGTAGATTTAGGGGATCGGGTGTCACGAACCGACACGTAGATTTAGGGGATCGGGTGTCACGAACCGACACGTAGATTTAGGGGATCGGGTGTCACGGACCGACACGTAGATGTAGGGGATCGGGTGTCACGAACCGACACGTAGATTTAGGGGATCGGAGTGTCACGTACCGACACAAGAGGATTAATGAATATGAGGGAGCGGAGTGTCACGTACCGACACAAGAGGAATATGAATAATGAATCGTGAAAGATGAGAATATACTCAACATAATGAACTTAATTCCCAAATGAGCATGGTATTGAGGCTTGAGCCCTCATGGATGAACTTAATGGTACTTTTTGATGATTATAGTACTTGTTGTTGCTACATGTTGAGTTTTATAGTTAATTTATGATATTAACTGATATATACTGTTTTCTATTTTGAGTTGGCCGATGATATCTACTCAGTACTTGTGGTTGTCTTGACCCTACTTTTATGTTTTCTTCTTTGCTAATTGTGGAATACAGCGAACGTTCCGTCATCTTCAACTCAGCAGTGATTCAAGCCAGTCTTACTACACCGGAAATTCAGGGTGAGCTAATACGTCTAGCTTGGGCTGGATCTTCTTCTTCAAGTCTTGATGCCTTGAACTCCGGCATGGACTAGCTTTTATGTATTTTTAGTTCTTAGACATTCTTAGTTTAGTCATTTGATTGTAGATGTTCTTGTGATGATGACTTCCAGATTTTGGGGATAATAATAGTTATTGATTTTATTAATGAGTTTAAGTCTTCCGCATTACTTTATGATGATATTACATTGAAATGTTAAGGTTTAGATTGGTTGGTTCGCTCACATAGGAGGGTAAATGTGGGTGCCAGTCGCGGCCCGGATTTGGGTCGTGACATTTCTAGTACTTTTTCAACACTTAAATCTAATTCTTTTCCTTTTATTTGTTCAAATATCGTGTTATCAAATATAATTTTCTGTTCTGATGATTCTTCATCTTGATATTCTTCCCTAGATATTATTTTTATTTCATTTTCAGACATTATATTTCTTCATCTGTTTCATTATTATCTAGATTAATATTTTCTTCTTCATTCTCAGTTTCTATATCTGATACTTCATATATACTATCATTTTCACTTAATTCATAATCTATGTATTCTATTTGCATATATTTTTCATCATCTATAATTAATTCTGCTATTTGTTTTCTTTTTGGATTTTTGGGTAATTTACAATCTTTAGCTATGTGTCCTATCTTTCCATAATTATAACAAGTACATTGGGATATCTTTCTTTTTGGTCTGTATGGTCTTTTTATTTTATAGTTTTTTACATAATACCTTCGTCTTGGTTGTTTATATTTATATATAGATTTCTTTTTTCTATAATTTTTATATCTTTTAGATTTTTGTTTTTTAGTTGTGCATCCAAATTGTGGTGCCATTTTATTTTTGCAACATGATAAATTTTTATTTAGTACTTTTTCCATTTTTAATTTTCTTTTTGGTTTTCACATAGTTGTATGAACCATTGATTTAAAAATTTATTCTAGATCCTAATGTATCTACCATTCCTTCATTATTCCAATCCTTTATTACGTTTGTACTAAATGGTTACGGTAATTTTGTATAATATTGTTTTCTTATTTCTTTTGCTTCGTCTAAATTGTATTTAGCTTTGTAATAATATTCTTTAAATGCAAGTATATTCTTCTAAATAACACATTTTACATATAGCTAACTTTGTCATTAGTTGTCTATTTATTATTCTTTCTCTATTTTGTTCTCTTATATACGTAGTCATACCTCCAAATTCACTTCTTATTGCTTTGATTCATATTTATCTAGTATATCTATATTTGTTCTTTGATGCGGATCCATCTATTTTCTTATCATTCCTAAGTACTTCTAAACTTTAAGGGTAGATTTTCTATCCATAATCTTGTCGTTCCTACAAATGTTCTTTCTATGTATCTTGGTGTTTTTCTTTGTTTCTATTTTGTTATCTATTAACTGTTTAGACATATTTCCTATCCATAATAATATTGCTTTATTTGTATACGCTACACAATCTAAATCTAAGAAATTGTATTGTTCTTTTGCTGGTTTAGGTGCCCAATTTTTATTTAGCCTATTGTTCCTTATTGCATTATTTCTATCTGATTGTAGAAAGCTTTACGTATAATAAGTTGGTGGTGTCCTCCTAGGACTAACTCTAGGACTATTTCGGGACTATTATCCTGGGGTTTTAACTCTTGACGTACTAGGCCTATCCATATCTCCTGTGTTTATTTCTAATTTTTTGGTTTATTTATTTGTGCTAAAATTTACTGTATATGTTTCACTTATATCACTTATTTACGATTGTTGGTCATTTTCATTTCCATCTATTTCATTTACTTCAATATCTTCTTTTAGATCTTCATTTAATTTTTGTTCCATTTGTTTTATTTCATTTGTTAATTCTAGCTCTTTATCTTTTTCTTTTTGTTTATTTTCATATAATAATTTTAACCTAGCTAATTCTTTTTCTAATTCACTTATTCTTGTATTTTTTATTTCTTCTAGATGTTGTACTTCTTGTTTTGCTTGCGTTTTTATTTTTTCAATTTCTCTTGATTTATCTATTTCTTCATTTTCTTTTGTTATTCTTACCATAGCTGTTAGACTATCTTCTAATTTTGCTGTTTCTTTTTCTAGCATTAAATATAAGTTATTTCCTATTTTCTTGTATCTTCTTCCTAAATTTGAAAATACTATTTTTATTATCATTCCATCTTGGTTTTCATATGTTTTTAGTCTCTTGCAAACTCTTCTTTGTTCATTATGATCTATGTATTATATTATGTTGTAATTCATATTCAAGACAATCTAATTCTAATTCTAACATTAATATATCTTTTCTTTGTGCTAGTATTGATTTATTACATACTCCTGCTAATATATTTTCTTCTAACCTTCTTTTTCTATGTTGTAACTCTTGTTCTTTTTCACTTATTTGTTCCATTATTTTTTCTATTAATTGTTGTTTATATTTTTCTTCGTTCATATTGTTTCTTCAAATAGCAAACATATTTGTATTCTGTTTTTGAAATTATATTTATCAAATGGTCTTTTTTATCATTATCTGTTTTGACTAGTTGTGATAATTGATATTCTATATATAAGGATTTTAATTTTTTCCATATTTTTCGTACTTTTTTGTCTATCTTAGTTTTTGTTATTTTAGTATTTTTATTTTTATCTATCATAATTTTTTATATAATATTTTAAAAAGCTTACTTAATTTATCTGGATATCTAATCCTTTTTAACCTGTAATTTTTTCCATATCGTCTTAGCCAGTGTTCAGTCATATTTAATCTCCAATATCTAAATCATCATATAAATCATATATGTCAAAATAAAGTTCATCTTCTATACTTTGTATGGTTAATTCAGTCCAACTTTGGGTTGTTATTTCTATTATTTCATATGTTACTAATTTATTATAAATTTCTCTTTTTATATCTGTATTAAGACTTTTTAATATATAGAATAATAATATCTTATAATCAACATCATCGTTTAATAGGTATGTTTCCATTTTTATTATTTTCAGTTTTCACTAAAATTTTATTCCTTCCAACCTCTTAATAAATTATACTTGCTTATTATGCAAAAATAATGATTTAATAATCATCTCGTCTGGTCACTACTACAGCTTTCTTCTTTGATTAGTTACCCTAACAAATACTCAACTTTGTTTACTCCTTAAACGGCCTTCTCTCGCCTACGGTTTCAACCTTAGGATGGCATAGTCCTGGGCATACTTATTCAAGAATATTTCTGTAGCAAACTTGCTAAAGATGGTTATTAGAACATTATTCAGACATGATAAACAATTATAATTAATAAGAGATTTTCAGGAATAAACTAATTTAGCTACTCATGAATATAAAATGGTATACCTGTTTTTGTAGATCTTCCGACATAGTTGATTTGTTTTCCATATTTATTTAATTAACTAGCTCTGATACCAATGTGGGGTGGAAGCGATTATATTGTAAGAGAGGAAGAGAATAGAGAGTTGGGAGAAGGATGTTTTATTAATGAAGGCAAATGCCCTTTATATAGACATACATAATGACCTTTCATCCTTGCTAAAGGACGATTGACCTTTACTATTTACACAGTTACTTGACTCTTACTATTTACACAGTAACTTGACTCTTACTATTCATGGTTACTATTTATGAATAGTATACTGACACTATTTACTTTATGACTTTTTTACCAAATACATTGACAAGAGCTACATCATCAAGAATGAGTACATCTAAAAGAAAATATGAAATTCCACAAAGTTTGTTAGATAAAGAAGAAATAACACCATATCATTATTTCATAACAGGAATAATGGATCAAAGAAAATATAAAATCTTAATAAATACAGGACAAGAAGAAAATTATATAACAAGAGAGTTAGTAACAGAAGAAGAAATTATAAGAACAGGACATACATGCCCTGGACTACCTAGTGAGATAGTGAACACGAATGAAGAAACAACAGAAAAGAAATAATTATAGGAGGAATACCCTTAATAATACAATTCAAAATATACCAAGGAGATCATAATATTACATTAGGAATAAAATGGTTAGAAAAAGTTAAGCCATACAACATAGAAAATGAACAATTAACAATAACTTGTCAAAATAAGAAAATAATTATAAAAAGAACAAAATGATTAATGAAAATATTTATACTTGCAAAAATTATTGTAGAAGGATATCACAAATGTATATTATACACCTATGATAGATACAGGAGCAGAAGCGAATATATGTAAGTATAATTGCTTGCCAGAAGATAAATGGGAAAAATTAAAAACACCTATGGTAGTAACGGGATTTAACAATGAAGGAAGTATGATTAAATACAAAGCAAAAAATATAAAAATACAAATATGGGATAAAATACTAACAATAGAAGAAATGTATAATTTTGAATTTACTACAAAAGATATGTTATTAGGAATGCCATTTCTAGATAGATTTTATCCACATATAATAACAAAAACACATTGGTGGCTTACTACACCATGCGAAAATAAGATAGGAGCAAAAAGAGTAAATAATAAACAAAGAAAACCTATGGAATGGATAAAAGGAAGTGAAAAGATAAACCAAGAAATGGAAAATATAAATAATAAACAAATAACACAATTAGAAATTATTATATTTGCTATAGACAAAGTTAAATTAATTAATGAACAACTAGAACAATTATATAGTGAAGATCCATTACGAGGATGGGAAAAACATAAAACAAAAGTAAAAATTGAATTAATAGATGAAAATAGCATAATAACCCAGAAACCATTAAAATATAACTTTGATAATCTAGAAGAATTTAAAATACATATAAATGAATTGTTAGAAAATAATTACATACAAAAAAGCAATAGTAAACATACAAGTCCAGCATTTATAGTTATAAAACATAGTGAACAAAAAAGAGGTAAAAGTAGAATGGTTATTGACTACAGAAATCTAAACGCTAAAACTAAAACATACAATTACCCAATACCAAATAAAATACTCAAAATAAGACAAATACAAGGATATAATTATTTTAGTAAATTTGATCAGAATCAGGATTTTACCACCTAAAACTAGAAGAAGAATCTAAACAATTAACAGATTCACAAGATCTGCAAGGTTTCTATGAATGGAACGTTTTACCTTTTAGATATAAAAATGCACTGTAGATTCCAACATTTTATGGATAACTGTTTTAACCAGCTAGAAGACTGTATTGTATATATAGATGACATATTGTTATATTCTAGAACACAAGATGAACATATAAGATTATTGGAAAAATTTATACATATAGTAAAAAATGCAGGTATAAGTTTGAGTAAAAGAAAAGGTAAATTATGAAATCACAGATAGAATTTCTAGGAATACAAATAGATAAAAATGGAATAAAAATGCAAACACATATAGTACAAAAAATAATTACTATTGATGAAAATATAGATACAAAAAAGAAATTACAATCCTTTCTAGGAATAGTAACTCAGCTAAGAGAATATATACCAAAATTAGCAGAACATCTAAAACCATTACATAAAAAACTTAAAAAAGATGTAGAATATCATTTTGACGATAAAGATAAAAAACACATAAGAAATATTAAGAATTTATGTAAAAAATTACCAAAACTATATTTTCCTGATGAAAATAAAACATTTACTTATATTGTTGAAACAGATTCAAGTGATCACAGTTATGGAGGAGTTTTAAAATACAGATATGAAAAAGAAAAAATAGAACACCATTGTAGATATTATTCAGGATCTTATACAGAACCACAAATAAAATGGGAAATTGTCACGACCCAAATCCGGACCGCGACTGGCACCCACATTTACCCTCCTATGTGAGCGAACCAACCAATCTAAACCTTAACATTTCAATATATAACAACAGAAAGTAACGCGGAAGACTTAAACTCATTAATAAAATCAATAACTATTATTTTCCCCAAAATCTGGAAGTCATCATCACAAGAACATCTACAATCAAATGACTAAACTAAGAATGTCTAAGAACTAAAAATACATAAAAGCTAGTCCATGCCGGAGTTCAAGGCATCAAGACTTGAAGAAGAAGATCCACCCAAGCTAGACGTATTAGCTCACCTCAATTTACGGTGTAGTAAGGCGGCTTGAATCCTTCGAGTTGAAGATGACTAACGTTATTTGTATTCCACAATTAGCAAAGAAGAAAACATAAAAGTAGGGGGGTCAGTACAACCACAAGTACTGAGTAGATATCATCGGCCAACTCAAAATAGAAAACAGTATATATCAGTTAATATCATAAATCAACTATAAAACTCAACATGTAGCAACAACAAGTACTATAATCATCAAAAAGTACCATTAAGTTCATCCATGAGGGCTCAAGCCTCAATACCATGCTCATTTGGGAATTAAGTTCATTATGTTGAGTATATTCTCATCTTTCACGATTCATTATTCATATTCCTCTTGTGTCGGTACGTGACACTCCGCTCCCTCATATTCATTAATCCTCTTGTGTCGGTACGTGACACTCCGATCCCCTAAATCTACGTGTCGGTTCGTGACACCCGATCCCCTACATCTACGTGTCGGTTCGTGACACCCGATCCCCTAAATCTACGTGTCGGTTCGTGACACCCGATCCCCTAAATCTACGTGTCGGTTCGTGACACCCGATCCCCTAAATCTACGTGTCGGTTCGTGACACCCGATCCCTATATGTGTCGGCACGTGACACTCCGATCCCTAATTCTACGTGTCGGTTCGTGACACCCGTCCCACTAATACTATGTGTCGAACGTGACACTCCGATCCACTAATTCTCATTATATCCGTTCATCAAGCCTTCTATACCAAGGCATCATCAATCCCATTACTTTAATTCATCAAGCCTTCTTTTATACCAAGGCCTTATCATTAACATGTAGATTAAAGNTTCTGTCAAGATTTGGGATTCAATAGCTTCGTCATGCTTATTTATTCATAATTACATAATAACATCATTCATGCAAGCATACAATTAAGCATATAGAAGGGTTTTACAATACTTCTAACATATATCATTCGCTATTAAGAGTTTACTATGAATAGCATGAAAAACCATAACCTACCTCCACCGAAGAATTGGAATCAACAAGCAATTTCCCAAGCTTTGATATTCTTCTTCCTCGTTCGACTCTCTCTCTCTCCCAATCGATTCAATCTGTCTCTCTTTTCTTTTCTCTTTTTCTTATTCAAACCCTCTTTCTTTTATCCTAATTCTATATAATTAGGAATGAAAGATGGTAATAATGACCCACTAATTAACTTAAGGTTACCTAATTTAACCCCAAGTAATTAGATTTATTAATAATAACCCTCAAACTTTATAATTAAGGAAAGAATAGTCCAAAACGACCCTTAAAAGCGTGGGACGAAATCCTAAACCGCCTGGGATTGTGCAGCTGTGACGGCCGTCGTGAGTGCGACGGTCCGTCACGCCGTGTCCTCCTCCCAGATTGGGTGGTCTGCGACGGCCGTCACCCTGCGGACGGTCCGTCCTGCCCCCTCCGTCATGACGGTCAGAGACTCCTTTCTTGTACCAAATTCTCAAAAGTTGAACTGTTTTGCAACCCGTACTCACGTCGGTTCGACGTGGATGTGACGATCCGTTACGCCATTTCGTTCACGAAGTTCGAGAGTCGATTTTCAGTACCCAATTTCAGAATTCTAAGTGTCGTGGAACGGAACCTCCTCGACGGGCCGTCGTGCGTGTGACGGCCCGTCGCAGTGTCCCTGGTCTTGGCCAGCTTTGCCAGAATTTGTTCTCCTGCTCTAAAACGACTAAACAGGTCGTTACAATAGATACCAATTTACCCATCGTTCGTCCCCGAACGATCAAAAGAAGACAAACAATGGCGAAAAGGAGTACCTGAATCTGTAAACAGATGTGGGTATTTCTCTTGCATATCCACCTCCTTCTCCCAAGTAGCCTCTTCAACCGGTCGATTCTTCCATTGGACTTTGATGGATGCAATTTCTCTCGACCTCAACTTGCGAACCTCCCTATCTAATATAGCAACAGGCTCCTCCTCATATGACAAGTTCTCATCGAGTAAAATCAATCCCAACGGATGATGTAGGTTCCATCTCCATGGTATCTTTTCAACATGGACACATGGAATACCCGATGTACTCGGGACAGCCCTCGGGGCAAGGCTAATTCATAAGCCTCCTCCCCTACTCGCTTTAGTACCTCAAATGGTCCAATATACCTTGGACTTAGCTTACCTCTTTTGCCAAACCGCATCACCCCTTTCATAGGTGAAACCTTCAACAAGACTCGTTCACCTTCCATGAACTCCAAGTCTCTAACCTTTCGGTCTGCATACTCCTTTTGTCTACTTTGCGCCGCTAGAAGCTTTTCTTGAATGCCCTTCACCTTATCTAACGAATCCCTTAAAAGATCGGTACCCCAAGGTCTAACCTCGAATGCATCAAACCAACCAATGGGAGACCTACATCTCCTCCCATACAATGCTTCGAATGGAGCCATGTCAATGCTTGAGTGATAGCTATTATTGTATGAAAACTCCGCTAAGGGTAAGAAGCTATCCCAATGGCCACCAAACTCTATCACGCATGCGCGAAGCATATCCTCCAACACTTGAATCGCTCGTTCGCATCGACCATCGGTCCGAGGATAGAACGCGAGTACTAAGGTCCAACCTAGTACCCAATTCCGCATGCAATGTTTTCCAAAACTTAGAAGTAAACTGCGTACCTCTATCTGATATAATGGAGAGTGGAACCCCATGCAATCGAACGATTTCTGAGATATAGATCTTGGCTAACTTCTCTGCATTGTAAGTCACCTTGACCGGAATAAAATGAGCAGACTTAGTTAACCTATCAACAATCACCCAAATGGAGTCATACTTACCCAATGTCTTTGGAAGACCAACCACGAAGTCCATTGCGATTCTCTCCCACTTCCATTCAGGAATGGGCATTCTCTGAAGTGTTCCTCCGGGCCTTTGGTGTTCATACTTTACTTGTTGACAGTTTGGACACTTGGCAATAAAGTCAACAATATCACGCTTCATTCTACTCCACCAAAAGTGTTGCTTTAGGTCACGATACATCTTGGTTGCACCCGGATGTATAGAATACCTTGAGCTATGAGCTTCTGCCAGAATAGTGTTGATCAAATCATCAACTCGGGGTACACATACCCTTCCCTTAATCCTCAAAACACCTTCCTCATCAATTGTTGCTTCTTTAGCCTCTCCTTGCAACACTTTGTCTCGGATTCGCCTTAGTTTCTCATCATCAAACTGTTTTCCCTTAATCTTGTCAAGAAAAGAAGATCTCGACTCCACACTAGCTAACAATCCTCCCTTCTCATTTACTTCTAACCTCATAAGGTCATTAGCCAAAATCTGCACTTCTCTAGCCAATGGGCGTCTAGAAGTTTGCAAATGAGCTAGACTTCCCATGCTTCCCGCCTTTCTACTCAAAGCATCTGCTACAACATTCGCCTTCCCCGGATGATACAAGATAGTGATATCGTAGTCCTTTAGTAGTTCCATCCATCTCCTTTGTCTCAAGTTCAAATCTTTCTGAGTAAAGACGTACTGAAGGCTACGATGATCCGTGTAGACTTCACACTTAACCCCATACAAATAGTGTCTCCATTGTTTTAGTGCAAATACTACCGCGGCCAACTCCAAATCATGGGTCGGATAGTTACGTTCATGCACCTTTAATTGCCTCGAAGCATAAGCAATTACACTCTTCTCTTGCATTAGCACTGCACCCAACCCAGAATAGGATGCATCACAATACACAATGAAGTCCTTACCTTCCACTGGCAAGGTGAGAATGGGTGCGGTAGTCAATAAAGTCTTGAGCTTTTGAAAGCTTTCCTCACATTCATCTGACCATACAAAGGGAACATTCTGCTTAGTCAAGTTCGTCAATTGAGAAGCAATAGAAGAGAATCCCTTGACGAATCGGCGGTAGTAACTAGCTAACCCCACGAAACTTCTTATTTCTGACACATTAGTGGGTCTCGCCCAATTCTTCACTGTCTCAATCTTAGATGGATCTACCATCACTCCATCCTTAGAAACTACGTGCCCCAAGAAGGACACTGCATCTAGCCAAAACTCACACTTGGAGAATTTTGCATAAAGCTTTTTCTCCCTCAACGTCTCCAATACCATTCTCAAATGCTCTTCATGTTCCTCCTTGCTCTTAGAGTATATCAGTATATCATCAATAAATACGATCACGAAGAGATCCAGATATGGCTTAAAAATCCCGTTCATCAAGCTCATGAACGCAGCAGGGGCATTCGTAAGACCAAAAGACATCACTACAAATTCGTAATGCCCATACCTCGTTCGAAAAGCGGTCTTTGGCACATCCGTTGCTCGTATTTTCAATTGATGATAACCGGATCTCAAATCAATCTTAGAGAAGACACAAGCACCTTGTAACTGATCGAACAAGTCATCAATGCGAGGAAGAGGATACTTGTTCTTTATGGTTACCTTGTTTAGTTGTCTGTAGTCTATGCACATCCGAAAACTCCCATCCTTCTTCTTCACAAACAAAACCGGAGCACCCCAAGGGGATGCACTTGGTCTAATGAAGCCTTTGTTCAATAACTCTTGAAGTTGTGCCTTTAACTCTCTTAACTCCGCGGGAGCCATTCTATAAGGGGGTATAGAAATGGGGCGAGTACCCGGTTCAAGATCAATGCAGAAGTCAATATCCCTATCTGGTGGCATACCAGGAAGATCTGCAGGGAACACATCCAAAAATTCTCGAACTACCGAAACCGATTCAATTGAGGGTACTTGAGTAGTGTCATCCCTAAGATGTGCTAAGAAAGCCAAACAACCCTTACTAACCATCTTCCGAGCACAAAGAAAGGAGATGATACGCACCGGATTGGAAGTGTAGTCACCCTCCCACACTAACGGATCTGTCCCAGGCTTGGCTAACGTCACCGTTTTAGCATTACAATCCAAGATCGCAAAATTCGGAGAAAGCCAAGTCATACCCACAATTACATCAAAGTCACCCATTTCTAAGATAACCAAATCTACATAAGTGTTGCTCCCCACAAAATTCACCAAACAAGACCTATACACCTTTTTAACTATCACAGACTCACCCACCGGAGTAGAAACACGAATAGGCGTGTCAAGTAATTCACAATGTAAATTTAGACCGTTAGCAAATGAGGAAGATACATAGGAAAATGTGGATCCAGGATCAAACAATACGGAAGCCATGCAATCACAAATCAAAAGGTTACCTGTGATGACAGCATCAGACGCCTCCGCTTCAGATCTCCCAGGGAAAGCGTAACAATGTGCCCCATTATTTGTCTGTCCGTTGCCCCTACCATGTTGCGTAGTAGTGGCTCCAGTTTGCCCATCACCTCTGCCATTTTGGTGACCACCATTACCTCGACTACCACGTCCTCCAGAATAACGGCCTCTACCATGACCACCTCTACCTCTAGCTATTGGGGGTCTATAACTTTGTTTGGGACAATTCCTCCTAATATGTCCAGTCTCCCCACATCCATAACACTCTCTAGAGTCAAGCATAGGTCTCTCAGAGAAGTGTTGACCGGTCTGAGGTGGTCCCCCAACTACAGTCTGTAGTGAAGACTGAATTGGTCGAACTGAGTAGCCTCCAGAAGTCTGTCCTCTAGTATACGAACTATTAAACTCACCTCCCTTTCGAGACCTTTTTGATGTCGAAGTTGTGGTGAAGTCGTCTGGCTTCACTCCTTCCACTTCTATCACAAAGTCTACCACCTCTTGGAAGGATTTTGCCGCCGCTACCTGTAAGGCCGAAATCCGCAACTCGATCTCAACCCCTTCACAAAACGGCGGATCCGTTCTTGTGGATCAAACAGAGTTGAGTGGCATACCTTGATAAAGCACGAAACTTAGCCTCATATCGTTAACCGTCATTCTACCTTGCTCTGCACTCAAGAACTCATCCCTCTTCCTATCCCTCAAGGTCCGGGGGATATATTTTTCCATGAACAAACTCGAGAATGATTCCCAAGTCATAGGTGGTGCCTCTGTTGGTTGACACTCAACATGTGAACGCCAGCACATTTTGGCGTTCCCTTGAAACTGATAGCTCACGAACTCGACACCAAACCTCTCTACTATACCCATCTTTTGTAGTAGCTCATGACAATCAACCAGAAAATCATAAGCATCTTCAGATTCTGCACCCTTGAAGACTGGAGGTTTCAATTTCAAGAACTTACTGAAAAGTTCGTGCTGATCGTTTGTCATTATCGGTCCCAAAGAGTCGACGTGGAAATGTGCCTATCTCCACGAGGCATCCATGCGGGAGCCATAGTAGCCGCATGTCGTATCTCTCAAACCGGAGGTGTTGGTGCAGAAACCATCGGAGGTGCTCGACCGATCGATAATCCACTAAGATAAGCAAGTACTTGGTTGATCATCTCCGGGGTAGGATGGGGTGGCAATTCCTCATGTTGCGCTTGTTCATTCACCCCGCCCTCCCCCTCTCTTACTACCTCTTCAGTCGGAGGAGGAGTCACAGCCCTAGCATCAGAGGGGCTAGGTGCTCGCCTCTTCCTCTAGAGGACGCCCTCCCACGACCTCTCCCACGGCCTCTTGCCGTTGTTCTCCCTCGAGCCACACCTTGGTCGCTCAGACGTTTCTTGTCTTGCCGGTGTTGTTGTTGGCGCGGTCGTGGCTCTAGTTCTAACCATCTGCGAAATAGAGTGAAGATGGTCAGATACCAATTCGTATCGCCTAGATACCAATTGGACTCAAGTAGTAGCACGAAAGAAAGAATGAAAGAGTGAAATTTTCCTAAAGTCTTATAGCCTCTCAAGGAATAGTAAAGGCGTCCCCCTACCGTTCCTTAAGACTCTACTAGACCTGTTCTTGTGTGATGAGACCAACGAACCTAATGCTCTGATACCAAGTTTGTCACGACCCAAATCCGGACCGCGACTGGCACCCACATTTACCCTCCTATGTGAGCGAACCAACCAATCTAAACCTTAACATTTCAATATATAACAACAGAAAGTAACGCGGAAGACTTAAACTCATTAATAAAATCAATAACTATTATTATCCCCAAAATCTGGAAGTCATCATCACAAGAACATCTACAATCAAATGACTAAACTAAGAATGTCTAAGAACTAAAAATACATAAAAGCTAGTCCATGCCGGAGTTCAAGGCATCAAGACTTGAAGAAGAAGATCCAGTCCAAGCTAGACGTATTAGCTCACCCTGAATTTCCGGTGTAGTAAGACTGGCTTGAATCATCACGAGTTGAAGATGACGGAACGTTATTGTATTCCACAATTAGCAAAGAAGAAAACATAAAAGTAGAGTCAAGTACAACCACAAGTACCGAGTAGATATCATCGGCCAACTCAAAATAGAAACAAGATATATCGCTTAATATCATAAATCAACTATAAAACTCAACATGTAGCAACAACAAGTACTATAATCATCAAAAGTACCATTAAGTTCATCCATGAGGGCTCAAGCCTCAATACCATGCTCATTTGGGAATTAAGTTCATTATGTTGAGTATATTCTCATCTTTCACGATTCATTATTCATATTCCTCTTGTGTCGATGCGTGACACTCCGCTCCCTCATATTCATTAATCCTCTTGTGTCGATGCGTGACACTCCGATCCCCTAAATCTACGTGTCGGTTCGTGACACCCGATCCCCTACATCTACGTGTCGGTTCGTGACACCCGATCCCCTAAATCTACGTGTCGGTTCGTGACACCCGATCCCCTAAATCTATGTGTCGGTTCGTGACACCCGATCCCCTAAATCTACGTGTCGGTTCGTGACACCCGATCCCCTATATGTGTCGGTACGTGACACTCCGATCCCCTAATTCTACGTGTCGGTTCGTGACACCCGTCCCACTAATACTATGTGTCGGAACGTGGCACTCCGATCCACTAATTCTCATTATATCCGTTCATCAAGCCTTCTCTATACCAAGGCATCATCAATCCCATTACTTTAATTCATCAAGCCTTCTTTTATACCAAGGCCTTATCATTAACAAGTAGATTAAAGTTTCTTTCAAGATTTGGGATTCAATAGCTTCGTCATGCTTATTTATTCATAATTACATAATAACATCATTCATGCAAGCATACAATTAAGCATATAGAAGGGTTTTACAATACTACTAACATATATCATTCGCTATTAAGAGTTTACTATGAATAGCATGAAAACCATAACCTACCTCCACCGAAGAATTGGAATCAACAAGCAATTTCCCAAGCTTTGATATTCTTCTTCCTCGTTCGACTCTCTCTCTCTTCCAATCGATTCAATCTGTCTCTCTTTGTGTTCTTTTCTTTTTCTTATTCAAACCCTCTTTCTTTTACCCTAATTCTATATAATTAGGAATGAAAGATGGTAATAATGACCCACTAATTAACTTAAGGTTACCTAATTTAACCCCCAAGTAATTAGATTTATTAATAATAACCCTCAAACTTTATAATTAAGGAAAGAATAGTCCAAAACGACCCTTAAAACGTGGGACGAAATCCTAAACCGCTCGGGATTGTGCAGCTGTGACGGGCGTCGTGAGTGCGACGGTCCGTCACACAGCCGTCGTGTCCTCTTAGATTTCAGGGAGTTCTGCGACGGCCCGTCACCCTGTGACGGTCCGTCCTGGCCCTCCGTCATGACGGTCGAGAGACTCGCTTCTTGTACCAAATTCTCAAAAGTTGAAGTGTTTTGCAACGGGTACTCACGACGGTTCGTCGTGGATGTGACGGTCCGTTCTGCCATTTCGTTACGAAGTTCAGAGAGTCAATTTTCAGTACCCAATTTCAGAATTCTAAGTGTCGTGGAACGGAACCTCCTCGACGGGCCGTCGTGCCTGTGACGGTCCGTCGCAGTGTCCGTGGTTTTGGCCAGTTTTTCCAGAATTTGTTCTGCTGCTCTAAAACGACTAAACAGGTCGTTACAGAAATAAATAGAAAAGAATTATTCGCATTATATAAATGTTTATTAGCATTTGAACCATATATTGTTTACAATAAATTTATTGTAAGAACAGATAATACACAGGTAAAATGGTGGATAACAAAAAAATTAGAAGATTCAGTTACAACGAAAGAAATAAGGAGATTAGTATTAAATATATTAAATTTTACATTTACAATTGAAGTAATTAAGACTGACAAAAATCTTGTTGCAGACTACCTATCAAGAAAAAGGAACCCAAACTGAACCAGATACAATGGAAGAGATACTCAAAGCTATTACTACACTTTCTGCGAAAGTAGGAAGTATGGATAAAGAGCTACAAAAGATAAGTCACAAAGATGACTATAAATATGCGGAGCTATGTCAATCGGAAGACATAAAAATTCCAGAGCTAAAAGGAGACGTTGGGAAACTCCTTAAAACCCATGATATTACTGATGCTGCAGGTACAAGCAAAAAAGCTATGGAGAAACCTACACCAAAAAACATAAACCTAAATAGCATATTTACCAAACCATTTACTCCAAAGATACAGATAATAGATGCTTCAACACCACAAACATCTACCTATGCAGCTAGTCTGCATAAAGAGAAGAAAACATACAACCATATATCCCGAACATACATTGAAAACCTATACAAGATACAAAACTTTTTAAATCAAAACCCAAATCTACCACAACATTAGAAAAAACCCAAGACTACCTAACCCAAAAACTACAAGGCTATAACAAGTTAATTGCACAACCAAAAACTAATCCAAACCTAGTTAAAACTTGTTATAACTATGGATTATTAAATATGATCTATACATATACAGTGAAGAGATAAGTGGAATCCCAGAGGTCCACAAAGCATTTTTAATATATAAAAAGATAACAAAAGGAAACTTATTTTTCATAAGATTCTACACAAAGACCACAGAGATACTCTATGATGAAATAAAGCCAATGATCCAGATAGTCAAAATTGGGCTAACACGAGAAATGATAATCCCAGAAGATATAGGCCAACAGCCAGAGATAACAAGAGTTGAGATACCCAGTTTCTATGCCAATAAAAGGATAGTTGGATTATCAACTATTATACAAGAGCTAGCAAATAACTATCTACAAGGCAACGCCATATGGAGCTACTATTCGAGAGACCACTTAATGATATATGCCAATTCGAAAGAAATAAGACAAGCAGATATGGAAGAAGTCCAAAAATGGATTTTGACCTGTTAAAACCAGAAGCTACGCCAACAACTAGAGCAATAAAGCAAGGATTCATATCCGAAGAACTAATGACGAGATATTGCAAACTAGTCGGACACAATTACCCAGACCACATATGTTCAAAATGCAACCAAGGTGAGGACATAATTCCGTATACAAGCTGGAATAAGCTGAGAAAAAGAAAATAAGGAAAAGATAGACATAAAAATATATGTAAATTAGTCATAATTATTGTCGGCCACATGTAAAAAGTAAAGGCCACTAAATAAAGTAGAAAATAGTATGTCGGCCATTTGGCCAAAGTTTATTTTGTTTTTTGTAAAAAAGTCATAAAGTAAATAGTAAGTCGATACTATTCATAAATAGTAACCATGAATAGTAAGAGTCAAGTTCTTGTGTAAATAGTAAGAGTCAAGTAGCGTGTAAATAGTAAAGGCCAATCGTCCTTTAGCAAGGATGAAAGGTCATTATGTATGTCTATATAAAGGGCATTTGCCTTCATTAATAAAACATCCTTCTCCCAACTCTCTATTCTCTTCCTCTCTTACAATATAATCGCTTCCACCCCACATTGGTATCAGAGCTAGTTAATTAAATAAATATGGAAAACAAATCAACTATGTCGGAAGATCTTCAAAAACAGGTATACCATTTTATATTCATGAGTAGCTAAATTAGTTTATTCCTGAAAATCTCTTATTAATTATAATTGTTTATCATGTCTGAATAATGTTCTAATAACCATCTTTAGCAAGTTTGCTACTGAAATATTCTTGAATAAGTATGCCTGGACTATGCCATCCTAAGGTTGAAACCGGTGGCGAGAGAAGGCCGTTTAAGGGGAGTAAACAAAGTTGAGTATTTGTTAGGGTAACTAATCAAAGAAGAAAGTCTGTAGTAGTGACCAGACGAGATGATTATTAAATCATTATTTTTGCATAATAAGCAAGTATAATTTATTAAGAGGTTGGAAGGAATAAAATTTTAGTGAAAAATGAAAATAATAAAAATGGAAACATACCTATTAAACGATGATGTTGATTATAAGATATTATTATTCTATATATTAAAAAGTCTTAATACAGAGATATAAAAAGAGAAATTTATAATAAATTAGTAACATATGAAATAATAGAAATAACAACCCAAAGTTGGACTGAATTAACCATACAAAGTATAGAAGATGAACTTTATTTTGACATATATGATTTATATGATGATTTAGATATTGGAGATTAAATATGGTGAACAGCTAAGACGATATGGAAAAAATTACAGGTTAAAAAGGATTAGATATCCAGATAAATTAAGTAAGCTTTTTAAAATATTATATAAAAAATTATGATAGATAAAAATAAAAATACTAAAATAACAAAAACTAAGATAGACAAAAAGTACGAAAAATATGGAAAAAATTAAAATCCTTATATATAGAATATCAATTATCACAACTAGTCAAAGCAGATAATGATAAAAAGACCATTTGATAAATATAATTTCAAAAGCAGAATACAAATATGTTTGCTATCTGAAGAAACAATATGAACGAAGAAAAATATAAACAACAATTAATAGAAAAAATAATGGAACAAATAACTGAAAAAGAACAAGAGTTACAACATAGAAAAAGAAGGTTAGAAGAAAATATATTAGCGAGGAGTATGTAATAAATCAATACTAGCACAAAGAAAAGATATATTAATGTTAGAATTAGAATTAGATTGTCTTGAATATGAATTACAACATAATATAATACATAGATCATAATGAACAAAGAAGAGTTTGCAGATGAGCGAAAAAACATATGAAAACCAAGATGGAATGATAATAAAAATAGTATTTTCAAATTTAGGAAGAAGATACAAGAAAATAGGAAATAACTTATATTTAATGCTAGAAAAGAAACAAAGAAATTAGAAGATAGTCTAACACTATGGTAAGAATAACAAAAGAAAATGAAGAAATAGATAAATCAAGAGAAATTGAAAAATAAAAACGCAAGCAAAACAAGAAGTACAACATCTAGAAGAAATAAAAAATACAAGAATAAGTGAATTAGAAAAAGAATTAGCTAGGTTAAAATTATTATATGAAAATAAACAAAAAGAAAAAGATAAAGAGCTAGAATTAACAAATGAAATAAAACAAATGGAACAAAAATTAAATGAAGATCTAAAAGAAGATATTGAAGTAAATGAAATAGATGGAAATGAAAATGACCAACAATCAGAAATAAGTGATATAAGTGAAACATATACAGAAATTTTAGCACAAATAAATAAACCGAAAAAATTAGAAATAAACACAGGAGATATGGATAGGCCTAGTACGTCAAGAGTTAAAACCCCAGATAATAGTCCCAGAAATAGTCCTAGAGTTAGTCCTAGGAGGACACCACCAACTTATTATACAGAAAGCTATCAACAATCAGATAGAAATAATGCAATATGGAACAGTAGACTAAATAAAAATTGGACACCTAAACCAGCAAATGAACAATACAATTTCTTAGATTTAGATTGTGTAGCAGATACAAATAAAGCAATATTATTATGGATAGGAAATATGTCTAAACAGTTAATAGATAACAAAATAGAAACAACAAAAACACCAAGATACATAGAAAGAACATTTGTAGGAACGACAAGATTATGGATAGAAAATCTACCCCGTAAAGTTTAGAAGTACTTAGGAATGATAAGAAAATAGATGGATCCGCATCAAAGAACAAATATAGATATACTAGATAAATATGAATCAGCAATAAGAAGTGAATTTGGAGGTATGACTACAGATATAAGAGAACAAAATAGAGAAAGAATAATAAATAGACAACTAATGACAAAGTTAGCTATATGTAAAATGTGTTATTTAGAAGAATATACTTGCGCATTTAAAGAATATTATTACAAAGCTAAATACAATTTAGACGAAGCAAAAGAAATAAGAAAACAATATTATACAAAATTACCAGAACCATTTAGTACAAACGTAATAAAGGATTGGAATAATGAAGGAATGGTAGATACTTTAGGATCTAGAATAAAATTTTTAAATCAATGGTTCATACAACTATGTGAAAACCAAAAAGAAAAATTAAAAATGGAAAAAGTACTAAATAAAAATTTATCATGTTGCAAAAATAAAATGGCACCATAATTGTCACGACCCAAAACCGATCGCGACTGGCACCCACATTTACCCTCCTATGTGAGCGAACCAACCAATCTAAACCTTAACATTTCAATGTAATATCATCATAAAGTAATGCGGAAGACTTAAACTCATTAATAAAACAATTCAAAACTATTATTAATATCCCCAAAATCTGGAAGTCATCATCACAAGAACATCTATCTCAAATTGCTAAACTAAAACTGTCTAAGAAGCTAAAACTAATACTAGCTAGTCCATGCCGGAAGTTCAAGGCATCAAGACTTGAAGAAGAAGACAAGTCCAAGCTAGACGCATTAGCTCACCCTGAATTTCGAAGGTAGTGAAGGCGGCTAGATCTACTGTTGAGGTGAAGTTGACGGAACGTTTGCTGCATTTCACAAATAACAAAGAAGGAAACATAAAAGTAGGGGGTCAGTACAACCACAAGTACTGAGTAGATATCATCGGCTAACTCAAAATAGGGAACAGTATATATCAATAATAATGCAAATCAACTACAATACTCAACATGTAGCAATAACAACATGAGTTCATCAATAATTACAACCGAGTTCACACATGAGGACTCAAGCCTCAATACCATACTCGTTTGGGAATTAAGTTCATTAGATTGAGTATATTCATTATCTTTCAAGATTCATTATCTTTCTTCCTCTTGTGTCGGTACGTGACACTCCGCTCCTCTATTTCTATCCTGGTGCCTAACGTGGCACTCCGATCCTCATATACTATCCAGGTACCGCAACGTGGCACCCGATCCATATTCTATCCTGGTGGCGGAACGTGACACTCCGATCCTCATATTCATTCTATCCTGGTACCGGGACGTGGCACCCGATCCTCATATTCATTCTATCCTGGTACCGCGACGTGGCACCCGAGCCTCCTATTCATTCTATCCTGGTACCGGCACGTGGCACCCGATCCTCATATTCATTCTATCCTGGTACCGGAACGTGGCACCCGATCCTCATATTCATTCTATCCTGGTACCGGAACGTGGCACCCGATCCTCATATTCATTCTATCCTGGTACCGGAACGTGGCACCCGATCCCCTAATTCATCAAGCCTTCTTTTACACTAAGGCATCATCATTCTCATTATATAATATATCAAGCCTTCTTTCATACTAAGGCATCATCATTCTCATTATATAATATATCAAGCGAATTAGGGTTCTTTCAAGATTTGGGATTCAATAGCTTCATCATGCTTTGTTAATTCATCACAATTTCACATTCATATTCATGCAAGCATACAACTTAAGCACATAGTAGGGTTTACAATAATATCAACACATAATATTCACTATTAAGAGTTTCACTACGAATATCGTAACATAAACCATAACCTACCTCCACCGAAGAATTGGAAGCAAGCAAGAAATTCCCAAGCTTTGTTTTCTCCCTTTGATCGATCGCTCTCTCCCTCTTTCTTTTCTTTCTCTTTTGTTTTCCTTATGTTCAAACCCTCTTTCTTTTACCCTAATTAATCATATAATTAGGTGTGGAAAAGGACAATAACACCCCCTAATTAACTTAAGGTTACCTCTTTTAACCCCTAAGTAATTAGACTTATTAATATAAACCCTCAATCTTTATAATTAAGGAAAGAATAGTCAAAAACGACCCTTAAAACGTGTGGAGAAATCCTAAACTGCCTGGGACTGCGCAACCCGTGACGGGCCGTCATGCCTGCGACGGTCCGTCACCCAGGTCGTCGCAGCTCCCTCGACTCACGTGGCCTGTGACGGCCCGTCACAGTGGTGACGGTCCGTCCTGTTCCTCCGTCATGGCGGTCGTGAACTCGTTTCGTACCAAATTCTCAAAAGTTGAAGTGTTTTGCAACGGGTACTCACGACGGTTCGTCGTGAATGTGACGGTCCGTTCTGCCATTTCGTTACGAAGTTCAGAGAGTCGATTTTCAGTACCCAATTTCAGAATTCTAAGTGTCGTGGAACGGAACCTCCTCGACGGGCCGTCGTGACCACGACGGTCCGTCGGGACACACGTCGCCTCAGCCAGTTTTCCCCGTATTTATTCTGCTGCTCTAAAACGACTAAACAGGTCGTTACAATAGATACCAATTTACCCATCGTTCGTCCCCGAACGATCAAAAGAAGAAGGACAGTGGCGAAAAGGAGTACCTGAATCTGTAAACAGATGTGGGTATTTTTCTTGCATATCTGCCTCCTTCTCCCAAGTAGCCTCTTCAACGGGTCGATTCTTCCATTGAACTTTGATGGATGCAATTTCTCTCGACCTCAACTTGCGAACCTCTCTATCTAATATAGCAACCGGTTCCTCTTCATAAGTCAAGTTCTCATCCAACAAAACTGAATCCCAACGGATGATGTAGTTTCCATCTCCATGGTATCTTTTCAACATGGACACATGGAATACCGGTTGTACTCCGGACAGCCCCGGGGGCAAGGCTAACTCATAAGCCACCTCCCCTATTCGCTTAAGCACTTCAAATGGTCCAATATACCTTGGACTTAACTTACCTCTTTTACCAAACCGCATCACCCCTTTCATAGGTGAAACCTTCAACAAGACTTGTTCACCCTCCATGAACTCCAAGTCTCTAACCTTCGATCTGCATATTCTTTTTGTCTTCCTTGCCGCTAGAAGCTTTTCTTGAATAGACTTCACTTTCTCTATTGACTCCCTCAAGAGATCAGTACCCCAAGGTCTAACCTCGAATGCATCAAACCAACCAATGGGAGATCTACATCTCCTCCCATACAATGCTTCAAATGGGGCCATATCAATGCTTGAGTGATAGCTATTATTGTACGAAAACTCCGCTAAGGGTAGGAAGCTATCCCAATGGCCACCAAACTCTATCACGCATGCGCGAAGCATATCCTCCAACACCTGAATCGTTCGTTCAGACTGACCATCGGTCTGAGGATGGAACGCAGTACTAAGGTCCAACCTAGTACCCAATTCCGCATGCAATGTTTTCCAAAACTTAGAAGTAAACTGTGTACCTCTATCTGATATAATGGAGAGTGGAACCCCATGCAATCGAACGATTTCTGAGATATAGATCTTGGCTAACTTCTCTGCATTGTAAGTCACCTTGACCGGAATAAAATGAGCAGACTTAGTTAACCTATCAACAATCACCCAAATGGAGTCATACTTACCCAATGTCTTTGGGAGACCAACCACGAAGTCCATTGCGATTCTCTCCCACTTCCATTCAGGAATGGGCATTCTCTGAAGTGTTCCTCCGGGCCTTTGGTGCTCATATTTCACTTGTTGACAGTTTGGACACTTGGCAATAAAGTCAACAATATCACGCTTCATTCTACTCCACCAAAAGTGTTGCTTTAGGTCACGATACATCTTGGTTGCACCCGGATGTATAGAATACCTTGAGCTATGAGCTTACGCCGAATAGTGTTGATCAAATCATCAACCTGGGTACACATACCCTTCCCTTAATCCTCAAAACACCTTCCTCATCAATTGTTGCTTCTTTAGCCTCTCCTTGCAACACTTTGTCTCGGATTCGCTTTAGTTTCTCATCATCAAACTGTTTTCCTTAATCTTGTCAAGAAAAGAAGATCTCGACTCCACACTAGCTAACAATCCTCCCTTCTCATTTACTTCTAACCTCATCAAATCGTTAGCCAAAATCTGCACTTCTCAGCCAATGGGCGCCTAGAAGCTTGCAAATGAGCTAGACTTCCCATGCTTCCCGCCTTTCTACTCAAAGCATCCGCTACAACATTCGCCTTCCCGGATGATACAAGATAGTGATATCGTAGTCCTTTAGTAGTTCCATCCATCTCCTTTGTCTCAAGTTCAAATCTTTACGAGTAAAGGCGTCTTTGAAGGCTACGATGATCCGTGTAGACTTCACACTTAACCCCATACAAATAGTGTCTCCATTGTTTTAGTGCAAATACTACGTGCCAACTCCAAATCATGGGTCGGATAGTTACGTTCATGCACCTTTAATTGCCTCAAGCATAAGCAATTACACTCTTCTCTTGCATTAACACTGCACCCAACCCAGAATAGGATGCATCACAGTAAACAATGAAGTCTTTACCCTCTATTGGCAAGGTAAGAATTGGTGCGGTAGTCAACAAAGTCTTAAGCTTCTGAAAGCTTTCCTCACATTCATCTGACCATACAAATGGAACATTGCTTAGTCAAGTTAAATCAATTGGGAAGCAATAGAAGAGAATCCCTTGACAAATCTGCGGTAGTAGCTAGCTAACCCAACAAAACTTCTTATTTCTGACACATTAGTGGGTCTCACCCAATTCTTCACTGTCTCAATCTTAGATGGATCTACCATCACTCCATCCTTAGAAACTACGTGCCCCAAGAAGGACACCGCATCTAGCCAAAACTCACACTTAGAGAATTTGGCGTAAAGCTTTTTCTCCCTCAACATTTCCAATACCATTCTCAAATGCTCTTCATGTTCCTTCTTGCTCTTCGAGTATACCAATATATCATCAATAAATACGATTACGAAGAGGTCCAAATATGGCTTAAAGATCCCGTTCATCAAGCTCATGAACGCAGCAGGGGCATTCGTAAGACCAAAAGACATCACTACAAATTCGTAATGCCCATACCTCGTTCGAAAAGCAGTCTTTGGTACATCCGTTGCCCGTATTTTCAATTGATGATAACCGGATCTCAAGTCAATCTTAGAGAAGACACAAGCACCTTGTAGTTGATCGAACAAGTCATCAATGCGAGGAAGAGGATACTTGTTCTTGATAGTTACCTTATTCAGTTGTCTGTAGTCTATGCACATCCGAAAACTCCCATCCTTCTTCTTCACAAACAAAACCGGAGCACCCCAAGGGGATGCACTTGGTCTAATGAAGCCTTTGTTCAATAACTCTTGAAGTTGTGCCTTTAACTCTCTTAACTCAAGGAGCCATTCTATAAGGGGGTATAGAAATGGGGCGAGTGCAGTTCAAGATCAATGCTAAGTCAATATCCCTATCCGTGGCATACCAGGAAGATCTGCAGGAACACATCCAAAAACTCACGGACTCACCAAACCGACTCAATTGAGGGTACTTGGATAGTGTCATCCTTAAGATGTGCCAAGAAAGCTAAACACCCTTTACCAACCATTTTCTTAGCACGAAGAAAGGATATGATACGCACCGGATTAGAAGTGTAGTCGCCCTCCCACACTAACGGATCTGCCCCAGGCTTGGCTAACGTCACCGTTTTAGCATTACAATCCAAAAATGTAAAATTCGGAGAGAGCCAAGTCATACCTAAAATTACATCAAAATCACCCATTTCTAAGATAACCAAATCTACGTAAGTGTTGCTCCCCACAAAATTCACCAAACAAGACCTATACACTTTTTCAACTACCACAGACTCACCCACCGGAGTAGAAACACGAATAGGCATATCAAGTAATTCACAATGTAGATTTAGACCATTAGCAAATGATGAAGATACATATGAAAACGTGGAGCCAGGGTCAAATAATATAGATGCCATGCAATCACAAACCAAAAGATTACCCGTGATAACAAAGATCGACGCCTCCGCTCAGATCTCCCAGTGAAAGCGTAACAATGGGCCCTATCGTTTGTCCGTCCATTGCCCCTACCATGTTGCATAGTAGTGGCTCCGTTTTGCCCTTCACCTCTGCCGCTTTGGTGACCACCATTACCTCGGCCACCACGCCCTCGAATAACGACCTCTACCATTACCACCCCTACCTCTAGCGGTGGGTTCAGAACTCTGGTTTGGACAATACCTCTTAATGTGTCCAATCTCTCCACACCCATAACATTCTCGGGTTCACGATCGGCCTCTCGGAGAAGTGTTGACCGTTCGAGGTGGACCCCCAACTACACCTGTAGTGAAGAGTGTATTGGTCGATTGGAGTGACCTCCGAGTTACGTCCCTCTAGAGAATAAGAACCATTAAACTCACCTCCCTTGAAACCTCTTCGATGTAGACGTGGTGGTGAAGTCATCCGGTTTCACTCCTTCCACCTCTATCACAAAGTCTACCACCTCTTGGAAGGATGTTGCTGTTGCCGCTATCTGCAAGGCTGAAATCCGCAATTCTGCCCTCAATCCCTTCACAAAACGGCGGATCCGTTCTTGTGGACTGAAACAGAGTTGAGTGGCGTATCTGGATAGTGCGCGAAATTTAGCCTCGTATGCATTTACCGTCATTCTACCTTGCTCGAGACTCAAGAACTCATCCCTCTTCCTATCCCTCAAGGTCCGGGGGATATACTTTTCCATGAACAAACTCGAGAATGATTCCCAAGTCATAGGTGGTGCCTCTGTTGGTTGACACTCAACATGTGAACGCCACCACATTTTGGCGTTCCCTTGAAACTGATAGCTCACGAACTCGACACCAAACCTCTCTACTATACCCATCTTGTGTAGTAGCTCATGACAATCAACCGTAAAATCGTAGGCATCCTCTCGATTACGCACTTTAAAGACTGGAGGTTTCAATTTCAAGAACTTCTTGAAAAGTTCATGTTGATCGTTTGTCATAATAGGCCCGATGAGTCGACGTGGAAATGTGCCCATTCCCAATGGTGCATCCATGCGAGAGCCATAGTAGCCGCATGTCGTACCTCAAACCGGAGGTGTTGGTGCGAAAACCCCTGGAGGTGCCTCGACCGTGATCGATAACCCGCTAAGATAAGCGAGAACCCGATTGATCATATCCTGGGGTAGGTTGAGGTGGCATTTCCTCATTCTGCACTTGCTCATTCACCCCATCCTCCCTTCTCTTATCACCTCTTGATCGGTGGAGGAGTCACCGCCCTAGCATCGATGGGCTAGGTGCTCGTCCTCTTCCTCTAGAGGACGTCCTCCCACGACCTCTCCCACGGCCTCTTGCCGTTGTTCTCCTCGAGCCACGGCCCGGTGGCTGGCTCAGACGTTCTTGTCTTGCCGGTGTTGTTGTTGTTGGCGCGGTCGTGGCTCTAGTTCTAACCATCTGCGAAATAGAGTGAAGATGGTCGATACCAGTCGTATCGCCTAGATACCAATTGGACTCAAGTAGTAGCACGAAAGAAAGAATGAAAGAGTGAAATTTTCCTAAAGTCTTATAGCCTCTCAAGGAAAAGTAAAGGCGTCCCCCTACCGTTTCTTAAGACTCTACTAGACCTGTTCTTGTGTGATGAGACCAACGAACCTAATGCTCTGATACCAAGTTTGTCACGACCCAAAACCGATCGCGACTGGCACCCACATTTACCCTCCTATGTGAGCGAACCAACCAATCTAAACCTTAACATTTCAATGTAATATCATCATAAAGTAATGCGGAAGACTTAAACTCATTAATAAAACAATTCAAAACTATTATTAATATCCCCAAAATCTGGAAGTCATCATCACAAGAACATCTATCTCAAATTGCTAAACTAAAACTGTCTAAGAAGCTAAAACTAATACTAGCTAGTCCATGCCGGAAGTTCAAGGCATCAAGACTTGAAGAAGAAGACCCAGTCCAAGCTAGACGCATTAGCTCACCCTGAATTTCCGAAGGTAGTGAAGACTGGCTAGATCTACTGTTGAGTTGAAGTTGACGGAACGTTTGCTGCATTTCACAAATAACAAAGAAGGAAACATAAAAGTAGGGGGTCAGTACAACCACAAGTACTGAGTAGATATCATCGGCTAACTCAAAATAGGGAACAGTATATATCAATAATAATGCAAATCAACTACAATACTCAACATGTAGCAATAACAACATGAGTTCATCAATAATTACAACCGAGTTCACACATGAGGACTCAAGCCTCAATACCATACTCGTTTGGGAATTAAGTTCATTAGATTGAGTATATTCATTATCTTTCAAGATTCATTATCTTTCTTCCTCTTGTGTCGGTACGTGACACTCCGCTCCTCTATTTCTATCCTGGTGCCGGAACGTGGCACTCCGATCCTCATATACTATCCTGGTACCGGAACGTGGCACCCGATCCATATTCTGTCGTGGTGTCGGCCCGTGACCCTCCGATCCTCATATTCATTCTATCCTGGTACCGGAACGTGGCACCCGATCCTCATATTCATTCTATCCTGGTACCGGAACGTGGCACCCGATCCTCATATTCATTCTATCCTGGTACCGGAACGTGGCACCCGATCCTCATATTCATTCTATCCTGGTACCGGAACGTGGCACCCGCTCCTCATATTCATTCTATCCTGCTACCGCAACGTGGCACCCGATCCTCACATTCATTCTATCCTGGTATGAACGTGGCACCCGATCCCCTAATTCATCAAGCCTTCTTTTACACTAAGGCATCATCATTCTCATTATATAATATATCAAGCCTTCTTTCATACTAAGGCATCATCATTCTCATTATATAATATATCAAGCGAATTAGGGTTCTTTCAAGATTTGGGATTCAATAGCTTCATCATGCTTTGTTAATTCATCACAATTTCACATTCATATTCATGCAAGCATACAACTTAAGCACATAGTAGGGTTTACAATAATATCAACACATAATATTCACTATTAAGAGTTTCACTACGAATATCGTAACATAAACCATAGCCTACCTCCACCGAAGAATTGGAAGCAAGCAAGAAATTCCCAAGCTTTGTTTTCTCCCCTTTGATCGACTGCTCTCTCCCTCTTTCTTTTCTTTCTCTTTTGTTTTCCTTATGTTCAAACCCTCTTTCTTTTACCCTAATTAATCATATAATTAGGTGTGGAAAAGGACAATAAACCCCTCTAATTAACTTAAGGTTACCTAATTTAACCCCTAAGTAATTAGACTTATTAATGTTACCCCTCAATCTTTATAATTAAGGAAAGAATAGTCAAAAACGACCCTTAAAACGTGTGGAGAAATCCTAAACTGCCTGGGACTGCGCAACCCGTGACGGGCCGTCATGCCTGCGACGGTCCGTCACCCAGGTCGTCGCAGCTCCCTCGACTCACGTGGCCTGTGACGGCCCGTCACAGTGGTGACGGTCCGTCCTGTTCCTCCGTCATGGCGGTCAGGAACTCGTTTCTCGTACCAAATTCTCAAAAGTTGAAGTGTTTTGCAACGGGTACTCACGACGGTTCGTCGTGAATGTGACGGTCCGTTCTGCCATTTCGTTACGAAGTTCAGAGAGTCGATTTTCAGTACCCAATTTCAGAATTCTAAGTGTCGTGGAACGGAACCTCCTCGACGGGCCGTCGTGACCACGACGGTCCGTCGGGACACACGTCGCCTCAGCCAGTTTTCCCCGTATTTATTCTGCTGCTATAAAACGACTAAACAGGTCGTTACAACAATTTGGATGCACAACTAAAAAACAAAAATCTAAAAGATATAAAAATTATAGAAAAAAGAAATCTATATATAAATATAAACAACCAAGACGAAGGTATTATGTAAAAAACTATAAAATAAAAAGACCATACAGACTAAAAAGAAAGATATCCCAATGTACTTGTTATAATTGTGGAAAGATAGGACACATAGCTAAAGATTGTAAATTACCCAAAAATCCAAAAAGAAAACAAATAGCAGAATTAATTATAGATGATGAAAAATATATGCAAATAGAATACATAGATTATGAATTAAGTGAAAATGATAGTATATATGAAGTATCGGATATAGAAAGCGAGAATGAAGAAGAAAATATTAATCTAGATAATAATGAAACAGATGAAGAAATATAATGTCTGAAAATGAAATAAAAATAATATCTAGGGAAGAATATCAAGATGAAGAATCATCGAGCAGAAAATTATATTTGATAACACGATATTTGAACAAATAAAAGGAAAAGAATTAGATTTAAGTGTTGAAAAAGTACTAGAAATACCTATTTTAAGAAATTGGTTTAAAAGACAAAAAGAAGAATACTATGTAGTTAGTCAAAAAGAACATATCATAGATTGTAAATACACAAGAGGAAAAGCATATATACCTATAATAAATAAAAGAATGATAAACAAAGAAATACAAGATATAAAAGCTAAAACACCAATAAAATATGTGCATTTAGGAGGAACAGAAATATTAATAAAAGCCTGCTTTAGAGAAGGAATAGATACACCTATAGAAATATATTTAGCAGATGATAGAATTGTACACCCTATAGAAAAAAGCATAATTAGTGCAGGAAAAGGAAACTTAATATATCAAAAATTTAAATTTACGATAAGTGCAAATTATACAGTATCATTAATTGAGATAAAAATATAGATAGATCATTAGTTCTATATTGGAAAATATCCTAATAGAACTAGCACTGTGAAGTAAATTATTTACAGCAAGATGTAAAAATTTATATATATTAACAACAAAGCATAAGATAACAGCAAGAAATAAAATTAATAAAATAAAAATAGAAAATCCTTTTGAAAAAATAATTACTGTAATAGACAATAATGATTATAGTTATAAAGAAATTGATATAGAAGAAGATTTAGAAATAGTAAAAAACTTATATTTAATGCTAGAAAAAGAAACAGAAATATTAATAAAAGCCTGCTTTAGAGAAGGAATAGATACACCTATAGAAATATATTTAGCAGATGATAGAATTGTACACTCTATAGAAAAAAGCATAATTAGTGCAGTAAAAGGAAACTTAATATATCAAAAATTTAAATTTACGATAAGTGCTAATTATACAAAGATCATTAATGATAAAAATATAGATAGATCATTAGTTCTATATTGGAAAATATCCGAATAGAACTAGCACTGTGAAGTAAATTATTTACTGACAAGATGTAAAAATTTATATATATTAACAACAAAGCATAAGATAACAAAGAAGAAATAAAATTAATAAAATAAAAATAGAAAATCCTTTTGAAAAAATAATTACTGTAATAGACAATAATGATTATAGTTATAAAGAAATTGATATAGAAGAAGATTTAGAAATAGTAAAAGAAAGATTAAGTACTTCAAGCGTACCAAATACATTGACAAGAGCTACATCATCAAGAATGAGTACATCTAAAAGAAAATATGAAATTCCACAAAGTTTGTTAGATAAAGAAGAAATAACACCATATCATTATTTCATAACAGGAATAATGGATCAAAGAAAATATAAAATCTTAATAAATACAGGACAAGAAGAAAATTATATAACAAGAGAGTTAGTAACAGAAGAAGAAATTATAAGAACAGGACATACATGCCCTGGACTACCTAGTGAGATAGTGAACACGAATGAAGAAACAACAGAAAAAGAAATAATTATAGGAGGAATACCCTTAATAATACAATTCAAAATATACCAAGGAGATCATAATATTACATTAGGAATAAAATGGTTAGAAAAAGTTAAGCCATACAACATAGAAAATGAACAATTAACAATAACTTGTCAAAATAAGAAAATAATTATAAAAAGAACAAAATGATTAATGAAAATATTTATACTTGCAAAAATTATTGTAGAAGGATATCACAACAGATATTATACACCTATGATAGATACAGGAGCAGAAGCGAATATATGTAAGTATAATTGCTTGCCAGGAAGATAAATGGGAAAAATTAAAAACACCTATGGTAGTAACGGATTTAACAATGAAGGAAGTATGATTAAATACAAAGCAAAAAATATAAAAATACAAATATGGGATAAAATACTAACAATAGAAGAAATGTATAATTTTGAATTTACTACAAAAGATATGTTATTAGGAATGCCATTTCTAGATAGATTTTATCCACATATAATAACAAAAACACATTGGTGGCTTACTACACCATGCGGAAATAAGATAGGAGCAAAAAGAGTAAATAATAAACAAAGAAAACCTATGGAATGGATAAAAGGAAGTGAAAAGATAAACCAAGAAATGGAAAATATAAATAATAAACAAATAACACAATTAGAAATTATTATATTTGCTATAGACAAAGTTAAATTAATTAATGAACAACTAGAACAATTATATAGTGAAGATCCATTACGAGGATGGGAAAAACATAAAACAAAAGTAAAAATTGAATTAATAGATGAAAATAGCATAATAACCAGAAACCATTAAAATATAACTTTGATGATCTAGAAGAATTTAAAATACATATAAATGAATTATTAGAAAATAATTACATACAAAAAAGCAATAGTAAACATACAAGTCCAGCATTTATAGTTATAAAACATAGTGAACAAAAAGAGGTAAAAGTAGAATGGTTATTGACTACAGAAATCTAAACGCTAAAACTAAAACATACAATTACCCAATACCAAATAAAATACTCAAAATAAGACAAATACAAGGATATAATTATTTCAGTAAATTTGACTGTAAATCAGGATTTTACCACCTAAAACTAGAAGAAGAATCTAAACAATTAACAGCATTCACAGTACCGCAAGGTTTCTATGAATGGAACGTTTTACCTTTTGGATATAAAAATGCACCAGGTAGATTCCAACATTTTATGGATAACTGTTTTAACCAGCTAGAAAACTGTATTGTATATATAGATGACATATTGTTATATTCTAGAACACAAGATGAACATATAAGATTATTGGAAAAATTTATACATATAGTAAAAAATGCAGGTATAAGTTTGAGTAAAAGAAAAGCAGAAATTATGAAATCACAGATAGAATTTCTAGGAATACAAATAGATAAAAATGGAATAAAAATGCAAACACATATAGTACAAAAAATAATTACTATTGATGAAAATATAGATACAAAAAAGAAAATACAATCCTTTCTAGGATTAGTAAATCGTAAGAGAATATATACCAAAATTAGCAGAACATCTAAAACCATTACATAAAAACTTAAAAAGATGTAGAATATCATTTTGACGATAAAGATAAAAACACATAAGAAATATTAAGAATTTATGTAAAAATTACCAAAACTATATTTTCCTGATGAAAATAAAACATTTACTTATATTGTTGAAACAGATTCAAGTGATCACAAGTTATGGAGGAGTTTTAAAATACAGATATGAAAAAGAAAAAATAGAACACCATTGTAGATATTATTCAGGATCTTATACGTAACCACAAATAAAATGGGAAATAAATAGAAAAGAATTATCCGCATTATATAAATGTTTATTAGCATTTGAACCATATATTGTTTACAATAAATTTATTGTAAACGAGATAATACAGGTAAAATGGTGGATAACAAAAAAATTAGAAGATTGATTACAACGAAAGAAATAAGGAGATTAGTATTAAATATATTAAATTTTACATTTACAATTGAAGTAATTAAGACTGACAAAAATCTTGTTGCAGACTACCTATCAAGAAAAAGGAACCCAAACTGAACCAGATACAATGGAAGAGATACTCAAAGCTATCACTACACTTTCATGTAAAGTAGGAAGTATGGATAAAGAGCTACAAAAGATAAGTCAAGCAGCATGACTATAAATATGCGGAGCTATGTCAATCGGAAGACATAAAAATTCCAGAGCTAAAAGGAGACGTTGGGAAACTCCTTAAAACCCATGATATTACTGATGCTGCAGGTACAAGCAAAAAAGCTATGGAGAAACCTACACCAAAAAACATAAACCTAAATAGCATATTTACCAAACCATTTACTCCAAAGATACAGATAATAGATGCTTCAACACCACAAACATCTACCTATGCAGCTAGTCTGCATAAAGAGAAGAAAACATACAACCATATATCCCGAACATACATTGAAAACCTATACAAGATACAGGTGAAGAGATAAGTGGAATCCCAGAGGTCCACAAAGCATTTTTAATATATAAAAAGATAACAAAAGGAAACTTATTTTTCATAAGATTCTACACAGCACCAGCAGAGATACTCTATGATGAAATAAAGCCAATGATCCAGATAGTCAAAATTGGGCTAACACGAGAAATGATAATCCCAGAAGATATAGGCCAACAGCCAGAGATAACAAGAGTTGAGATACCCAGTTTCTATGCCAATAAAAGGATAATTGGATTATCAACTATTATACAAGAGCTAGCAAATAACTATCTACAAGGCAACGCCATATGGAGCTACTATTCGAGAGACCACTTAATGATATATGCCAATTCGAAAGAAATAAGACAAGCAGATATGGAAGAAGTCCAAAAATGGATTTTGACCCTGTTAAAACCAGAAGCTACGCCAACAACTAGAGCAATAAAGCAAGGATTCATATCCGAAGAACTAATGACGAGATATTTCAAACTAGTCGGACACAATTACCCAGACCACATATGTTCAAAATGCAACCAAGGTGATGACATAATTCCAGAAGTACAACTGGAATAAGCTGAGAAAAAGAAAATAAGGAAAAGATAGACATAAAAATATATGTAAATTAGTCATAATTATTGTCGCCACATGTAAAAAGTAAACGCCACTAAATAAAGTAGAAAAGAGTATGTCGGCCAGTTGGCCAAAGTTTATTTTGTTTTTTCTAAACACGTCATAAAGTAAATAGTGTCAGTATACTATTCATAAATAGTAACCATGAATAGTAAGAGTCAAGTTACTGTGTAAATAGTAAGAGTCAAGTAACTGTGTAAATAGTAAAGGCCAATCGTCCTTTAGCAAGGATGAAAGGTCATTATGTATGTCTATATAAAGGGCATTTGCCTTCATTAATAAAACATCCTTCTCCCAACTCTCTATTCTCTTCCTCTTTTATTTAGTCTACTGTTCCATATTGCATTATTTCTATCTGATTGTTGATAGCTTTCTGTATAATAAGTTGGTGGTGTCCTCCTAGGACTAACTCTAGGACTATTTCTGGGACTATTATCTGGGGTTTTAACTCTTGACGTACTAGGCCTATCCATATCTCCTGTGTTTATTTCTAATTTTTTCGGTTTATTTATTTGTGCTAAAATTTCTGTATATGTTTCACTTATATCACTTATTTCTGATTGTTGGTCATTTTCATTTCCATCTATTTCATTTACTTCAATATCTTCTTTTAGATCTTCATTTAATTTTTGTTCCATTTTCCAATATAGAACTAATGATCTATCTATATTTTTATCTGTTAATGATACTGTATAATTAGCACTTATCGTAAATTTAAATTTTTGATATATTAAGTTTCCTTTTATTCCATTTGACTAAACAGGAAATCAAATTGAAAGAGTTTTTGAGGGGTTTCGGGGTTCTTATTAGTATTTTAGGTTGGTGTTTAAGAAACCTAAAATACTCGTTAATACGGCTTTCCGAAAATTAACTTGTTTGAATTAAGTCTTAACTTAGTTTGAATTGAAAATTTATTTAGAATTCTTCAAAGATGAAAACTCAACCTATTACCTAAGTAAGTTGTTTATCTCTCAAAAGTTCTTCATTAATTGTTTTAAGAAGTCTACTTAAAGGCGATCGATTTTGTTTAAATTGTTAAAGCATAGTGGCGTCTTGCGCACATTTGAATGTTTTAACCCTAAGACTAATGATAAATAATATCAAGCAAATAAACGATGAAGTAAGGAGAGAAAGAGAGAGAGAGTTGGTTACATATTCGGTTTCTATCCATCTGGACCTGTATTTGGACCCCATTCCGTTTTTGGCATTTGGCCCATTTCCACCTGTCCTAAAATTTTCATAATACAATAATGATAAAAGAAACAAGGCCCCAAAAATAATAAAATACAAAATTTAGAAAAATAAATTTTGGCTTCTTGGCCCAAACTCTTCAACTTCTTGGTCTTTCTTCAAATTTTCCAACTTCAGGGAAGGACATGTTCATCGATTTAGAGAGTGGGGTTGGTTGACTCGCATGAGAAGCATCGAGCCTTTATAGATCTCTTGAAATGCATAAAAGAGAGTTCATGAAGGAACTCGGGCGGAATTTACATGCAAAGAGTGCATAACTAAGAGTTAGCTTCTACTCGCGATGATAAGACAAGAAAAAATAATCACATAAAATTTGATCGATCTAAACTCAACCTTAAACGAAATTCAATCAATAGTAACTAATGGAAATTATAACACTCAAAGGAGATGAAAATCTTGTAGACTCAGATTTAATGGAGTAAAATTCCAACACAAGGGAAACCCATTCAGTAGTTATTTAATAAGAAAATGTCTCTGCCACTGGAAGCCCATTTACCATCTCATTCTTTAGATAACATATGCAGTAACATCAAAGAATGAATCACCACATATGGTTTAGAAATAGAAATTTATTTTTTCACTTGATTGTGGTCGTTCTTAAAGGGATCATGCAGTAAAGAGAATTCTGGAAAATAACCCATAACTTCCTCTAAAAAAAAAAACTTTATCAGCAAGGCATTGTCACGTCTTTTTTTTTCTCAATTTTTTTTATTTTTATTTATTTTGAAATACAAATAGTTTTTCCAATTAAAGTGACATTTTGAAAAGGGATAATTACTATTCGAAATCGCCACTTGCAATTGAGTTTTGGTGTTCCAAGTCACCATTACTGTATGGATGATTACGTGTATTTTTTTTGGGTGAAGCTCATGTGGGATATCTACAACTTTATTAGGGTTTTATTCATGTTGGAAACGTCTGGGTACAACTTCTAAAGGGCCCCGCAAAAGGTCCCACAACAAGGACCCAAGGCTGGTCGAAACACCGCCTAGGCAGTTTCAATCAATGGACCAAACGACGCCTAGTTGGTTGACCAACGGCCGTTGGTGAAGTATTTCGATGGGAACATAGATTGGGTAGGTCTCAAACAAAAAATTTGCCAAGGACCAATCGAAGGAAGCCAAAGGACGACCAGTCGATTGACCAACGGTCAATCAATTGGGTCTGTCGATAGTGGTGTGTAAGTGATTCATTGCGACTATTTTATTTTAGGGGTGAATGGGAAATTCACCCCACGTTATAACTTGATTCTAATAGGTTTATTTAGCTAATTTTGTGTGTATATAAGTGATCAAAAGTTAACATCCCATTCCCAATCCCTCTACACGAAATTGAACCTTTCCCTCAAAAAATATTCTCCCTAGAAACATCCATTGTTGGTGAAGCTCAAGAACAACTTGGATATTGTATTTACATGGATTAATCATCATGTGTTGAAGGTTTTAATTTAGATAAATCTATGGTTATCCTTTATGTCTAAGTAACCTTTCACTTTGTGCGTTAATCTAAAAGTTTTCCAAGAAAGTTTCATGATCAAACCTCTTCATATTCAATCTAGCCATTGGTTCTTTCTCAAAACATTTTTAATGGTTAAATAATGATTAATTGATGTTAATGTATTGGTTTAAACGTGATTTTAATTCTATTGCATGATGAACCCATGTTCCTTCTAGTCCTTGCATGGGCTTGTTGATCTTGGCTTGTTATCAATTGAATTGTGATTCTATTACATTAAAGTGGATATATATACTATTATTTACGTAAAGTCATGTTTAATTGATGATGAAGGATCATATGGATCAATGCATGAAGATTTGAAGATGTTTAGTCTAGTTTTCCATGAAACACTGTAATGTTGGTCTTTTTATGATTTAATGTTCAATTCGAATGGGTGTTCATCATTGTAGCTACGGCCTTAATTTTACATTATGGATGAATTGTGGTTATAAATCCTCGATGATCAAATTAAATAAAGGCTTCCATGTAATGATCTAGGTTCTTTTTGTCTATGAAGTAAAAAGGCTATGTATGTGATGCGATCTCGAATTGTGGTTAGATGAAGCATGATTTCTTCTTAGTAAAGATCTATTGAGCACTGCCTAGCATTTAATTATTGTTAAAATACGATTGATGATCAATACTTTGAGGAATTTGTAAGATATACTGCTCTCTCTACTCACTATTGAATTGATAGTTTACTACCACTGTTGGTATCATGATCTTGTAGGGATTTAAGCATGATTTATATGCTAAGTATATATTTAGAAACTGACCTAGGTTGATAAGATTAATGAAATATGACATATAATCCATGTAAGTGAAATTGGGTAATGGTCTATGTTTTTCTAACTTCTAGTAAGTTAATATATTGTACTAGTTGTAGTATAAACTCATTGTAGCTTATGTTTGATTTCATATATGATTAAATGTATGTTTAGATACTGCACTATATATGAATTTTTGATAAACAGTGTGCATTGGTCAATGATGATCAAAGGGTGAGAAATTGGTAAGAATGCTTATCTCTTTTACGTTTCTTATAATATTGTTGATGAATCCTTGTATGACATTGTGTGGTATGGTCAAGTTATGGAGGAGGTGTTAATTGTATTTTCATTATATATGTGTTGACCATATATGAACATGTGCTTATGATGATACGATGAGAAGTTTATGCCTACTTTCCTATTCTAATTGTGATCTAGGTTGTATGGATATTGTTTAAGTATGTGTATATCCATGTTAGGGTAAAGTATTGGTGCTTCCATTGATGAGTAAAAATGGTTAACAATTCCTTACCTATGTACTCATATCTGAATTCTTGAATAGTACAAGTTAGGAGTCTTAAGTGTAATATGAAGTTCACTTGTCTCCTATGCTACTGTGTGTTGTGTGGTTTATGCTTGATATAGTATTATAGTCTAAGAGGGTGGCTGCCTCAATATGTTGTTGATAGCCATTATGTAATCATGTTGACCAATGTATACACACTCAATTTACATGCATGTTACAAGTATTATAAGTCATGGTGTCTAAATGAAAGATAATTATCATATTCACTAGCGTCTACTACTATGCATGTTAAGATGACGTTTATGAAAGTATTATATGTGTTCCCTTAGCTAGGATGACTTTATAGGTGTACTAGTATGGTCAAGGATATATGACTTTGCCTATTTCTTGAACATGTGTACCTTGACATGATAGTTCTAGTTTTGGTGTCTATATGTATGAATAAGAAGTATGAACATGTGTGACATTAATGTATTATGTGAAATGTTTGCTCACATATATGTATACACACACATGAATGATGATCTAGTCAATAGAAGAGCCTTGAAAGGTGTACATAAGTGTATCCTAAACTAGATAGTGGCAATACATATGCTATGTCCATGAGATAGGATCTTCTCGGATGATTTAGGTTGATGGAATTTCATCTATGACCTATGAGCTAAGCATATGAATGGATAACTCTCCTAAGACTATAGTTTATAAAGTAATATTAATGAAGGCTTTTCAATAAATTGAACTTAGCTTAGCACCAAGTGAACTTGAATATGAGCATGTGTCCCTTTCCAATGTGAAAAGGATGGTCTACCATAAATCACATGAGGTGGATAACCACAATGCCCCTCAATAGGCATAAATAGGGTTTCCATAAGTGAATAACCAAAATTCTCCATCTTGGCATAAAGAGGGTTTTCACATGTACCTCCAAGTTCCATAACAATGCTTTCCACATAGGATCTAGCAATGTGATATCACTTAGTATGATAGTATGTGTTAATGTTCTATTTTGGCTAGGTAATATCACCTTCCATTGGTGTAAGGATCTACAAAACCAAATTCCATGTTTAGCACCCATAGACTTAGTGTCGGTTAAGACTATAGTTTCCCTAAAGTAAAATGGACAATGAAAGTAAATGAATAGGATCCTAACTAGGAGGACTTAATGTAAGTTACTTAGGATGGGTGGTAGTAATGAACCCATCTAGAGATTGCACAAGTATCTCCTTGGGAAGTCCTACGAAGGTGACCTAATATGTATGATTATGTTTATGTCCATATGCATGACTTTGTAGTATTGGTCTACTTGTTATGAAGATGTGCATGATATGAATCTATATGATGTGGTCCTATCGTTATATGCACTATGTTGGTCTAAATGACTATAAGATGAAGGTCTTGTATTGATATGGATGAAGTTGCCTTCACTTACTTGTTGATGTATGAATTGAAAGTTAAGGTTTGTGGTCTCATGAAGGGTTTACTAGGAATGTATGGGGTTATGGGTCTTTATATGTTCATTGCACTAGTACACTAAGATTGGGGTCATGAACAAGGTCTAATGATGATGTATATGAAGAAAAGTAAATATATGTGTAAATTGGAGTAGCTTACTGTATTATCCTAAGGTTTTGACTTAAATGTGTCTTTTTGTATTAATTATATGTGTATATGTGATTTATCTAGGTTGTACGTATGCTTTCATTGTGACCTTAAGGTGATACATTGAACCAAGTATCACTAGAGGGTTACTTGGGAGGTTAATGAATAAAAGAGAAGACAGTTCACTATTAAGGGAAAAAGAGCTCACTGTAATGTGACTCAAAAGTGTCATAAATTCTATATGTGATCTTATGTAATGTTTGGAATTTGAATATGTTTATATGAAGTACGTGAATGATATAAATTCTATTTGTATAAAGGTTTTATGAAGATTTACTCAAAAATGCATGAAGTATGTTTCACGAAAATGTATGCATGTTTTTGCATGATTGCCATACTTAGTGCATTCTTGTACTAATACGATTCTTCTCTACTTTTTTACAAAAGGTGTAGGTTATGGAATCTTAAAGTATGTCTTTAATGGTGAAGAGCCTGATAGATGATTCCCAAGCTCAATGAAAGGAATCCATAAGTTCAAGGATCTCCTACTTATGTTTTACCGTAATGTTTATTAATGGGATCTAGTTATGTCTTATGTTTTAAGGGTCATGTCCTAATGTATTCTAGTGTTGTTGAGTCCAAGATGTCAAAGAGACTTAGAGTCTAAGTATGTATTATGACTTATATTTTATACACACGAAGTTAAGTTTCTAGCATATGATGTGCTATGAAAAGTTTTAAACTTTTCGCTAAATTTACTATGTCAATGAGATGATTTGGGCTTGGATAAGACCTCCGAGAGGTCAAGCACGCCATGTTACTTGTAAGGGGTGCTCCCCAGATGTGAAAAATATTGTATCAGAGCACGAGGTTTTAAAAGATGTTTAGGTCCAAGAAGTCTCATATTTCCACATCTAGTAGAGTCTCGTATCATTGGTGGTGATTTGTGACACATCAAATGGTACAAGAGGATATAAGAGGATAGAGATTCCCTTCTTCAGCATTCTCATATCGTTCCATCGAACATAACTCTATAAGATCTCTCTCTTAGTTTTCTTGTCCGGTGGTCTTTTAGATATGATTGCTTGGATGAGATTGTTCTCTATGCTTGAGGGAGAAAAAGGTGAGTTAAAATGTTTGTCTTGGTTTTATGGTTGAATAAGTATGTGTGAAGGTGAATTTTTGCATGCTTTGATGATGTGATGCCAATTATGGCTATATAGAGATTTTTGTGAAATGGCATCTTATACTGAGAAATGTATGTCATAATATAGTTAAAGTAAACTAGAAGTTATTATGGTTTACATGAGTTTCTTTTCAAAAAATGAGTTATTATATGGTTTAGCATGATGGTAGCCTTATGATATGATTTGAACTTGAAATTCTTAGTGACTACCTATGGAAGCATGATACCCTAAGATTATGGACTTAAATGTGTTCAATATTTTCTTTCGTATATGTGTAATCCTCGATAAGTTGCCTAGTATGGATTGGAGTCTTTTGTATAGACTTTATCCTAGGTGTTATGATAGTATGCTTGACTTGGTAAAGTTTTCTATCTCATAATGTCATGCTTTTCCCGTCAATTTCCTAAGTGTTGCATTTTTGGAATGTTGAGGCATATTCACTGTAAAGCTAGGCAGCTTACTGTAATATTTTTAGGAAACCAACTAAATTGTTCTTTGATTGAAAGTTGTTTAAATGTGTGTAGAATTGATGCATATGAGCATGATAATGAATGTAAAAAAGAGAATTGCTATTTGGCATGAAGAATGAGAGTCTTATGGAATGATGAGTCGTAGAATTATTTCTAACTTCTTATTGTGTTGTAATCCCTTGATATTGTGGAGCAGATGTTTCCCTAGAGTTGATGGTAGTACTATCATATTTACAGGGTGATGACGTGGGTTTGATTGACCTAAAAGTTACCTTACTTTAAATTTGAAATAAAAGAAAGAGTCCTTAAGGCTAGGTCTCCTCCATTGTTTCCCCTAATGATGTATGACCTCGGTATCCATTATATTTTATGAAAACCTTATGTTGTTGAATGAGATGATATAACTAGATAATTGGGGATAAATTTCCTAAGAAATGAAGTTTAGAAAACCTTGGTGTTCCTATGTTGACTTACTGTAAAATCCTTCTAAAGTTGTAATCACTTTTAAGTGATGAAAATGAAGGTTGTTTAGTTAAGATCCTCTTAAGTTTGTGTTAAGTTGCTCTTAATTTGGTTTACCCTAAGTGGGGGATGGTGATGGAGTAGTAAGGTTGTCAATATTTTCTACCATTGACCATCTATTTTGGCTTGAACTTGAATCTATTGAATTTTTAGTAAGCTTGTTCATGAATAAGAGTTTTGCATAAAGTAAACCCCAGATAATAGTCCCAGAAATAGTCCTAGAGTTAGTCCTAGGAGGACACCACCAACTTATTATACAGAAAGCTATCAACAATCAGATAGAAATAATGCAATATGGAACAGTAGACTAAATAAAAATTGGACACCTAAACCAGCAAATGAACAATACAATTTCTTAGAAATAGATGGAAATGAAAATGACCAACAATCAGAAATAAGTGATATAAGTGAAACATATACAGAAATTTTAGCACAAATAAATAAACCGAAAAAATTAGAAATAAACACAGGAGATATGGATAGGCCTAGTACGTCAAGAGTTAAAACCCCAGATAATAGTCCCAGAAATAGTCCTAGAGTTAGTCCTAGGAGGACACCACCAACTTATTATACAGAAAGCTATCAACAATCAGATAGAAATAATGCAATATGGAACAGTAGACTAAATAAAAATTGGACACCTAAACCAGCAAATGAACAATACAATTTCTTAGATTTAGATTGTGTAGCAGATACAAATAAAGCAATATTATTATGGATAGGAAATATGTCTAAACAGTTAATAGATAACAAATTGTCAGGTGAAATGTTTAGCCTTATAATGAAAAGTTGAGTATCTTTAAAATGAGTTATGTTGAGACTCTTGTAAACTATGTGACCTTTATGATTTGGAATGCATGATTGTAGGCTCACTTTTGAAATGTGAAAGCATGTTTAACTAAGAGTTAATGTGTGTGCCTACGATTTGTGTTATTTTCCTCAAATGAGGCATACTGTGAAGGTGATTACTATGTTAGAAATTGAAATTTTGTGAAATGACATCCTAATTGATGTGATGTACTTGGTGTAACTTACCATTTAGACTTCACTAGGAAGCAGACATGATCATACCTTCGTTCAAAAGTTGAGAATTTCTAATTTTAAGATGAAATTTACCTTGTACTTTGCTTAGGTGTGAATTCATGATGCATGTATGTTTATTAAGGAGAACAACATTCCTCCATGGACACCACTAAGCATGGTATGGTTGAGTATGACCTTCATTGCACTAGGTCTAACTAATAATGATCTTTGTTGATTCAATTAACTCAAGTCTATGTGCGTTGAAGTATGAGTGCCTAAATTGCTTCTTGAGTGTTGTTGAAATCTACGTAAGTGTGACCTAAAGAATAGTTTCAAAATGAGCTCTTAATGAATTGAAGTGTAATGACGATGTTATGATTAGGAGAAGGATGTTCTTCTTATGAACATGATAAGAGCATATGTGTTTGATGCATTAAAGAGTGAGTGAGTAATGGTTTTGATTGATTGTTTGCATTGAGTCATAAAATTATTTTATGATGTTATAAATGTTATGAATTGTTCTATAATGCATTGAAGTCCTTGTGGTTATTAAAGTATTATAATTGTCATTCGAGGACGAATATTCCCAAGTCGAAGGTATTGTAAAACCCCAAAATGAGTTAGGGTGTCTAGAGCCTTACATGTTTGTCTTAAGGTTATAAGGTCCTAAAATGACTTATTTTAGAGGCAGTGTGTAAATTTTGAGGTGATTAGGAAGTCGAATGTCAAGGAATGACAAAAACGTTCGACAACTAGTCACCTATGTGTCTCATGTTTCCATGCGTGTTTATTTATTGTATGTCATGATTTTATGAAGTATTAAAATGAGTTATAATGATTTTTAAAGATGGTATATGCATTTTTGAGAATTTTGGAGGTCAAACGACCAAGAACATCCAAGGCATTCGAAAGAAAGACCTTAAGACGCTCAAGTATGTCTTGATGGGGCTTAGCCTGTTTGGATGAGTTACTTGTATTTGTTTTAGGTGAAAATCATGTGGGGTATCTAAAACTTGTTAAGGTTTGTATTCACATTGGAAATATCCGGGTATGAATTCTAAAGGGCCCTGCAAAAGGTCCCACAAGAAGGATCCAAGGCTGGTTGAGACACTGCCTTAGTACTGTCAATCGACGGACCAAACGACGGCCAGTTTGTTGACCAACGGCTCGTTGGTTAATTATCGTCGATGGACACTTATCTTTGTCAGGTATCAACCCAAAAATTTTCCAGGGACAATCGACGGAAGCCAATGGACGGCCAGTCGTTTGGGTCCGTCAATGGTGACCTGTAACTGATTCATTCCGGCTGTTTTATTTAAGGGGTGAAAATGAAATTCACTCCACATACTAACCTGACTCTAAAATGTTTATTTAGATACTTTTGGGTGTATATAAGTGCTCAAACACGTGAACATCCCATTCTCAATCCCTCTACCATCATATAAAGCTTCTCTATCATAATCAAGGGGTGCCAGTGAGCATGATCTTAGAGGAGATGCCCGAGACTGTGTTGATAGCATCACTTCCACAAGCTATCTTCTTTCCTTTAACAACCCCGTAGTCAACTTTTTTGAAAAATACTACTAACTTCAACTTCTTTGAAAAATACTACTAACTTCTTCCGCTGAGGTACCAATGCATTGTATGACTATAAAACTCTCTTTACACTCTTTTGAATATACGGACCATGGTGTTTGGTGAATATTTTGAAATTGTGGTGCTTCAGAAATTCCATTATCTCTAGGTACCAGTCAATAACCCTATATATGGACAAACACTTTTCTTACAGAATCGTTCTTATCCCCTCAGCCTTTGATCTATTCATTGACTTGGTTGAAGGACCCTGTACTGGATGTGCAAGTACTATAATGGTAGGTCGAGAATTCCTGATCTGGAGCAGATCATTTAGCTTCATAGTTCGCCGCTCAGTCCTTTGTGCCATTGACAAATCATCCTCACGTGAACCCACTCCTTTACTTTGAGATTCGTAGGGTCATTTTCATATAAGTCATCACTGTCAGTGCTTACATGTGATAACTCAACGATCTTGTCTTTGCCCTTGCCTTTCCCACCAGTTGTGAAAAGTTTAACAACATTGCTTCTGTATACAGCTGAATCCTCATTCATTGTAATGCCTTTTGTTTTCCTTGGGGTGATGTGCCTCTTCATGTAACTTTAGATCTAGCCATATCTGCAAAAGATCGGTTTAACTAAGGACGAAATCAAACAAAAGCACAAAAAATCTATTCTAGTCAAACGAGCAGGCCCTTTTGACGAGCAAGAACTTGTCCGCCAAGAGTTACCGTACAACAAGGGTTTCAGGGGTACACACAAAGGGTGATCAAGATTACTATGGGCGACTTACCGAGTGATTTCGGCTACCAGCTTCTCGCTGACAGTTACAAAAACTAACAATAAAAATTGCATTAAATAAAAAGAGAGACAGTGTTTTAAGGCGAACCACCGAGTAGTTTGGTGTGTCGACCCAGCTCGCCAAATGACTCGTGTATATTATAAAACTACCTTCTCGAATTCCACTCCGTAACCAGAGAAAGCAAAATCAAATGATCCAATTGTCAAATTAGGCTCAAACACATAGCACCCATCACCCTTATATACTCAATATTCTCCCAGTTTTGCCAAATTTTGCCATTTGACGACAATTTCCCTTAAGAAGGGTGTCACCCACTCTATCATTGAGAAATTTATGTAATTTAGCATAAACACGGGCTACTTAGACTTCACCCAATCAATCTTAACAACATGTTAGCACAATTAATAAAATTTCATTCATTTAATCTCACATATTTTACGGGCATTTGATAATCAAAGCAATATGGGAAAGATTTTCCACTTAACATCGATATTACGACAATATATTACTATAAAAGAGGCCCAAAGCACACCAACATGACATGATTATTACAAATGAGTACAAATTGTTTTAATGTAAACTCGAGACTAGGAAACCTACCTTATATACCGATTAAAATGTGATTGAAGAAGCTAGGGGACAATGTAATCAAACTTTGAGCAAAAATGAACCAATCAAAATACTTATAAAATGATAAAGTAAGGAAAAATACTACCTTGGTGTCAGTTCATGAAGTTTAAAAGCAAGGGATAGTAAAGAACATCAAATCATAAGACTCTTCGCCATTATAAGTCGTGAAATTCTCATCCATTCAGCGATGTTAGTCTATGTCGTCGAACATCTCGGTGATGCATTGACATATCACTTACCTCGCTGGGTTTAAAAGTTTTTCAGTCTATGTAGAGGTCCAAATTATGGATAATAGCGGAATTGCAAACCATTTCGCCAACTGGATCTTTATCTTACCACCTGAACTTTTCAACACTTTCCTTATTTTAACCTAAAAATCAATGCACCATTATTGTAAAATATTAATTGAAAGCGATAACACGTTTGGTTGACTCCCAAGAAGCACCTTATTTATATTCGGGGCACAACATTCCTTTTAGTCTTGATCAATGGGGTAGATATGATACATCACATGACCCATTTGTATCTCTAGTAGTTGTATTAATATGAATTGGGAAGCAGTTATCTAATTTATTCTAAAGACACTTTCTTTTATCTCATTGAACACCTTGTCATGACTTAAAACTTTTTGGACAATAAGTGAGAGCATATCTGTTATTTGTCCATCCTCATCCACATTAGTCTTTGCATGCTTATGATGGGAGGTATCACATTATTTGTCATTGCTCGTGGTTCCAAATTCCATGATTTTCTTGGTTACTAGATCCAACTGGGTAAATAGTGTGGCAAAAATATGGTTCTTCTAATTCTCATCATTAGGTCTAGCTCGATTATCGAGGAGTTGGGATTCTATTAGATAGGGATGTCGTAAGAGATCTCCTAGAAATATCTGGTCAACAATTCTTTTGTTTAATGGACCAAGACTTTTTATAGAAGTAGTTTAATAGCACGTTTTCTGAAATTCCTTGAGTCGAGTGCTGAAGGAAAATTTTCTTAGATTCACCCACAACTCATGGATTAAATCGACCTCCAATCAGCTGAAACTCAGGGTCTTATCCCTAAGAGACATCATTCTCTCAAGAGAAGAGTCCATTTGACTACCATTGCTAGTAGACATGCTCCTCTTTCCCACTCAAAAAAGCAAATCAAAACTAAAAATAATGTAAGTAAACTAAAACTAAGCAAGAACAAAATTTAAATTAACTAAAAATGATCAAATAGCACCACTTCTCGACAGCAATGCCATTTTGATTTTTTCATAATCAAGACACAACTTTCAATGCAAGTGTCTACGATCGTACAATAGTATAACGACTCAACCAAGGGTTGGGTTGTTTCCTTTGGGAGTGGTTTTTAGAATCAATAGAAAATTAAAATTTAGCTCTAATTAGTTACAGAGAAATATATTATTGAGTACGAACACATTAAATCTAATTGGGGTGACCCAAGCTTCAAATGTCAATAGGGGGTTTTGTCATCGAAATTCATAGCTAAAAACAGTAAAAGAAATAGCAGAAACTAATGGGAAAGGGGATCCTTGGAATGTGAAAGAAATACGAGATAAACTAAACTAATGATTACATGGTTTTATTAGTAATTTCGTTCAATATTTTTTGACTAGGCTAGAGTATAGTTAAGCTTTCTCTCGAACAACTTACCCCGATCAATTGGGTTTCTCTCGGAACCCCTCTTACCGCATGAAGAACAGTCTCTACCTTAGCCCACTCACCTGTCGAGCTGATTGTGTAGGAGAAGTACTAGGGTTCACTCTCTCTAGATGAACCTCATGGAGACCCAATCCTACTGGCCATTAATTTAGTAGTCTTAGTTTTATGACCTCTCTCTCGGTCAAGCCAAGAAAATAAAGGTGAAATTTTATTTGAAACTACAATTTCATTAAGTTCAAACACAACTTTTAGCTATACATGTATAAAATATAGAAATGTATACCAAAATGAGTTTGCATTCAAATGGGTATGAAGATTTAAGTCTTGATACAAGCTAAAAGTGAAGAAACTAGAAAAACCAATCCCAAATTCTTAGAGATAAAAACTTTTGAATGTTCAAGTTCTTGATACAGTGCTCAATAAGGTGATATTGGAACATGAGCATTTTTTACGATTCCAACTATTTCTAGAGAATGAGACATTCCTTTGCATAATTCTACTACAACAGGAGACATTAAGGCTCTAGCTAAGTTATTTCAAGATAGGCTTCAACATATTTTTGTAGAGAAAAATTCATTAGAAGATTACATTGCTAATATAGCCTCTGAAAGGGTAGAGTGATAGTATTTTTCCACCTTATTTGAACTTCGAAGCAAAGGTAGTAAAATAATTAATTTAGAGAAGTAACTGATACTCAATTTTATATTATGACTTAGAGAAATAAAAAAAAAACAATTGAAGGAATAATCTTCCAATTGTTATATGAGATTACATTGTTGTATCATAAAATTAGGAGTTTTCAAAAGATTTGGACCAAGAACTGGATACTCTAAACATTCATATACAACGAAGATTTATTTTCAATTTTTCCAAATTCCCAAGATCAAAATTGTTACTTCTTTAATTACGAGATAAATCAGTTACTTTATATTGTATTGTCTATGCTTTTCCTAGGGATGGAGGTCTTGCACGTTTTAAAGTTTCTTTCCATATTCTGAAAATCCTTCTTTTTTTCCATATCACAAGTATAGAAATTCCAGGGAAACCAATCCATCATCGAAACACTCCTTTTGACGGTGGATAATGTGCATTATCTCTAAAAATTTGTTTCAGTTAACGCTCCTTTGGGTAATGAGTGTCTTAATTTGGAGATCCTTGTCTTAACCTATGAACCCACCCGATTCCTCAATTAAGGATGTCAACTCAAAATCGTTAAAGTGAAACACGTTGCTTTTAGAATCCCAAAATTGAATCAAAGCCTCGATTACATCTCTAGAAGGATTAAACCTCATGATGTCAGTGAGAAAATAAAGATGTTTGAATATCTCAGTTCGCCTAAACTGATGCATATCATTCCACCAATCCATGAGTAGTGGTGGGGTTGTATCCCCGATCATAAATTTTTGGGGATCATTGACCATTTCGACTACTTCATCTCTAGACCTTTTATCACATCTCATAGACCTTACGACTACGTGATTGGAAAAAAAAGTCAATATTTGAAACCAAATTTAACTTATGAAATTTTGATCATTCTGAATCATTCGTCGGAGTAGTTAATAAAAACAAAATAAGAAATGACTCAAAATGCCTAGAGTGGTCACGGTATCAAAAATGACATTAATTGACTTTATTTACTAGAAGATTAGGTTGCATTTGGAGGAATGAACAACTCGTTTTTAAGTTAAAAAAATATCGTGAAGAAGAAAGGTAGAAAAAAAATGGACATGGATTATTATTTGAAACTATTTTGAAAGATTGTGTGTGCACGCGCACACACACACACACATATATTTGATAGTAATCTTATTATATTATAGGTGTATAGAAATATGTATGATAATTTTTTTTAAAAAAACTCGATGGTTCGATAATAAAAACTAATTTTGAGGGTTGTGTTATTATTACTAATTGTTAATTTTAATTTTGTTTATTTTGAGTAATTTGTCAACAATGGATAAAATAGATATTTGTGCTATAATTCAATTATCGTAAAGTCGGTCAATAGTCGATGTAGTCTTCTCATGATCCAATAAGTAGCACAAAAATGAACATGATTGTCTAAAGAATAGGGTGCTGTCCTAGACAAACCCGACCCTCTATACCGAGTATCGCTAAGTTGAATGCATATGATAAAGATAAGGAGGAACCTTCTAAGGATATCATGTCTGGTTTTAGTTCTTCTAAGGTTACAATTTTGGAGAATGTTATCTATACTGGCTGTAAAATAAGCTGACAACTCGAGTTAGAGAGTAGTAGTGTAGCGGTAACACCGATTGCCTTTTTTGTGCATGAGTGCTCCCTATCTTAACAAGGGTAACCAAAAATCTTTGACCATGGACCGAAGGTCCCCTGACTATCTTAACAAAAGTGGAGTGCGAAGTCGCAATTCCCATAATGATATCATAAAATACTCAAAGGGGTACGCGAGAGAAGACGGTTTATGTGCAATTCAAATATTTTAAAAGCAATAAATAAATAGATAATTACAACATTAAACCATCAAATACAATGTCCAAAACGAAAATACATAAGCAGAAAGTCATACACAAGTCAATAATCATAATCTCGAATATTGGTTATCCCCAGTTAAGTAGCCATCTGTCACGCCCCTAATTTTTCCTCAAAATTAAATAGTCTTTTGAAAGAAAAGAGTTTTTCCAATTAAAGTGACATTTTGAAAAGAAATTATTTTTTTATTTAGAGTGGACACTTGGAATTGAGCTTTGGTGTTCCAAGTCATCTTATTTAAATTCCTAATCAAAAGGTAACTTGACTTTTTATTTAGTTTGTGAAAATAGAGATCGTGTAAGAAATTAAGTTGACTGAGGAGAGCGTATTAGGGATCCCTCGAATCCTATCGTTCTAGCACGGTGGTTTATTTAATTTAGTATGACTTGACTTAATTTTTTGAATATCATATTGTTAACTCAATAAAAAATTTTATTTACCCTCAGATTTATTTTAAAATTATTTGAAACTATCTCATTCATTTGTGCATGTCCACCAATTTGAAACTTGAAAAAAAATATTTTTTAAAAAAAAATTGATTTTGCATGTATTTTATTTTTTTAAATTATGGATAGAATATATAAATGTATTTAGTTTTTAGGAATTGTGATTAATGTAGAAATGAGATTTTTAGAGTTTGGGTAATTTTAGGATTGTGTTTTTGTTAGATTTAAAATAGAAGATAAATTTTATGAATTTTATAATTAGTTTTAACATGAAGTATAAAGAGATTAGGACTACTTTGTTAGTAAGATTTTTCTTTTTTATATTTTTTCCTTTTTTAATTTCTTCTGCAAATCTCTTTTTTTATTGTTTTTTATTTTATTTACATTTGCATGTTTTGTTTTCTTATTTTATCTATATATGTTTATTTATTTTATTAAAATTATATTTCATATTTTCATCTATTTATCTTATTGTTTAATTTTTTCTTTTACGTGTTTTAGATTCTGTTTTTTTTTTTTTTTAATGTGTATCTTTTCTGTTTTTCTCTTCTCTTATTTTCTCTCTCGTGTTAGTTTTCTTTTGTGTATATTTTTTTTTTCTCTTTTTTTTTTTTAAAATCACAACTAATAAATCCATAAAAGGATCCTTTTAGAGAAAAATAAAAGTATTATCTCCAGAATTTATACGAAATTTAAACTAGCATTTTATTAATGTCATATATAATTACATGAACATTTTATTTTTAAATAACAAAAATAAATGCTATCAATAAATGCTATCAATAAATGCCTTTTTTTCTAATGAAGGATGATTTACTTATTCAATTCCGAATTATGCTCATACAAATAATGTTGGTATATATTAATTAAGCAATGAAATTTTTAAGAATTCATGAGTCATGTCTTGGCTTAAAGATAGAACGAATAATGAAAAATATTGGATCCTAGCCAATAAAAAGCAACTTATGTTACACTATGTTTTATTCCATTCAAATTTAACAATACAAGTATTCACATATATTTCAATATTATAGCTTTATTAATATTAACGGGTTAAACATATATGAAATTTGAAAATTTTTCACATATGAGATTCAATTCTTGCACAATAATAACATATTATTTTACAAAAATAGAATATAAATAAATGTTACCTCCGGAGAAATCTAGTTCAAGAGAAATAAAGACCACAATTAGGATCCACGAACTTGAAACCTGCGAGAGTAGACTTCCACATTCAATCACAATATGTAAAAGAATGATGTGTATATTATTATTTTTCAATATTCGTGCGGATATATATTTTTTTATATATATATAATTTGGTTTATGCGAGTTCTATATATAGGGGATGGATGTTCTCTGGTGGGTTGTATCGTGTGGAGTAGGAATTGTTGATTAATTGGAGAGTGGGTGTGTTTAAAGAAAGTGGGGGTATAGGGGATATAATTGGCTGATTGTTTCTTTTTTTTCTTTTATAAAAAATCCATCTGTTTTTTCCCCTCTTTTACCTCATTTTTTTTTTACATATAATCTGTTTTAGGGTAGATTTAGGAGTGGGGTAGGTTTGTAAGATCATTTAGATTATTTTTATTTGTATCTTTAGTATTATCTTACTTTTTAAAGAATGATAATATTATCTGACTTTCTAGTTCTCCAAGCTTTGTTATTCAACGAGATTTTCTCAAATTTCTCAACAACCTGTTCAAAAGTGTACTCACCATATGAACCTTCAGCGATAGTATAAAGTAAAACCTTGTTATTGTCTTTTTGACATCTATAAAATATTTCTTCACCGACTCTTCGGGTAGTGCCATGAAGTTGTTGAGTATGTCTTTGTGGTTCAACTTCTTTTACTACGGGAAGTTCTTCTTCGGCAACACCTTAAGAAATTGATCCTATTTATTAATTTAGTTATATTAAAACTCAGAAAACCCACACAACACCATAGCATGTCAATGATAGAGGGAAGACTCTCAACGGAATGACATCCATGTCCAACTCCGGTCGACCTACGCAACCCTTGGAAACACTCCTCACTTGTCCATATGCCCATGTGGATCCTTTAATGTTAAGCCAGAGCACAAACCCCTTGTTGTAAGCATCTACAACAGACTGGTAGTCACCACGAATTTATGCCTAGGAGGTAGTGGAGGTAACACTGCAGTCCTTAGATTCAGCGGTGTTGAAGTGGACCCTATAATTAGCAGACAACATTAGTTCTAGTGGATGTTGTACCCTCAATGTATCCCCTCGTAGATTTTCACCCTGAACATGAACATTCTCATTATGAACCCTAGGAGGTTGCAACTCAACCCCATCACCTAGATTTTCTATGATAAGATTGACTCAGACTCCTTGACTATTCATCTTTTGCAAAGTTTTATTCAGTTATGGATCATATAGAGTTAGTGGTTCACCTCTACCCCGTGTACTTGACATACTCTAGAGAAGGAACCTAAGAGAAACAAAAACCAAAGAATAGACAAAATTAGGAAATAATTGACTAAAGTTCAATAAAGTAGTTAAACTTAATCTAAAAACCTTATTCCTTATAACCGGGGCCAAAATTTTACACGCTCAAATTACACCTCTCTAAAGAAGTATAAGCGATCATTCTTAAATAAAGAAGATAACTTGTAGGTTGGGGTCGATCTCATTTGGAATACGGTTCAGACGTAAAATTAACTTATGATTATATTCATTTAGTTAAGCTATTTCTGAAACAGGTAAGTAAAGGGGGGGATTTGTGAAACGGTCACAACCGGGGAGCACCCCTAGACGCAATTGGTGTCCTCGACCTGGGAGAGGATTAATACTAGCCTCTTAGCATTCGTCATTACATTTCATAGGCTAAAAAATGCAGACAATTAAAAATTTTAATCCATATTGAGGTATACATAGACCTCGCGCTTATATACAGATGGAATTTACTTTGACTCCTCGCATAGGAAGCTTACATATGCTTCACATTTAGAAAATATACTTAAACCATATAAACTGGGGTAGCACATTCAGGCATAGCCCATACTTTATTAAAACAAAAGCCACATATAGGCTTATACAATAATAGTCTTCAAATAAAAGAGAAGGAATTAAATGTCTTTAGACAATAACAACATTAAGTTGCTAGATAGTAGAATCATCCTGGAATGTTGAGGACCTAAAAAACACTTGGGGAATATCAAAGTAGTTTTGCAATTGGCATTCTACCTCAACGGCCCGAACCTACATTGTTTGGGAAAGGAAAAGAAATGGGTTAGTACATCCACTTGTACTAAGTATGGAAACATATGCACATATAATGTTTGAAGTCATGCTTAAAGGAACATTTGTTCAAAACCATGCCAAGTTACTTTGAAAAGCCTTATGCACAACCAAGAATACATATAAGACAATGATCATATATCCCTTAACACAAGACCATATACAACACAAGACAAACATCATCAAATAAGGTCAAGTCAACATGTGTATTCGCATACTAGAACCCATAACCTAGACAACTTCAACATCATGTTATAACATCAAAGCATGCATAAGAGTTCATAACATTACAAAATATGCAAGACAACTACTCATAAACCATCACCAAGATTACAAGTACAATGATCAAGTGAAGTCCCATAACCCCACACAACCAAGTAAACCAAACAAAGGATCACAAGTAATGTTCAACTTCATATAACTTATCATCATGAGTATTCATAATCATATTTTGAAATATAGTCAAATAACATGTTCATAAGTGAAACTAACATCATATGAGTTCATCAATATGTAAATTCATCATATGCATATCATTTACTTTAAAAGAACATAGGAACAACTTCCCATGACTTCCCTCAAGGACAACTAGTGCAATGTATAGGTAGAGTCCCATACCCTACCTAGACTAAGTCAAACCCCTAAAGTCACCCTACTTAGTGTTCACTTTATTACTTCATTTTACTTTTGGGAACAATTGTCTTTACCGAAATAGACCATATGAGCTAAATGTGAAATCCGGTGTCATGAAATCCTACACCGAAAGAAGGTAGACTACTTGACAAGGTAGTACCAAAACATGAATATAGCATTCTAGGTGGATCCACTAGCTAGTATTCCTATGGGGGCAACATTGTTCAAGAACTAGGAGATATGCTTGAGACCTTTTTTATGTACAATTGCATAGTAATCACTATCTCATGAGAAACATTTTTGGCCTACCTTCCCACATTAGGATGGGACACTCTTTTATAACTAATTCACTCGGTGCTAAGCTATATTCCCTTTTTAAAATGTCTTGAAGACTTATTAATCATCATAGCTTAGTATAGGTCATAGAGGACTAACCCCTTGTAAATCATGATCATTAGCTCATTTGGAATTGCATGAAAACTTCCTTTCATAACAATCCTCATATGTGATATTAACACATTATCATCATCATGTCATAGTAAGGCACATAAGTGATTCGTAAGCAACCTTATATCATTACACGTTAATCATAATTTCACAAACCATATAATAAAGACATTTCAATTAAATTCATCATACCATAACCTATATAATCTAATCACAACCAACACTTGAATTGAATACCATCATCAAGTACAAACCATCACAATTGAAGTAAGGATTCAAGATCACAAGTCTTACTAATTCACGTTAACAAGCCTTCTTCCATAGTCTTACCATCAACCAACCATATTAATAAAATAACAGGATTAATAACATCATAAAATAGTAATTAACAAAAGAACTAAGTTAGGGTTAGGGAAATAGGGTAAATTCATGATCTCTTCAATAAAACGAGGTCTAACATCAAGAAATACCCTAATTCAACAATAATTCATCATAATTAATTCATAATAAACAAAATAAATCAAAAACAGTAGAATTTGTTACATCAATTTTGGACTAAGAATGAAACCCGTGTTTTACTCAACTTTTGGAAATCAATTGGAAAGAACCCTATGGGAAAGGAGTACCAAAGGTTAAAAGTTCACATACCATAGATATTAATGAATATTTATGTATATAAAGTAAATTTATTGCAGCCGTAATACCTTCGACCCTGGTCTTCAATGCAGTCTTCTTTGGGGGGAGAGAAAGTAGAGAGAAGTAGGAGGATTTGGGTTTCGGAATTGAACTTAGTTAGGTTAGTTTAATGAGGGTTAGGCATTTCATAATCTCTTCATAACTAAAATAAACATCCCTTAACCCATAGTTAAACCCCTAACTAATTAAATAATTAAATTACTTCATTAAAAAATTGACCAGTTCATAACAGACCAGACCTACGAGACCCCGACCTACGGTCCATAGGTCAGTCGACGCCCACTTGCACCCACTGTACTGCAGAACCCTCGATGGTGTCAGATACCATATATTTGGAATTTTTTTCCAAAATGTATAGGGCATCAACTACGGAGGACATCGACGCCTCATCAATTATAAGACGGCGCGTCGACTGGTCTCCTCGGTACCCACTGTCATTTGACAACTTTTGGCCATTTTTTAAGGGTCCTCCTCAAGGACCCTTAGGGTGGTGCTTGGGGAATATTACCTAGAAGTTTCGACCCTAAGCATATTCTCATACATGTTTAACAGATTTATAAAAAATTTCATTAAATTCTGACTTCAAGAAACCCATGAAACATGCCAAGGCACAATAGCACCTATTTCACTAGTCTTCTGACGTCATAGACGTTCCTTTACGTTTTTACTCTAAAACTTCCTAAACGATTTATATACATTATTTTAGGTCTTAATTTAGTGTTAACAACCTTATTTCAACATGTGTGGAACTATATTAGGTCTGGGACTTTAGAAGTGTTAGAGAAACTAACACTTGGTTCTAGTTAAGTAACTAATGAGCGTGGGATTCAAACTTTTTTATTATCAATTAGAGGGAGAAACAAGGATGAACATGTTTCCTATAATCTCATACCGTTGTAATCCTTATTAGTAATACTTTCCTAGTGTATTAAAGTTGAAGTGGTAAGTTCTGCATTCCTAAGTCTTTCGTCGGCCAAATAGAGAATATCACCATTCACCTTGGTCCGACTACGTGTCTATAATTTACTAACCCCTACTTTTACATGATATTATACATAACATCAATGTATGTATTTGTTTTCACCCTCGCACTGATTGATATTACACTATTAAATAGTATCACACTAAATATATGTTGATAATTCTTTTGTTATAACTACCTTCTTTGTCTGGTAAGTAGCAACAAGGCGAGATCTAATGTTGTACACCGTTAAAAATCCTTCTAATCCAAAGAATTAGCAATGCAAGCAAAAATACTTTTTAACAATTACTTTGTTACTATCCATTTGTCAATCAATCATGATTCCCATAACCCTCATTGTGGATTTGAGTTACCCTTAATAATAAGATCACAATTCAAATTTTTACGAGAAAAATCCATAAGCTTACATATTGAGTAGAAGAAACCCTAAATGTGTAATTGAAATTAAAGAGAAGAATATTTATAAGAAAAAAATAGGAAATAAAATTTCTATTATTGGATGAGACTTCTTGGTATGTAAACAAAAATGTCAACCCTTTCAGGGATTGACTTACGATTTGTAGGTCCCTTTCGTGGATCAAAACTTATACAACTTTCTAGAAGCTAGGAACCTTAAACTTTAATATCGAAATGACAAAGACGCAGAATGGACCGTAGGTGGACCTACGGTTTGTAGGTCCCATCTCGTGGATCCATTCTTAAAATTTTTCATCTGCTGTTCAAATCAAATATTCTTATACAAATAAAAGAGGTGAAGGATGGCCCGTAGGTATACCTATGGTCCGTCGATTGCTTCCGTGGTTCCACACTTGGTATAGAATTCCTTGATGCTCCATTTTCGACACCAACCTACGAATCATGAGTTGACCTACGATCTATAGGTCACGTGTGTAGATGGATCCTTTTGCAAACTTTCAGTTTTTATCTCTCTAAATCTCGTCCAAGTATATTTCCTACAAATATAGCACAATATTAATTAGTTTTAATACAAAATGTCCCTAGACACACATAACATTTAAGTGAAATATATTAAAAATACCATAAACTCGCGGTATAGCAATGAAGAACTCTCTTCGCGTGGACTAATAATACTACCATATGAAACTACAATTGAACTCTTTGATGGAATGGTTAAGACCAACAAGCAGATAGGAAAGTATCAAAAACTGGATACATAATTGACTCAGCTGGATATTTTGGCCAAGAAAGTCATTGAATTTAAGGCAATGTATAAAAAGAGCAACAAATACGTTCCCCCTCACAAGCATAGAATTTCCAAGGAATATGAGGGTAGACAGGATGATCAGAACATCTTACTTATTTATCCAAATGTCAGGGAACACGAGAGAGTGTTAAAAAAGATAAAGAGATAATGTCTTGATGATGAATTAGATGACAACCTCTTATTCCATGTTCACTCATCTTGTAGAGTCCCAAATGGACATGGTGTTGTCTAGTCTCTATCCAAAGCATAGAAAAGGTTTTACTAATGAGAATGTGGAAAACCCCAATAATGAAATCTAAGTGGAGACTTTCACCATGCAACAATGTTAACTAAGGAGAATAATGGGAGGCAAACAAAGTTTTATAGATTTATTTTTTAGAAATAATCGTGTGATAATTTTGTATGTTAAACTGTAGAATTTGTTTAAAAAGTACAGGTTGGCGACCCAAATTTCTACTTGGCGACTAACCGAAGAGGTCGGTGATCCCAACTTGGACCGTTGTTGCACTCAAGAAATTCTAAAGCTGGAGTCTATAAAACTTGGTAAGTCCATGAGAAAATCAGCGTGTTGTCAAGCAGGTCGTCAACCATTAATTTGACCGCCGTTTGCCCCTACTAACTGAAGGTCATGTAGCACTCGACGAGGTAATGGCTCACTTTGTGTGTCGCTGAATGGGGGGATGAGAAAAATTAATGTTGCCGAATGGGCGAAAACTATATGGTTTTAAGTTCCAAAAGTTTAAAAGTCAAAAATCATTCAGATTCCCTTACTTTTGGATTTCCCAAACTTGCACCCATACTATAGTTTCTATATTTTTGTGTTTGTACCACTCATTAGTAATCCATTGTGTATTTGTAGTTTGATACCATTGTGGCCTAGCATTTCAACTCATTTATTTTGCTTCTAAGGTTGGTTTTTGAAACCTTGAACTCATATCTAGCGATTTTATTCATTTGGATTTGTGTTGATATTTGTGAAGTGTGATAGGCCTCTCTGGCTTAATTATTTCTATTATTTTATGCTTATTTGAATGACTTAATTTGGATATCTCGCATAAAATTATTTAATGTTGATTTCTGGAAATTCTCGTGCTTATGTTTGATAAACATTATTTGGTTATGATATTTTCTAGTTGGGTCAAGTCAGGTGATGTCTAAGAATCCAACATTTGTTTAAATGATGCACTTAGCGAAATGATGGAGCGATTAACATCAATCCTAAAGGCCAAAGTCATTAAATTGATAGATTTTGTTAAACCGGTAGAAGTCTAAGTATCCTAGGATCATGTGTAGCGTTGCTCTAAGTCTAATTGAATGAGTTCATTGTTTTATTTGGTTTTTGGGGCTGCAGGGTTATATTTCTGAAGTTAGGGATGAGATTAGGTATGTTAGGTCATTTGGAGAGCTAAGTCGAGCTCGCCGAATGTTGTCGGCAATTTGCATAAAGGCCCATCCCATCGTCGACATGCTAATTTTTCTGGAAAATTTTGAGACTGTCCTAATGCTCTAGAAGTCTAAAGCCTTATCTAGAGCCTAACATGAGCATATACGAGTGGTAACCCGGTTTTAAGGTCAACTATAAAGTATTTGAGTCACTTAGGAAGTATTAGAATCAAAACGTCAAGGAACATCTATAACGTCCGGAAACTAGTTCAAGAGGTTCTAGTGTGCATTAGCCTATTTAACTAAGTTTTAGGAGTCTAAAAATGATGAATTTTTGTGGAAGGGTGTCTAACATGTATTAGATTTAGTTTATAATCAAAACATTTGGGTACGACTCCCCAAGGAAAAACCAAGGGCCCCTTAGGAGGAACCTGATCATAGTGGCTAAAAGTTATCAAGGGATAATGTCACCAACAAAGGCCATCGATGAGGCGTGGTGTAATCGACGGGGCGTCGACGGCCACCATCGATGGAAACTTAGAAAAATTTGTGGGCAGCCAATTTGAGACACATCTTGACCAAAACGACGGACCAACTTGACAGTTGTTGCCAAACGTAGCATGGGTTGAGTACCGATTGTCAAGACTGCTTTTCCCTTCACGTTTTAAGGTAAGTCAAATTAATTAATTTAGTGGTTATTTAATTAGTTAGGGTAAAGGGAGGTCTAATTAAAGTTATTTATTGACCTATATAAAGACCCTAACCTAATTAAACTAACCTAACCCTCATAATTTCCAAACCCCAAATTGCTCTTCCTTCTCTCTTCTTTCTCTCCTCCAAAGAAACCCCATTGAAGACAAATCTAGAGGTGAGTTCTACGGATTCAAAGGATCAACATTCTCCATAAATCATCATCAAATAGTAGTGTATGGGATTCCTTTCACCTTTTGGATCTCTTTCTCCAAAGGGCTCCTCCAAATTGACTTTAAAAATATTAAATTCAGGTGGGTTTATTTTCAATACGAAATTAAGCTTGTGAATTGTTTTGCTTATGATTTCTCTTGGTTATTGTGATTAGATTAACATGTATTGTGGTACATTATTATATCTCTTGATGCATTGTCCAAGTTTGTGGATGATGACTTTTTCCCCTTACACCTAGGTTGTGATCCTGAATTGAATTATATATTATTGACTCAATTGGTTTGGTTAGTGTGTGAATGACTATCCTATGTTGGTATTATGATAATTATTAGTAGATTGTGATATATTGTAATACAATTATGCTAGTTCTCGAGTAATTGACCTAGGTTGTGAAGAAGATTATGAACTTGATCTAAGTCTCTAATAATAGTCTATGAACTAGTGATGAATTATTGTGTCATGATTCAATTGGACTTGATATTATGTTGATTAATATTGTTTTATGGTATTTTACAATTTTTGGGTTGAATAGGATGGTTTATGTAAGACCTTGAAGATGACATTGTGAAGGAGATTGACTAAGTCTTCTGATCTCTATAATTTACATCAATTATGATTACTTGTGATTAAGTGATGGTATTGTATTAAAGTATATATTATATTAAGCGTCATAAGGTTAATATGATGTTGAATTTAAATGCCTTTTACTATGGATTGTGAGTTGTTGGCTAAGATGTAAATATTATAAGAATGGTGATAACTTACCAATGTTCCTTGCTATGATGTAACTATATAAATGTGCTAACCTCACATGAATTAATTGTAATGAAAGGAAAAAACTCATGCAATTCTTATTGAGCTATGATGATGATGATGATTATAAGGGTAGACCCTATGGTCTACATTAAGCTATGATGATTAATAAAGGCATTAAAGATATTTCCAAAAGGGACTCTAACTTAGAACCTAGTGAACTAGAGTGATGAGTGTCCCTTTCCATATAGGGAATGTAGGATCACTAATGTACTCATGAGATTGGAGAATACAACGCATGTAGCATAGAGTGGATCCTAACTATATCTCCTAGTTCTTGAACTATGTTGCAACCATAGAAATACTAGCTAGTGGATCTACCTAGATGTTATGTTCATGTTTTGGTAATACCTTGGAAAGTACTCCGCCTTCCTTCGGTGTAGGGTTCCATGACACCGGATTCCACATTAGCTCATGTGGTCTATTTCGGTTAAGTCAAGATGTTACAAAAATATAAAATAAAATAAATGAATGAACTCTAACTGGGATGAACTACGGGGTTTAGCTTAGTCTACATAGGGGTATGATATTCTACCTAAACATTGCACTAGTTAGACTTGAGGGAAGTATTAGGCGGATGTTCTTATATATGTATATTCTTATAATTGTACATAATAAGTATATCATGATCTTGCATATTCATGATAATATATGATGATTGGTTTCACTTATGAATATGTGTTTGGTTTCTATTGCTACTGTAGGATGATATGTACTCTAAATGATATGCTACATGGAGTTGGACATTGTTATGGTTCTTTTTTGGTTTACTTGATTGAGTAAGGTTATGGGTCTCTACTTAGTCATTGCACTAGTTGACTTACTAAGGTTTCATGAGTAATAGTCTTACTTTGATCATGATGTTAGCAACTCTTATACACACTCGTCAATATTATAGCTTGATGATAGAGTTGTCTTGACTATGTGCTTAATTATGTGATATATATGTTTGCTTGACTATACTTAGCATTGTTGGTCTTATGATGAACATTATCTTGACTTAATGAATATATCTTATTGATTGGTATGGTCGTCTTGAATGTGCATAATTCTTTTAGAAGTAAACTGTATACTTTAACGAAATGTCCCTTTTTATCATGATTTAATGTTGTATGTGCATAGGATATCATACTTAGTACAAGTGACATGTTAACTCCAACCCAATTTTCTCCCTTTTTCCTCAACATTATATGTTCTAGCCGTAGAAGGGTTGTGACGACATTTGAAAGAAGACTTGGATTCTCACTCTCCAAGTTGGGTAGGTCGTCACTACTTCGAGGACAATGCCATTTTCTAGCTTCAGATATTGATTACTCTTAAAGACAATATGTTCATTTCATTTTATTTGAGTACTAAACATTGTATAGCCTATATGTGGCTTATATGGTACTGATGTATGGGTTATGGACAATTTTTATACTCTTGTTTAGATAGTTATGAGATGAGACATCCGGTTTTAAGACTATGTTATATCTTATATATAAATATGTGCATTAAAAGTAGAAGACTAAGTAATCTTCTTATACGAAAGGTCTATGTTTACTTGATATGACTATGTTATGTGTATGTATTAGGTCTATGTAAACGTCATGACAGATAGAAGAAAAGTTTTAAATTTTCCGCATTTTAACCTATGAATGTAATGATGTAAGCTAAGAGGATAGTATTAGTCCTCAAACAGGACGAAAACACCAGTTACATCTATGGGGTGCTCCCCAGATGTGACAAAAGTGATTCGCCGACTAGCTAACTGTATCAGAGAGTCTTTCTGCAATGTTTTTCTACAATCTTGTTTTAACTTTTTCTCACTATCGATTATGTTTTTTGCAGATTTGTGTAGGACTAACCTCAACATGAAATCCCATAAAAGTGTATGGTGCAGAGTTATAAATTAAGGACGAGTTAACCCTTCTAAAAAGGAAAGAACGGAGCCTCAAAAGAGAGGCAAGGTCATGGGAAAAAATCCTATGAATGAAGTTTCAAAGCAGAACTCCGATAGAGAGGGAGAGTCCCTGGACCCCCAAAATGCGTTGTCAGAGAAAGATGATGACCATCAACTGAGTTATAGGTAGAAGAGATTCGTGCTTGATCTTGTTCACACTCAGCGAAAGCCCGAGTAGCAGCTATAGTGCCAGCTCCGACACCACCTATGATCCCAGTTTCACCAGTAGTTGCTCCTACGCGGATACTTAACAAATTGAAAGTTAATGGGTTTCATTAAGATTCAAAAGAGAAACTGTTATCCATAGAGGCTAGAGGGCGATAATCCACAATGAGGGAGACCATCCATTTCCACTGTTTTGAGCAGTTCACTAGGCCCTGAGGCCGCTAAATTCCTACATGGGTCCAAGAGTTTTATGCATCGTACAAAAATATAGTTCCCAAGGGGAAGAACAAGGCAAGTGCCTTCAGAGCGTGAGTCTATAATTGCTTGGGGGAAGGATGTCGGGTGCAATAGAGATCACGTTAATATTTTACTTTCCTATTACTCAGTCCTTAGTTAACTTCAAGGTCTAGCTTGCCCCGTTGAATTCTGATATAATCCAGAGATAGATTAAGGAAAGGGTCCTCATCAAGAAGAATTAATTGAATATTTTTGCTTTGTTATGGTTTGGCTTTATCAGCAATCCATCATGTCATCCGAGAACGAGTCCATCATACGACACCCTAATGAGACCTCCCTTGGTCAATAATATCTAGGAAGAATATTGACATGAGACTCAATATAGAGCGGGATATGGCCATGAGAGCCAAGCACATCCATACTTCCCTTCCCTTCTTGGTCTTTATCACTTAGATGTGTCATCGTGGTGGTGTTTCTCATGATGACACGAAATAATTTAAGGTCACTACCATATCTAGCACATATAGATAACTAACACTCGGAAGCAGACAAGAGAAGAGTGGATCTTATGGACACATCCCTTGAGATCGATTTAGAGGCTATTCCCACAAATGTTTTCCTAATTACTCCGGCGTCCAAGACTTTAGGTACACCTTTTCCTACTTCTTTCTACCATGTTCCAGGTGCTTCTACCTCTTTCTATCCTGCCAGGATTAGTCAAGCTATGGTCTTGAGTATGGGACACATGTCCCATTCAGCTAATGTTAGGGCTACCCAATCAGAGATTAGAGTCCCATGGATGAATTAGACCACCATGTTGTATGACCCCCTCCAGACTTCTATTGATAATTTTACTAAGACGGTCACGACTTGTGAGCGTCAACATAAGGAGTTTTTTGAGTTGACTGCTTTGATACTTGAGGTGGAAGATATGAGAAAGGATGTACACTATCTCAAGTCTGCATACTTCACCTCTATATTTTAGGCAGTTGAGATAGAGGTTGATCAAGCTATATCTGATACTCCTACTACTACCACCAAAGATACACAAATGGATGACACTATAGCTTTGGGAGATAGATGTTGTTTTTATGATTATATGGTTGACCCTGAGGATGAAATGTTCGAGACTGCCCTCTAGACATCCTTGAGAGACATCACCATGGCTGATTCTAGTACATCTTGTACAGCTAATGTGACACCGGGCAGTGATGACCCGACAAATGGAGTGACTCTTTAGGTGGGACTTCTTTTTACCTCCCTTCTTGTCATCTTTTGTTGATTATTGGATGTTTTTATTGCATTTTAGGAAATATTGCTCATTCTTTGCGGAGAGGTGATGTCTTTTCATACCTAACTCTTGTATTTATCATTTTGTTTTCGGTTATGTGATATTAATTGTGTTTTAGCACTTTTTTTGTGTTTGAACTTGTAGCTCCTTATTTTAAATGTAATTTTTTTATCCTTTTTTTGAGAAAAATTGTTCCACCTCTTGATTGTGTTTCAATGTGCTTGTTCTTGTGAATATTCGAATATTGGTTTTCATCAATATCGATGACTTGAATAGTGCTCTCACTCAAACAAAAATTAATGTGCGGATATGAAGAGGCAAAGTGAAGTTGCAATGGTAATATGTGAAATTTTTTATTCTCATTGTGACTAGTTGGTTATCAAATAAAGACTTTATGATTAACATTGCATACTAGCGAAAATGTAGAGTCTTGTTTGATATTGGTGTCAATGCCTTGTGTAATGAGCTTACCATAAACATTGTGTTATGAAACCTACAATTTGTGTGGTTTGTCTGGTTGACAAAGTGATGCAATCTCTTGAAAAGATCATAGGCAACAGTTTTAAGGAATGGAATAATTTGACATTATACCTTTTTGTTGGGCTTGGCTTGTGAGTGTGTGAGCTTTTCTTGAACCCCTCTAAGCCGTAACCTTCTCTAGGAAGAAATTTGATGCAATTGTGACCTTTTTTTAACCCTTCACCCTTTATCCTCATGATATTGGAATATCCAACTTAGGCAATAGGACATTTGATTAAGTTGGGGGTGTGGTGAAAATATAATGTAAATCAAGAAGTATGATGAAATTACCTATTACCCATGGTTTTGAAAAAGATGGAAACCCCTCCATAAAAAAAAGAAATAAATGAATAGAGACAAAAGAAAAAAAGAAGGAAAAAGGAAAAAAATGAAAAAGTTGTGAAATAAAGTTACAAAATATATTGGGTGTCTGGTATTCCACGGAAAGTGAATAGTGGGGTGACTTTTGAACATGGGTGTGAATGTTGAAGAATATGATTTAAGTGAAGTTCATACAACATTTCATGAGCAAAACATGAATTGAGCCTAAATGACCAATGTATAACACTCAGCCCCGTTACAAATCTTAGACACATATTTTTTTTTATCTTGAGTTAGGTAAATCAAATGTTGATTGGAAACTAAGGGCAAACCTATGGGTGAAATAATTCATTGTGTATATTAATCTTTGTGAGCGTGAGAGTTGTTTGTGATTTCGGAGGCTTTAAATTGTTGAAGAATAGTATGTTTATATGGATTCATTCTTTGTGTGAGAAACTTTGTTGAACTTGAACTTGCATTTAAATAATGTATTGTAAATTTGAGGATCGTTGGTGATGGGGAGTCACAACTAGAACCTTTAAGTGCACAATTGATCCTTGCATGAGTAGATTGAGTGTTGTTGGGAGCATTTATGATTGAGTCATGTGTTGCACGTATTGAGGCATCCGTTTTGAGCAGCTGAACATGAATTTTACTTAATGACCAGAAAAAATGTGAGTTGGGGTGTTGACGAGTCTGAGATTAGGACTCATTTAGGTCTTGCTTACAATGATTTGGTGCCTTCAAATGTTAAATATGTGGTAATAAGTTATGTCAAACCCACGATTTCCAAGTATATGGATTGAGGAAAAAATCATGAACACTAATTCGTAAAAAGAATTGATTTTAGCGAAGAGAAAGAAGAAAGGACTTTTTGGCTTGCTCGAGAGAGAGGTTGCAAATTGTTTTATTAATTTATGGTCTGTGGATATTGTATTTCATGGTTTAGCTAAAGATAATGATCGTAAACCGTTTTCAACACATTTAGCTTGAGAGAGTTAATGGACTAAAGTGCAGGTTGTTCTTATTTTACATAATAGTTGATGTTTGAGAGAAATAAACTCGATTCAGGATAAATTGGTTAAAATAACGTTTATCTGTTATTCCACATTATTTTTTAAATGGACATGATGTACTATTGTTGTCTAATAGTTGGAATTACCAATCTATCTATATTATCCTATAATCAAATCACATTCCAGGAACCCATCTCATTATATTTTGTATTGTTTGTTGATGTTTTAGTTGATAATTCTAAACCAAAACCCCGTTTTATATTCGTGTCACCCCCTTATTTGAAGTACGTTTCAATTTTATACTGTCTATTCCTATGATTGATTCGACCATATTCTTAATTTTTGATTGATTCTCAATGCGTACGGACCCTTGTGGGATTTGACCCCAACTCATTTAGTTGTACGATATGTTTACCAACGATCATTGAAACTTATAATTGGATGAAGTGTTATTGATAACGTTAATCATGTCATGCATTTGATTTTTGTTGGTAGTATTATGTATGTCGTTATCCGCACTACTATTGATATTTTCACATATTTTTAATGTTGTGAGTAGATACATGGCATCTTCTAGTAAAGAACATTGGTAGGCAGTGAACTTGATTTTGAGATACTTGAAGGGTACTTCAGATCTGGGCCTGACTTTTTCTAAAGACAAGCTAACTGAACGATTAGAAAGTTATGTGCATTCACCCTAGGTTACATTTGTGTATTCAAGACACAACTTCCAATGTAAGTGTGTACAATCATAAAATAGTATAGTAACCCAACAAACGGTAGGGATCGTTTCCACGAGGAGTGGTTTTCTAAATTAATAGAAAAATAAAATTATGTTCTCATTATTGATTGCTAAAAACATTATCAAGTAAAAACATATTAAATCTTAAGGGGTGGTACAAGCGTCAAATATTAATGGAGGGGGGGGGGTTATCAAAATTTATAGCTAAAAATATTAAAAACTATAAGAGAGACTAATGGGAAACATGATTCTTGGGATTCAATAGGAATAAAGGATATACTAATCTATTGGGTACATGCTTTTGATAATAACTTAGTTGAATATTTTTGACTATGCTAGACTATAGTGGGGATAAGCTTTATATCGAACAACTTACCCCAATAAAAATGGATTCCTCTTGGACACCCACTTGCTGCATGAAGAAAATCCTCTCCCTCATCCCACTCACACTCTCAAGTTGAGTGTGTGGAATAAGTTCTAGGGTTCACTCTCTTGAGCTATACCTCATGTCGATCCAATTCCACCGGCTATCAATTTAGTAATCTTATTTAGCAAAGCAAAAACACAAAGGTGAAATTGTATTTTAAACTAATATTTTGATTAAACTCCAACACAACAACTTAACTAAATCATATTTAAACAACAATAAAATCATCAACAAGCAAGACCCAACAGATAATCTACCCATATTCAGATAATCACACCCCAAGATTTGGGGTTTTAGCTAGACATTTTTAAGATATAGAATTTTATACCAAAATGAGCTTACATTCAAATGGGTTTGAAGATTTAAGTCTTGATAAAAGATTGGAGAATACAAAATATCCTAGCCCAAATTCTTGGAGATGAAACCCTTTGAATCATCAAGTTCTTCAAAACACTTTCGAAACATAGAACTCAAAAATAAAGGCAAAGTATAGAAAATATCGTTCAATACTATGAAAAATGATTCTAAGCTAAACATAATAATATGTACTTATTGTTTTCGAGAGGTTATGCTATGACATACCACTCGATGCATTTAGTATGGATCACCGATCAACTCAGCGATTCGATCTTCGGTAGCTTCATCGTCATCTTGTGCTAGCTCAAAACATCTTCATATTTTGGGTTATTTGGAGACACATTACTAATTTTTGGAACTTGATCCTTTTCTTCGCCTATTTGATCCTTTCCTTCAGGGCTCAACTTAGTTGAACAAAAGGCAATGATGGGACCGTCTGCAAATAAGCTAAATGGGTTCAACGATCCTCAGGTCTTCACTTCTTCGTCTTTTCAGGTGCCTTTGTTTATATATTGTTGATTGGGTACATGGTTTGTCTCCATGTGTATATACCCAAAACACAAGTTATTTTATCATTTTTTAGACTATGTATTTAAGGACATTAAACCTATCAAAATAGAGCCCTAAATGAATCCAAATTGTGGACTCATCAATAGTACCAACCTAAATTTTTTCTTGGCCTCAAGTAAAACTCTAGTTTATAAATTCAAAAAGAATGTCTCAAACAGTTCTACATAAGAATTATTCAATAATGCACAGAACAAAACTCAACTTACTCATGCAAGGATCAAATGTGCACTCAAAGGCTCAAGTTGTGACATACTATTATCATATATTTTCAGTCTCACAATACTTTCTTCAAATGCAAGTTCAAGCTCAAACAATCATATACACTCACATAAAAAATGATTCCATATTCACACACAATGGTATCCAATTTAAATTTCCGGAATCAATTTTAACGCTCACACTCACAAAGATGAACACAATGCATGAATTAACCCATAGGTTTACCCACATTTTCCAATCGAGCTTTGTATTAGATCACTCAAGATCAAAAACATCTTTTCAAGGCTTGTAATGGGGCCGAGTGTAAACGTATGGTCATCTAGGCTCAATGAATTTTATCTTCATGATATGTAGTGCTCATAACACTTTCTTTCTCCTTCATTCAATATTTTCTCTAGTGCTCATAAGTCATCCCTTTATTCACTTTCCATGGATTGATGGGAAAACCCCATTTATTTTTCGTATTTTCATACTTTATTTCATGACTTCCTATTTTTCATTCTTTTAAGCTATTTTTCTCTTTCTGTCTTTTCTTATATGGAGATGTTCCATTTTTGTCAACACCATGGTTTAAGGTAGAGTATTTTTTTCACTCTTTTACTTTCATTATCTTTTCTCCACACCCCTGACTTAAGCTTTTGGCCTAAGTTGTCTATTCAATCAACCACAAATAAAGAGAATTATTGGTAGAGTATTAAGTGAGGTCCTTGCTTTCATGAAGTTTAATTCAAACAAATGTAAGGCTCGAGGGCATAAGAGGTTCACGCACTCACAAGGTAGCCACAAAAGAGGTATATGTCAAATTTTGTTTTACACTCTTTTAACGGAGTCTAAGATCATATCATTAGTTCAGGTCACTTAGTCGATCGAACTAACGGAGAAAATATTAAGTATCATCATACATGGTTTACGGTAAGCTTAGCACACAAAGCATCAACACCAGAAACAATCAACACTCCACACTTTTGCAAGTGTGCAATGTTTATTATAGGAAACTCGATTATACAATTGGCTAATCACAACAAGATTCAAAGAGATCACATATTGTTTATTAAACTTCATTTGCCTCATTGTAGTCGTACATTCATGTTCGTTCCTTTAGAAGCACTATTTAAGTCATCAATATTGATCAAACTAAGACTTGAATTTTCCTAATATCAGTGATATTTAAAGTACATAGAAGAGGTGGGAAAAAGAAGAAAAGATTTCAAACGGGGCAAAATTATTGCAATTTTAAACAAAAGAGAGCCACAAGATCAAACATCTGCAAAAATAGTATAAAAGTCAATTCAAAATAGAACAACCCAAATATCTAAACAAAAGATCAAATAAAAAATAGTCGCACGCAAGGTAGGCCTCACCTACCACAATTAAAAAGCTATTTGTCCTGAAATGCAAATAATATTATCCAAAATATAATCTACAAAAAGATAGAGAGGGAGGTAAAAGAGAGTATCCTGGCTAAGTGGTCACTCCGTCAGTCTAGACATTGGTTCCTGTAGTGACATTAGAAGGAAAAGATCCACACGATCCAAAAAAATGCATTTTCCAAGGAAGCCTGCACAACAACATCTATCAAAAGTTCTTCAGTCTCACTCATGTTCCTATATGCAGCATCAACATATTCCTCGAGAATTTCCTTGTCTGCCTCTGCTTCTGATTTATGATTGTCTGCCTTCTTTGTTCTATACTCTTCTCTGGTCGTATTGTACGGTATCTAGGGCATATCTTGAATCTCCTTTGTTCCAAAAACCATAGATATATCGGTGGATATTAGATAGTCCACATGTTTTCTAAGCTCAGCAATGGAGGCTTTGAAAGTCATCACCTTCTCTGTGGCCCCTTGGTTGTGCTCACACACTGCTATCTTGGTCGCTAGGGAATCAATGGTAATGATCAAATATGTCATCATATAACCTAGGTTAGTATGAATCATACTAGAGCAGAACCTTCTCGATTGGTGGACCGATTATTAGAAAAAAGGGACGGATGTTCATTCTGGAGTAGGGAAGCCTGGGTGAGTGGGGTCCGGGAAGCAGTAGCAACAACAGTATGTATAGAAGGCTGTGCAATAGTATAAGAACATGGAGCATCAACAAAAGTAGCAGTGGTAATAGGTATACCTGAAGGACCAGGGGCCTGAGTAGGCAAAAATGCCTCTATAAGTGATGATCATGTGTTTAGTGGCTCCACTGAGGTTTCTTCTTTCCATTCTGGTTGATCCTTAAGGTACTCGGCTTCGATCCTCTGGATATTAGTACACGATGTGGGCATCACTTCAACATCTTTCTTCCCATCTTGAGGTACCCGATCCCTTTGGATAGCTCAGTAATCAATACCATGAAAGGGACAGAGGTTCGGTATTGCTTTGGACGCGTATGGATCTCTAAGGCAATGATGATCCCCAAATTTATTCTAGTTTTCTCTATGATGTACCTAGACAAGCCCCCTTAGGAAGGAGAAGGATCAACTCATTGTGGGATTGCATGATTGTGCTGTTGATAAACCTGAACTAGTATCTGAAAACTACGTTCATATCTTTGTTTTCAATTGGAAATCCTTCTACTAACCACTTCGGAGCATCATCTAAGATTAGTGGTGCTAAACTTTGAGGTACATGTGAAATCCCTTTTTATGCCAAGGTTGTCCATTATTGTTATTCACTTATGGAAGCCCTATTTATTCCTGTTGAGGCATTGTGATTATCCACCTCATGAGATTTATGGTAGACCTTTCTTTCCACATTGGAAACACACACTCATATTCAAGTTCACTGGGTGCTAAGATAAGTTACCTTTATTGGAAAGCCTTCATTCACATTACTATATAAAATATATTCTTTAGATAGTCATCCCTTCATATACTTAGCTCATAGGTCATAGATGAAAGTTCATCAACCTAAATCATGTGAGAAGATCCTTTTACATGGACATAACATATGTATTAGCACAATCTAGTTTAGGATACACTAGAGAACACCTTTCAAGACTCCTCTATTAACTAGATTATCTTCATGTGTGTGTATACATATATGTGAGCAAACGTTTAACATAGCACATTAATGTCACACATGTTCATACATCTTATTCATATATATAGAAACCAAAACTAGAACTATCCTATAAAGGTACACATGTGCAATGCATAGACAAAGTCTCATACCCTTGCCCGTACTAGAAGACCTATCAAGTCATCCTAGCGATGGAAACACATATCATACTTTCATAAACGTCATCTTAATATGCATAGTAGTAGACACAAGTGAAAATAAGAACTAGTTTTCATTTAGACAACATGACCTATACTACTTGTAACATGCATGTAAAGTGAGTGTCTGTGTACATTGGTCAACATGATTGGAACCTTCTTTATTCTACATGCATTATAGTCTCGAGTCTCAAGATTACATGATTGATCGTACCTTCCTATGTGGGAAGGGACACTCCTTACTCTAGTTCACTCGGTTCTAAGCTAGAGTCCATTTTGAAATGTCTTTCATGTCTTTATTAATCGTGATAGCTTATTTTAGGTCATAGGGTCTAACCCTTGTATTATAATCATCATCATCATAGCTCAATAAGAATTGCATGAGTATAATCCTTTCATTAAAATTCATATAAATTACGTTAGCACATTAACATTTTCATTTCATGATAAGGTACATTGATAAATCATTCACCATCCTCATAACATTTACATCTTAGCCAACACCCCACAACCATAGTAGATATATTTCAATTTAACATCATACCACTGATACACTCAAATTTACTTCTCGAAAAGAAGTATAAGCGGTCGTATCAAGTAAAGAACCCAATTATTAGAGTTGGGTAAATCCCACGAAGAAAATGATTTAGAGTTTACTTTAACCTACAATTATTTTGTCAAGTCCTTTCCAAGAAACAAGTAACAAAAAAGGGGAATTTTAAGCAATAAATGTAATTTGATATTTCTAAATAAATAAGTGACAAGTTCAAAGATTTGATTTTTATCAAGTTATGAGAGTAACTATGTCTTAAGTGTTCCCCACAATTTTATAACTCGGTAAATCTAGTTATAACAATCCTTTCCTAGTATCTTGCATGTAAAGTGGTAAGTTATGTATCCCTAATTTCTTGGTCCTGCAACTACGAAATTTCACTCCGTACCTTGGTGCGTCTACATGTGTATGCATTACTAAACCTTACCTTTACATCATATTAAGAATCATAATAGATGTTTGACATAGGTGTTACTTCGAACCAACCAACACTAGCCTATTATATAGTTTATACTAAATATATGTTGATAATTATTTTATTATTATATACCTCCTTGGTCTGGCAAAAGCAATAAGATGAGTTCTAACGCGTGCACTCATTAAAAAGACTTTTAAACGAAAGAATTATCAATACATGCAAGACACTATTCGAGAATTGTTATTTTAGTTAGGTTTTACCTTGTTATTTACCAATGGTTACCACAACCCTAGTTATAAAGTTTCGTTACCCATGTTAATAATTACACTATTCATATTAATTAGATAAGAATTCATGCACTTACTTTGATGAGAATGATTAAAATCCAGAAAATTACTTGATTTAATCAAAAACATGCAACAAAAGATGAGGTTTTTACAAGTAGAAAATCTGCCAAAAACGCATTACAGTCGATGCATGGAGCGACGCACCGTCGAGGTCACAACGGACCGTCGAGGCCCTCCGTCGTTTCATACTTAACTTCTTTTTTCTGCTGCTTTCTTCACCAACTTTCTGTTAGCATCGACACACTTGGATGGCGGTCCGTTGCGTGCCAACAGTCCATCGATGGCTTACATACTTAGAATCTTTTGATGATGGGTACTGGGGCTACTTTCTATTAACATTGACAAATTTGCATGACGATCCGTCATGGTTATGACAGTCCGTCGGGAGCCTCCGTAGCCCCACACTTCGTTAAAATTCCCCAACATTCTTTAGCAGCCTTTTTGTTCCTATGACGCTGGCGAGCTACGGACTGTAGAGGTAACGACGAACCGTTGATGGCCCCGTAGGTCGTCAGTTTTGCCATTTTTCAGCACAGTATTCCCATGTTCTCTTCTTGATAGATTTCTTCAAAACAAAGAGAAAACTACATAGAAACCAATAGAAAAGGCCTTAGATACACACTAAACATAAGGAAAAAGCATTGAAAGTACCGCAAAACCACGATACATCAACGCCCTCAACTTAAATTTGTTGTTTGTCCTCAAGCGACGCACTATGACTCACCATAATATCTTTGTACAAGAGTATACTTATTTTAGCTTTTTACAATCATCTGACTAACAATTCCGATTATCTTCAAATTGATTTATGCATGCTATAGATATTAGACTTGATCATGCAAATTAGACCATGACACAGACTCACCAGACACCGACATGTATCCTCTTTGACCTCAACTAAGGTACCAATTTTCCGATATTGCAACTAGTGTCCTCACTTCAAAACAACATCCTCATTTTTTATACAATGATTTTAGTTTGGGTATAAGGATTAGTTTTCAACACTCACTCTCATAACATTTTCTCATTTCATTTATACTTGTTGCCATATGCTTGCCCTTATTTTCACTACTTTAGGTTTAACATCATGCACTCTTAGGATCACGATAGGACTTTATTAATTGAAACTTAGGCTCAGGTTGAGGTAGGGTACATTTGGGTATGTTTTAATTACTTGTTGCCCTCCTTGACATAACAGATAAGAGTCCTACCTACTTATCATTTTATTCCGCCCTCTTTCTCAATTTTCTGTCATCTTGCTATTCTCTGTTCTTTTTTCTTTTTGTGTAAGTGACTTTTCTCTTCTCTTGTATTTTTAAATTTCCAAATTTTTCACTTACCTTTAATCTTTTCTTGAGTCACTTTACTTTTGTTCTTTCTCTCTTTTTATTCTTTCAACCCCATTTTCCGGAATATTCCTCAAAATAGCCACCCTCAACTCATGGCTTTACCATTAGTCAAGGTACACAATATAAAAGGTTAGGTCAGGGCCCCGACAAGGTTGTTTTCCGCATTAGCCACCCTGAACTTATGCATTTGGCATAAGATGAGGTGCACATGTCCAAGGAGGGACCAGGGACAACACATTATTCCCATAAAAGATCAGTTGGGGTGAAAATGAAAGGTCTATTTTAAACTTAGATCATTTTGATCAAGAAGGAATTAATTTCATTCATTTTTCTATTATTTAGACTAACGATTGGATATATTGAACAAGGGCGTATGATCCTTTTCTAATTGTCAATTACAACTTACTTTTAGCAGGACTAACAAGGGAATTTCTAGCTTAGTACTAATGGTGGAATATTCAAATTTTCCTTACACTCACTTGACATCTCATTACTCTACCAAATAATGAGAGCCATAGTTCAAGTTTTAGATTTAGGGTCATGCAGTGTTGTATAACTATGTCATGCTTAGAGCCAAATATTTATTAGTTATTGTGCCTAGTCATGCAACATTTTCTGTAAATCAGGATATATTTTTTTTCGCCATCATACTTTAGATTCCATTTCTATACTATGTAAAAAGATACAAACATGCCGGTTCAAAAATAATGTGACTATTCTCTTGGGGAAAAAGAACAAAGGCAAGAAAACCCCAAGAGAGGATCGTGAGTTGGTCTACTCAGACTTCACCCTAGAACTAACTTTCCATTTACCCCACCCACAACAAGAAGACATGTAATTGTCCCTAATGCATAAAACTACATAAAATAGGGTGGTAGGTGAAGCAAACCTGAGGCGCAGAGTGTCGATGATCAGCAAGCTGGCGGGTCTGGTTGCCCGAAACCCGCTCCCTCTGTAATGGGAACACCCACAGTAGTTTCCTCATAAAAAACAACACCATCAGTAGTGCTACTCTCAGTCTCAACAACACTGGAGCAAGACGCCCCAGCGGCCAACTCTATAGCCCTCAACTGCCGGGCCTTCTCATACATAAGCAAGGCTCTCCTCGTAGCCTCCAACTCATGGCGCTTCTTCTTTCGCGCCCTAGACTCATTATTATCTCTACCTTTGTGCCTCTTTCCACGATGTCGTTGGGGAGGTGATGGCATCGTGGCAGTGGAGAACAAGGCAGCCAACACTGTGTCCTCAGCGGGCTTTGCCTAAGAGGCCTCAGATTCTAGCACCCGAGCCTCTATTTTAGTATCTAAGTATGCTCTTAGACACTCTACAATATCCTGAAGAGACATCACATCCACTGTAGGGGTTGGTTGGGAAAAAACCCGCAACTCAAACGCGTCCAAGAACTGGTGGACCTCCAAGACCTTCCGCTCAGTGTGTTGGGCCATCTTCCTCTCTAGGCTGCTCTGCCTCAACAATAGACCTCCGAATCCAAGGCGTAATGTGGTGCAGAAGTTTGGCCATTTGGGCCTCAAGTTTTTTGACCTGGGTAAGCGATACCAGAGTGACGAAGTCGAGGGGGAGGAGCTAGAAGCAGTTCTACCACCCGGGGTAGACTCGGCCAGAGTGGTGTCGGCAGGCTCAAATGTAGTTGAGTTAGCTTATTGGGATTGCTCTACTGTTGCCGCTAGGTTCTCACCAAGTGGTTGCACCTCCGAACAGAGCCCTCTGTCGGGAGATATCTCATTGGCCTTATCCCGAATAAGGCCAATATCTACTATGATAAACGGGGTCTTAATCACATCAATGTGCCACACGGGCTCTCCTGCTATCCTGCACAAAGCAAAAAACATGCACGGGAAGGGGTAGGTAGTAGTGTCCATGAAGGCCCTCCGTGCATCACCGCATATAGTAGCCATGTGAAGTCCACTTCGAACCCCGCAATCATTTCCACCATCAGTATCACACAATCCCAAATGATAATGTTGTCAACTACATTGGGGGAAAGGTAGTGTCGGACTAGTAACAACAAAAACGTGGTTGTGAAGGTGAGATTAGCCTTCTTGATACTTCCCTTGGAGTCCAGCACAAAATTGGCAGCCTCACCATAGATGCAAAGGTACTGTGCAATCCACCGCTAGGTTTTCTCTCTAACTCTTGCTCAAACTGGAATCGAACATCTTTAATTAACTTCCACCGATAGTAAAACTCGGCGGTGAGAGATGTCTGGGTGGCATCAACATCTGCGCCATAGATAAACCTACGGATGGCCGGCTAGAAAATGTCAACCCACTTGCCGCGGACTCGGACGTAATACAAATGAGCATGTTTGGCGAGGGCTGCCAACCTGTCTAGCTTATATTGGAGAGTCTCCACATAGGAGGTGTAGAACTCTCGGACCATCTCTTCAATGCAAAGGTACATCTCGATACGTCCACTCTAGCCGATGTCGGGTGAATAAATCATGGATGTCCGGCATGTTGGGAAGACTCCCCTTGAGGACCCGCCTCTCAAGTGTCAGGGTCTCGGTAATGACCCCCTTGTCATTGGGCATCTTGACATTAATGAAGAGTTAGTACTGCCCCTTGACACACCACCGGTTCGGCTGATCAGCATTTGGTGCGGGGACGCCAGTCTGGGGTGCAGAAGTAGAGTAAACATTAGTAGCCTTGTTAAAAAAGGCAGAAAAAGAAGCCTCTTCAGAGCTGGAAGCCTCCACAAAGCTAGAAGATTCCTCAGAATCGGATGCCGCCACGGAGCCTGATGCTCCCTCGGACTATGCAGACGACCCAGAAGGTGTGCTGGTCAGTATGCGGTCCTTGTCAGACGGGAGGAAGTGACTATGCCAAACTCCACCCTCGTGGGCGTGGCTCTAGTGGAGAGGGCAGCAGGGATAGGAGTGTGGGTGCCTGGTGGCACATACTTTGGGTACTCTCATCATCTGAGCCTATGATAAAGCAGGTTCAATGGGGAGACTGACTTGGAGCTCTCGTGAGTAGACACGGTCGTGTTTAGGTGCAATTTCTACCTGCAGAGAGAAGTAGTTAGTGCCAGTGGAAGCAACAAACCATAAAAAAGAAATGATATTGCAGAAGTACAGAGTGCAGGACCAACCCATCGATGGTCAATCAGAGGCACGTTGGTCAATCATGGGGGTCCGTCAAGAGACACTTAAAATTAAATTTAAAAACATCAGAATCAAAGGTTCAGATGGTGGCGACGGTTGGTTTGGATGAACCGTCGAAGGGACGAGGATCCGTCATAAGGGTCCATCAAGATACAATGAATAAATTTTAAAAACGTTAGAAATAAAGGTTATGACATTGTTGACGGTTGTGCAGGATGGACCGTTGAAGGGACGATGGTGCGACATAAGGGTCCGTCGACGGATAGTTAGATTAGTTTTATAAAAAAATCATAACAAAGGTTCTTACACAGTCGACGGTTGTGCAGGTTTGACCATTGAAGGGATGATAGTCAATTAAAGTGGTCCGTCGAGGGAAACTTACAGTAAACTCGGGAAGGTAGGGTTGACGGACCCCAACGATGGTTCGTCGATGGGGTCTCGTACTGACCTTTATGGAACATAGTTTTCCAGCCAAACTTTGATACCCTATCATACTAATTTAATGTATTCTTAAAAGACTAAGTTTACTAGACATTTACCTAGCATCTCATCATTCGTAGGGCATGAATTTTCCTAGTTTTAGCATGCATTTTCAACATCCAATTAAACCCTAGATAAAGAACACAATCATGCAAACACACTCTATTGTTTTAACAGTACACCCCCATCCCTTTCAATTTATGTGTTCTAAGCGACTTAGGACATTTGTGTGGAAGTTTTAGCATGCAACATGGTCCAAAATTAAGTACCCAAACAATTAGACATCAAAATAATCAGGAACATTAACAAGAGTTAATCTTAGCGGATCGGAGCAACATTCCTCAAAATTGTAGTAGAGGAATAAGAATATGAAATCTAGTAGTTGAAGAACAACAATTACCACCCCGAACACCGACTGGCGAAGGAATTGAAGAAAATGGGAGAATTTGGGAGAGAAAGGGACTGTGGGAAGTTAGGAAAAATATGGGAAATCAGATGATGGAGAGGGAATTGGAATTAATGGTGATAAAGTGGGGAGAAATTGTAGGAACTGAGGAGAGAAACAATTATGAGGGGTTATGTGAAGAGGTGGGAACTTTAAAGGTTTAAACTTTTAATATTCAACCGGACGGGTCAGGTCGTGTCGGAGGGTAAATACGCGATGATTCCCCATTGATGGACCATAACATGGTCGACGGTCCATCATGGAGGTCCGTCGAGGGTTCCCTAACTTTGAAAATTTTAAAATCATACCTGGGCATGAAAGATTCCACCGACGGTCCGTCGATGGTTCCGTCTATGGGTGCAACAGACCAATTTTCAGCAGATTTTTGGTGATCTCATACCTGCACATTTAACACCCATTAAGTTAATCTTTTTGCTTTTTCGGGAACTTTTTGGACACTTACCCTTATCTATTCTTTGGCCAAAACTACTAACGAAAAAGAAAAGAGCAGTCAGACGGAACGTTAAATAAATAAAGCAAAAATAATACAACTATTCCTAGAAAATAACAAAAGACCTATAGTTGGCTAAAGGATACAGATTGGGTTGCCTCCCAATCAGTGCTTGATCTAACAGTGCGGAACGATAAAGGACTCTTGTTTACTCACACTTCATCAAGATGGTATGCCTCAATCACTTCATTGACCGTTTCACCATGCCCCAAATAGATTTTTATTCGCTATTCGTTCACCTTAAATCGCACACCCTCCTTGTTCTCCAACTCAACCGCGCCATGAGGGAATATTTGGGTGATCAAGTAGGGACTAGTTCATTTGGACTTGAGTTTGCCCGAAAATAATCTCAACCTAGAATTGAATAAAAGCACCAAATCCCCAACCCCAAAATTTTTCTTTTCAATAATTTGGTCATGGTACTTCTTTTTTTTTCTTTGTAGAGGTCTTATCTTTCATATGATTTCACATGAAATTCATAAAGCTCAATTAACCCGTTTAACCTCTGTTCCGCAGCCTCATTCAAATCCATTTTCAACTTTTTCATTGCCCACATGGCTTTATGCTCTAAGTTAACCGGTAAGTGACAAGCCTTCCAATATACAAGTTTGTAAGGGGACATACCTACAGGAATCTTGTATGCTGTCCAATAGGCCCAAAGAGAGTCATTAAGCCTCCTTGACCAATCCGTTCTACTAGCATTCTCAATCTCCCTGTTTAACACCTCAACTTGCCCACTTGTTTGAGGATGGTAAGGAGTTGCCACCTTATGGAGAACCCCATATTTTTCCAATAATACCTTAAATAGCTTGTTGCAAAAAGTGAGATCCCCAATCACTAATAATATCCCTTGGGATTCCAAATCTGGAAAATATGTTGTTTTCAAGAACACAGTTACACTCTTCACTTTATTATTCGCGAGTGTAACATCTTCTACCCATTTAGACACATAATCGACTGCCACAAGAATGTACTTCATCCCTTGAGAACTCACAAAAGGTCCCATTAAGTCAATGCCCCACACATCAAACAACTAAATCACAAGAATGGGATTTGGAGGGAGCTCTTGCTTTTGCGAAATGCCACCATATCTTTGGCATCTATCACATGCCTTGGCAAACTCATGATCATATTGGTGGATGGTTTGCCCAATACTAGCCACATTTCAAGATCTTGTAAGCATTCTGAATACCACTATGATGCCCACCTATAGGCGAAGAATGGCATGCCTCCAAAACACTCAACATGTCAACTTCCTGCACACAATGCCGAATAAGCCCATCAGCACAACTCCTATATAAGTATGTCTCATCCCAAAATAATTTCTTCACAACATGCATGAATTTTTTTATTTGATGAAAGGACAAGTCCGGTAGGATTATATAACTGCCAGATAATTCGCAAACTCTGCGAACCATGGAATCAAGTCTTGGGAGGTAGCTAATACATGCTCATCAGGGAAAGTATCATCAATCTCAACCTTTTCACCTAACTCCCTTATTACTTCATCTTTAATCGGGACAATTGATCAGCAACTTGATTTTAGCTCCCTTTATAATCTTTCACCTAAAAGTCAAATTCTTGCAATAGTAATACCCATAAAATCAACCTCGGTTTTCACATCATTTTTTTCCATCAAATATTTCAAAGCGTAATGATCTGTATGCACTATAACCCTCGGTCAAGAAGATAGGAGAAAAATTTCGTGAAAGAAGACTACTACAATGAGCTCTTGTTCTATCACGATGTAATTCTTTTGGGCTTCATTAAAGGATTTACTTGAAGAGTAAATGGTATGAAGGATTTTGTTCCTTCTTTGTCCCAATACCACACCAAGAGTGACCCCACTCGCAACACAAATCACCTCAAAAGTCTTGCTCCAATCCAGAGAAATGATGATAGGTGCTGACACAAAACTTTTCCTTTAACAAACCAAATGCCTTAAGACAAGATTCATCAAAATGAAACTTAAACACTTTCTCGAGCAAATTGAACAAAGGATGTGAAACCTTTGAAAAATCCTTGATGAACCTTAGGTAAAAGCCTGCATGCCCAAGAAAACTTCTCACACCTTTTACAGAGATAGGTGGAGGAAGTCTCTCTATCACCTCAACTTTACCTTGATCAACCTCTATACCCTTCTCTGAAATACGATAACCCAATACAATACCTTCTTTCACCACGAAGTGACATTTTTCCCAATTTAGAACAAGGTTGCAATCTTCACACCTCTTAAGAACCTCAGACAAATGACTCAAACACCGCTTACAGGAGTCACCAACCACTGAAAAATCATCCATAAACACCTCAATGGTGTCCTCCACCATATCACATAATATTGACATCATCCATCTCTGAAAAATGGTTGGTGCATTACATAACCAAAATGACATTCTCTTGAACGTGAAGGTCCCATAAGGACAAGTAATGGTGGTTTTCTCTTGATCTTTTGGTGCAATAGAAATCTTATTATAACCTGAATAACCATCAAGAAAAAAGGACCACCCCTTCCCTGCAAGTGTATCTAACATATGATCCACGAAGGGAACAGGAAAATTATCCTTCTCGGTCCATGCATTTGATATCCGGTAATCCATATATGCCCTCCATCCATTCACCAGCCTCATTGGAACAAGCTCATTTTTTCTCATTGGGGACCACAGTCATTCCCACTTTTATAGGTACACAGTGAACATGGCATACCAAACTACTATCGGTGATTGGATATATCAATCCAATATCAAACCACTGTATGATTTCCTTCTTCACCCCGTCTTGCATAGGTGGATTTAAACGTGTCTGGTGCTCAATACCTGGCGTATGATTTGGCATGAGATTAATTTTTTGTGAACAAATCCTGTGAGGGATCCCAATAATGTCCCTAATAGTCCACCCAATAGCTCTTTTAAACCTCTTAACACCTCCACCAAACTCTCAACTTGATACACATTCAAATCTAATGTAATAATTACCGACAAAGTGTAACCTTTTTCCAAGAATACATACCTCAGATGAGGTGGTAGAGCCGTAAGTTCTACTTTTGGAGCCTCCTCTATATATGTTTTCATGGCTGGAGACTCGGGATGCTTCATATATTACTCCAACTTCTTTGGTTTAACCCGAATATCACCTCGATCATGTGCCGCAACCAATGACCCATACTCTTCAATACAATCACTACCAAAATTCGTGATCACTACCTTTAGTGCTTCTACACCCATAGTCTCTTCTATTTGTACCTCAGATGACTTTTCAACCCTGTGAGATATGAAAGATACCGATTGGATCTCACCGCTCTGCCTCACGGACCTACGAGCGTTGTAAGACAGTTCTTTATTTTTCAATCGAAATTTCATTTACCCTTTCTCCATATCAACCAAGTCTCTACTCGTAGCAAGGAATGTCCTTCCAAGAATAATAGGCACCTTAAAATCAACCTCACAATCTAGAATCACAAAATCAGCCAGAAATATGAATAACTCCTCCTTTACTAACACATCGTGGAGTATCCCAATAGGCCTCTTCACCATTCTATTGACCATCAATAGATGCATCGCAGTGGGCTTTTGGTCAGCCAAACCCAAATTTTTGTAAATAGAAAGTGTAAAGAGATTTGATCAGATAATGCTTTCGCAAAGTGTAATAGCTTGATTGTACATGGAATAGTGAAGACACCCGAATCTTTTTTCTTTTACACTAGATACCTTGTAGTAATAGCACTACAATGCTGCATTCTATCATAATCCTGGAAACTTACCAATATTTTCTTTGTGACCATATATTTCATCAACTTGGCATAACCGACATTTGTTCAAGAGCTTCTATCAAAGGGTCATTGATGGAAAACTGTTTTATCATAGCAATAAAATGTCGATATTTACCATCCTTAATCTTTTTCACTAACCTTTGTGGTGGTCTAGGTATGAGGGTCACCTTTTGGGCTACCTCATCTTCTTTCCTCGTATTGTCTTCTAACTCACCACTAACCTCCACTACCTCATCATCACCTCTTATCAAATTTTCTACACCAGAAAACATCGGTGGTTCAATGGTTTGCTTACCACCTCGAGTTGTGACTGCCATACAAAGTCCATCAGTTTTCGGATTTTGGACAATATTGTTAGGAAGCATGCCCAGTAGGCGTGGGTTCACAGTCGAAGAAAATTTGTCCATTTGTAACTCAAGGTGATTTATCGAGATTGCATTGCATCAACTTTTTGCTTAGTGCCCGCTAAGTCACTCCTCAACTCTCTAGTGTGCTCATCACTAGCATCAAACCTCCTCATCATTTTCTAGAACATATACTTAACTCGCGCCATACTACCTCCACCATCCCTAGGAGCAACTTCACGATTTTGAGGTGGAACATAGGGCCCACTCCTATCATTTCAGTTACTATAGTTACCCCGGTTGAAGTTTATATCTCATTTGTAATTTTCATCTTTGACATAATGACCTTCTCACTTGTAATTACCATAGTTCCGACATTGATTTCATTGACCTTGGCTCCAAATATCCTGATTGGAGCCTTGCGCGTTTGGTTGGAAACCCCTTGTCTGCTCTTTACTACATAAGGGTCCTTTTCATAGTAGTACTCATTAGTCAGCGGTGGTGGTTTAGAGAAGTATTTCACCGCATTTACCTTTTCTGCACCCCTATTGACGTGTTTCAACACCAACCCAAGCTCATTTCTCATTTGATCCATTTCTTCCCAAAATCTAATCTGTGACTAGGTTGTGTGTGGATTGCACTGCAAAAGTGTTTCTCCCAGTATCTGACTTCCTAGTGCTCCAAGCTTTATTATTTTGGGAGATTTTGTCCAACTTCTCAGCAATCTAAGCATAAGGACATTCTCCATAAGAACCACCCGCTACCGTATCTAGTACTGCTCTATTATTATCATCTTGTCCCTGATAGAAGTACTCTTTCAGTGACCCATCATCGATTTAGTGATTTGGGACACTTTTCAAGAACGAAGTGAACCTGTCACAAGAACTAATGACTTATTCTCATGGTAATGCCACAAAATTGTTCACCTTATCTTTGTGGTTTAGCTTCTTAAACACCGGGTAGTATCGTGCTAAGAATACATCCCTCAATTAATTCCTAGTGTAGATTGAGTTATAGGAGAGCTTGGTAAACCATATAATGGACTCTCCCATCAGTGAAACAGGAAACACTCTCAACCCAATTACGTCCATATTAAAATAAGTCCTCCCTACACAACTCTTACACATTGACCTCCCCTTGACGATGTGAGCATGTGAATCCTCAGAATCTAGCTCCAAAAATAAACCTCTAAAGGTGAGCATTTACATCAGACTACTACTTACACGAAAGTATGGCCATGTGGTAGAGGAGGAATGATAAGTGGCCCATAAGAGTTAGTAATATTATCACATCCCCAATAATACTCTTGAGGGCGTGGAACGGGAGGTTCCCTCTGTATTTCACCATCCCAACGATTTTCAGCTAATAATTGATCATGAGCATCAACCGGTGATGGAAGTTCCGGGTTGTGATCATCATCGAGAATACACAAATTTCAATTCATTCTGCGCAGTGTACACTCTAGTTCGGGGTCGACTGACAGTATTGGTTCTCCCCTACTTAAAGTACTTCGCATACACGAAAGTTAGATCTTAAAGAGATAAAAACAAAAAGAAAAAGTAAAATCAGGAAAATGTTGTCTAAACTTTTGTAATAAGCTTAAAGTTAATCTAAAAGCAACTTTCCCCGGAAGCGGCGCCAAAATTTGATACACTCAAATTTACTTCTCGAAAAAAGTAAAAACGGTCGTTTCAAGTAAAGAACCTAACTATGAGGTTGGGGTCGATCCTTCGAGGAAAATTATTTAGACTTAACTTTAACCTACTATTATTTTTACTTAGTCAAGTCCTTTCCAAGAAATAAGTAACAAAAAAAGGAATTTTAAGCAATAAATATAATTAGCTATATTTAAGTAAATAAGTGACAAGTTCAAGGATTTGATTTTTATCAAGTAATGAGAGTAACTAGGGTTTAACTATTCCCCACAAGTGTATAACTCGGTAATTCTAGGTATAACAATCCTTTCATGCAAAGTGGTAACTTATGTATCCCAAATTCCATAGTTCGACAACTAGGAAATTTCACTCCGCACCTTCGTCCGGCTACGTGTGTATGCTTTACTAAACTTTACCTTAACTCATATTAAGCATTATAATCAATGTTTGTCTTAGTTGTTACTTTGCACCAACCAACACTATCTTATTAGATAGTCTATACTAAATTTACATTGATAATTCTTTTCTTATTATCTACCTCCTTGGTCCAGTAATTAGCAATAGGGCATGCACTCGTTAAAAAATTTCTAAACTAAAAAATTATTAAAATATGCAAGAAACTATTCGAGAATTGTTATTTTAGCTAGGTTTTACGTTGTTATTTACCCATGGTTCCCACAACCCTAGTTATGGAGTTTATTTACCCATGTTAATAATCACATAGTTCATATTAATTAGATAAGAATTCATGCACTTACTTTAATGAGATTGAAGAAAATCAAGAAAATTACTTAAATTAATCAAAAACTTGCAACAAATGATTAAGGAAAATCAAGTAATTTCCCCAAAATCCCAAAATTCAACACTTAGAGCAATAAAACTAAGAAATATCCACGAGTCTAAAACCAATACTAGAAAAATAAACAAGAGTATAACCCCAAAAATGAGGTTTTACAAGGATTAAAAGGGAAATCCATGTAAGGAAAATCTGCCCAAAAACGCGTCTCAGTCGACGACTGGATCAAGGGACCGTCGAGGCCCTCTGTTGTTCCATACTTAACTTCCTTTTCTAGTTGCTTTCTTCACCAACTTTTTATTACCATCGACTGACATTGATGATGGTCTGTTGCATGCACAATGGTACGTCGGTGGCTTATGTTCTTCCATAATTCGAATCATTTGAAGATGGGTACCGGGGCAACTTTCTGTTAACATTGACAGATGTTCAGGATGGTAAGTCATGGCTATGATTTTCCGTTAAGAGCCTTCGTAACCCCACACTTAGTGAGAATTCCCCAACTTCCTTTAGCAGCCTTTTTCTTCGTACAACAGTGGCCACCTACGGACCTTCTAGGTTACGACAGACCATTGATGGCTCCATAGGTCGTCACTTTTGTAATTTGCACAACAATTCTCTCACGTTTTCCTTCGGGATAGATTTCCTGCAAACAAAGAGAAAACTATATTAAAACCAATATAAAAAGGCCTTAGACACACACTATACTCATGGAAAAATCATTGAAAGTACGGTGAAACAACGGTATATCAACCACCCTATCAATCCTAACACAAGGCATACTCTAATACAACATCATGACTTAATCAGAATTAACCATGATTTGAAATAAAGGATATGGATCACAAGACTTACAAGGTATCATTCATAATTCATCATGAAGGTCTTACCATCAAACCTTAATTAAATCAAATTAGGGTATGAAATCATAATAATTAAATGACCAACATGATAACAAGGCTAAAAGAATCACTACATCACAATTCAATACTAGTTCATAGGTTAATACAAAATACTTAGGTCAATTCACAACATACTTCATAGCCTTGATCAAGGACTAGTATGAAAGGAATATAAATCACCCGAATTAATTAATGGTTAGCATTAAAACATCATCGAGTAGTAATTAAACCAATAACCAAGTCAATTTAACCAATACAATATATTTCATATAAAGATCATAACCTAGGGTTAAGTGGTAAGGGTCATCTTCCACAAACAAGGCAAATCCATCAAGATATATCATAATTAAGTTTAATTATATGTTAATATATTCATAATATACAAAATAAATCTTAAAATATCAATTCATAAAATAATTTTTGAGATTTGATGAAACCCACTTGAAAACTTAACTTTGGAAATTAATTTGATGGAACCGTTTGAGAAAAGAGGTCTCAAAGGTGAAAAAGATCTCATAGATTACTAATTGGTGAAGGTTGATGGTGAAACTTAAATCATTGAAGACCTTAAACCCTCCCTAGCTTGGTATTCAATGGTTTTCTTCACTAGAGAGAGAAAGAAGAGAGAAGGAAGAGAGTTTTGTTTTGTGAATTGTGAGAGTTTATATTAGTTTAGTTAGGTTATAACTTATATAGGGGGTTAATTTACTTAATTAGAAATTACCTAACCCCTAATGAAACTTCTGAACTAAGTCAACTATTTAATTGAAATAAGTCAAAACGTTCAGTAAAACACAGGCCACACCGACGAGACCACGATCGACGGATCATTGGTCAATGGACGACTACTGTTCCCAATGTGCTCAACATCCGTCCCTAAGTTTCAGAGACTATTCAAAATGATCCTTTCAAGATTTTGGTTAATAGTCTATCAACGAGTGGCATCGAATACTCATCGATGCACCAACGGCCCGTCTATGACATCGATTGGTGACATTTCACTTGACAGCTTTTGCCAACTCTTGTAAGGGTCCTCCTAAAGGGCCCTTGGTTGGTCCTTGGGGATTTGTACGTGGAAGTTTTGATTATGAATCAAATTAAACACATGTTAGACATCTTGACACTAATTTTTATCATTTTACGACTTCTAAAAGCTAATCAAATAGGCTAAGGCATAATAGCACCTAATTGAACTAGTTTCCGAACGTCATGGATATGTTTTGACGTTTTGGTGTCTAGACATCCTAAATGAATTGTATTCATCAAAATTGACCTTAAAACAGTGTCTTAACTCTATGACACTTATGTTAGGCTCTAGAACACATCTTGAATTTTCGAAGTGTTACATATAGTACATTATACTACCATTCAAAATCTTGACATCGAGATGATTTAAACATAAAAGACCTTAAAATTAGATTTCACATATCCTAAAAGATTTGTCTCAAATAATAACAAAAAAGCCAAGTGATAAGCCAAATAAGAGAAAAAGGAAGAAACTTAAATTAATCTTGTATCAAAGCAACGAACAATAACTAGATAGAAACGTTGACAGCATTTAGAGTATTTCACCAACATTCAACAACATTAAATATCTTATCGAGAGAATGAATAAGTCAAAAACAAGACACATTTTTATTTGATTAAGAAAACAAGAAAACAGTAAGAATAATGTTACCTTTTCCGGGCAGCGACTTGGGACTAAAAAAGCTAGACAGACAGTTACTGCAACACAACCACAAACACTATCAAAGAATAGCACAGTCGAACAAAATATCGATCCCCATTGAGCTTGTCAGGAATGCGGAAGTGAAATAGAACAGAGGAACTGAACTAAAATCCGCAATCCTCTCTACTTACTTGAAGTGTTTAATATATATATATATATATATATATATATATATATATATATATTACAATCTTCCCTATTTTTCTGCAAACTTGTTGCTGCAATCGACAACCAAAAACAAAAAAAAAACTCTAACAAAATTAGTTCCTCCCTTTTTACAGTACTCTTTTTATTTTCTTTTTGCCCCCTTTCCCCACGAAGAAACATGAGAGAAATATATAGAAGTAATTTAGGGTTACCATTTTCGGACGGAAAAGGTTAGGGTTGGAATTCTCCAAACTCACCTCTAATTCAAAAGTTTCCAAAAGGACGAGTAGAGCTGCTTTTTGTACGAAAATTTTGTAAGACCCCCAAAACGAATTACGGTTTCTAGAGACATACATGTTTGTATTAAGGTTATAAGGTCCTAAAATGACTTATAATATGGTATTAAGTCAGTGTATAATGTTTGAGGTGATTTGGAAGTCGAACGTCAAGGAATGACCAAGATGTTCGACGACTAGTCACCTATATGTCTCATGTGTCTAGGTGTTCTTATATATTGGATGTCATGATATTATGAAGTCTTAAATGATTTATATTCATACTTATTGGAAGTATTGGAGTTTCGTGAAGTTTGGAGGTCAAACGTCCAAGAATGTCTAAGATGTTTAAAAGTTAGCCCTTGAAACGTTCAAGTATGTCTTGATGGGGCCTAGCATGTTTGGACGTGTTTTAGGTGTGCATTTTGGGTGAAACTTGCATGGAAGGTCTTTTACTTGTTGATTTTCGTATTTATGTTGGAAACATATGGGTAGGACTTCTCAAGTACCTTCCAAAAGGGACCACAAGAAGGACCCAAGGGCCGACGAGACACTGTCTTGGCAGTGTCAATCGACGAGCTCAATGCAGGTCCTGTTGGTTGATTGACGCCCCATTGATGGGGAGACATCAATGGTTACTTAGATTGGGTAAGGATTGACCACATGACAGGCTCAAAACCAATAGACAGAGGGAGCTGAACGGCCCTGCGATAGACGAATGCCTAGTCGATTGGATCCGCCGATACATGCTTGTGTAACTGCTGCCTGCGCACTTGATTAAAGGGTGAATCGGAAATTCACCCCACGTCCTAAGATGACTCTAATTGTTTCTTTTTGTAATCTATGGGTGCATTTAAGGTATCAAACACGTGAACAACCCATTCCCGATCCCTTGTAAACAAAACAAACTTTTCCTGCAAAAATCTTCTCTCTAGAAACCTCCATTGTTGATGAAGTTCAAGAATAGCTTGGAGCATGGATTCTTATGGTTTCTTCATCAAGTTTTAAAGGTTTTCATGAATAAAAACGTTTTCATGAATAAAAATAATGACTTAACCATGATGAACTGATGTTAATTTATTTTTTTTAAGGTGATTTTATTCCTATTGCATTATGAACCCACGTCCCTTCCCAAAATCAATTTACCCCTTGCATGGGTATTGTTATCATGTCTTTTTAATGGTTCAATTGTGATTCTCTTATGTTGAATTCTCTATATATTGTGTTTTTTACATGAATTTATGATGAAGGATCCATATGGATCATTATATAAAGAATTGAACATTCCTTGTTTAGAATTCTAGGAGTTCACTGTAACATTGTCTCTTTAATGGTTAAATGTTGAATTCGCTATGTGAAGTTTATTGTAGCTACTTTTAGGTTAATATCATGTTTGAATTATGGATATGAATCTCGTATGATCAAAGTAAAGAAGGCTTATATGAACTGGTCTAGGTTCTTCTAGTCTAGCAAGTCGTAACTGTGATCTTAACGTTAGGTTGATTATGTTGTATCTCGATTCCATGATAATTGGTTCATGATGTTGTATAGGGTCAGTTACATCTTAGATAATGCCTATAATTTGTGATAATTATAAATTATGTGTTGGTATCCAATGTGGATTGATGCTTGAAGACTTGATCCCTAATTCCTCTTGATTAGAATCCTATGATGTTCACTGTAATCTTGACCTCATGGCAAATTGTTTGAGGATTTAATTTAGTTTATGTTGTAATTAAATACTGCCTTATCTTGATAATATTAATGAATTTTGGGTATGAATTCTTGATGATCAAAGAAAAGATGTCTTGGCATAAATTGATCTAGGTTCTTTTAGCCTACAGTTTGAATGTTGTAATGAACATTATGTGATCTTAATTCTAGGGTAGATAAAGCATGAGTTAGAGTTGATTATTACTTCTTTAGCTACTGCACTAGATTTATATTATATATGAAATATGATCTATAATCCATGTAAGTGAAATTTTTTAATGGTCTACTCCTTCTACATTTTAGCATATTAATGATGTGTTGTACTAGTTTGAAGTATGACCTTTTAGTAATTTATGCATGACTTAGTATATGATTATTATGTATTAGATACTGCCCTATACTTGAATTATTGATGAAAGAGTTGTAATAATCAATGATTACTAAAGGCTAAAGGATTGGTAACAATCTGTCTACTCTTCTACTTCTCTACTTCATTATAGTATATTTGATAAAGCCTTATCAATGTCTGGTATGGTCCACTTATGGTAGTGGTGTTTACTTTATTTTCATTATATATGTGTTGACTATGGACTTAAAGGCAAATTGATGAATATATGAATGAGTGGTTATGATGATCACCTTATGTGTAACTTGTTCCGAGCCTTGTACTTTAGTTGTGAAAAAAGGTTATGTTACTATTGTTATGAGCATGTAAATGGTTATGAAAGATCATGTGTAGGTGCTTTCGTTAATGAATTATTATGTATGGATGACTCCTACCCATATACCCCTATATGAATGTTTGAATAGCTAAAGTTAGGAATCTCTAATGTAATGTGAATATTGTCTTGCCTCCTATGCTAAATGGTGTTGTGTGGTCTATTCTTGAAAATGCAATGTGGTCTTAGGAGGGTGGATTCCTCAATATGTTGTTGATAACCATTATGTGATCATGATGACCAATGTACACAGACACTCACATGTCATGAATGCTCTAATATTCACTAGTGTCTACTACTATGCATGTTAAGATGATGTCTAAGAAAGTATGATATTTGTTTCATTAACTAAGATGACTTGATAGGTGTCTAGTATGGGCAAGAGTATGGAACTTTGCCTATGAATTGGACATGTGTCCCTTGATAGGATAATTTCTACTTTCGGAAAATGAATGTATGGGCATATTATTATTGTGACACATATGATATGGTGACGTATGAATGTGCATCGTGACTTAGTTGGTTTATATGAAAGGATTGCTCATATAGTTGTACCTATAGACTTATGAATTGAATATATGAACATATGTCACCTTAATTTGTTATGTGAAAGGTTTTCTCACATATTAGTATACACACACACACATCAATCATGAACTGGTCAATAGAGGAGCCTTGAAAGTTGTTCTCAAGTGTATCATAAAATAGATAGGGCTAATGATATATGTTATGTCCATGTGTAAGGGTTTCCCTCATGATTTAGGTTGATGAACTATCATCTATGACCTATTACCTAAGCATATAAGGGGACGACTCTCCTAAAGACTAATTTTATAAAGTAATGTAATATTGGATTTTTAATAAAAGGTATTTCGCCTAGCACCGAGTGAACTTGAAGATGAGGGGTGTCCCTTCCCATTGTAGCAAGGTAGATCAACATAGTCCTCACTGGGTGGCTAGCCTCATGACCCAAAAGGGTGCTAGGGTGATGTTTCCATGATTCCTCAAATTTCCATATACTATGCTTGCCACATAGGATATAGTAATGTGATATCAATTAAAATTCTACCATGTGTAAATGTTTTACCTTGGATAGGTAAGAACACCTTTGGTTTGTGTAAGGCTCTACGACACTAAGTTCCATGTTTAGGTCTTAGTGTCGGTTAAGGCTATAGTTTCCCTAATGTTAAATGGACAATGGAAGTAAATGACTTGGACCTTAACTAGGTTGATCTAAGAGAGGTTACTTAGGATAAGTGGAAGTAATGAAACTATCTAGACATTGCACAAGTAGCTCCTTAGGAAGTTTTAGGAAGGTGTTATAATGTGTATGATTATGATTATATCTTTATACATGGCATGGAAGATTTTGTCTATTTCTCATGAAGATGTACATAGTATGAGTCTATGTGATGTGGTCTTATTCTTATATGCAGTATGTGAGTCATATGACTATATGATGAAGATTGTTGATATGAATCGAGTTGTCTTTATGTGTTACGTTGATGTATGATGTGTTAAGGTTTGTGGTCTCTTGAAGATTTTACTAAGAATGTTTGAGGTTGTGGGGCTTCACATGTACATTGTACTAGTAGACTAAGATTAAGATCATGAATAAGATCTTATAATGCCTTAGGTTAAATTAAGAAAAAATATATGCAAATTGATATAGCTTATTGTAATGTCTTATGCCCTTGATTTGAAGGTGACTAGCAATGCTATATACTTATATGAATTTGTGTGATGACTTTGGTAGGTTCTAAGTATGGTTTCCTTGTGGCCTAAGGTGATGCATTGCACGAAGTATCGCTAGAGGGTTACTTGGGAAGTTAGTGAATAAAAGGAAAGATAGGTAATTTTAAAGTCAAAGAGATTACATTAAATTGATCTCAAAAATGACTTAAATTATATATGTTTTCCTTTGAATATGTCTATATGCAAAATGTGAATCATATAAATGCAATTGTCTAAACGTTTATAGAAGATTAACACAAAAGTCATGATGTATGATTTCAAAAAAATGTACCTTTTAAATGTATGTTTTTGCATGGTTATTATACTTAGTGCATTCTTTTAATAATTCCATTCTTCTCTACTTTTTACACAAAGTGTAGGTTATGGATGCTTAAAGGATGTCTATATGATTGAGGATCTTGATATGTGATTCCCAAGCTCAAGGAAAGGGGTCCTTAAATTCAAAGGATTCCCTATTTATGCTTGCTGTAAAATGTTTACATGTTTTATAGTTATGTATTGTGTTTTGAGGGTCGTGTCCCTAATGCACTCTAATGTTGTTGAGTCTAAGATGGAAAAGAGGATTAGAGTCTAGGTATGAAAAATGACATTATATAATAAATATTTATATATATATATATATATATATATATATATATATATATATATATATATATATATATATATATATATATCATATGATCTGCTAAGAAAGTTAAAAATTTTCTGATAAATTTACTATTACAACACCATATTACTTCTAGGGGATACTTTCCAGAGGTGAAAAATGTGATATCAGAGGATGAGGTTTTTAAAAGTGGTTTAAGATCTAAGAAGTCTCATATTGCCACGTCTATTAGAATCTTGTATCATTTGTGATGAGTCACGACACATCAAATGGTACGAGAAGCAATAAGAAGGCAGAGTTTCCCTTCGTCATCATTCTCATATCGTGCCGTAGAAGTTAGCCCTATAAGATCTCTCTCTTATAATTTCTTGTCTGGTGGTCTTTTAGATGTAATTGCTTGGATGAGATTTTTTTCTATGCTTGAGGGAGAAATGTGTATTTTAAATGCTTATCTTGGTTTTATGGTTGAATTAGTATGAATGAAGGTGAATTTTGGCATGTTTTAATGATTTGATGCCAATTATGGCTATATATGCAATTAATGTGAAATATCATGTTATATTGAGAAATATATGTCATGATATGGTTAATTCATATTAGATGTTATTATCGTTAAAATGAGTTCTTTTCTAATAATGTGTTCTTATATGGTTTTACATTATGGTAGCCTAATACTATGATTTGAACTTTATATGCTTAGTGACTACCCATGGAAGCATTCTACCATAAGAATATGTGTTTAAAGGTGTTCAATGTTTCCTTTTGTAAATATGTGGTCCTTGATAAGTTGCTTAGCATGGAGTATAGTCCTTTGTATAGTCATGATCTTAGTTGTGATGATAACATGGTTGTCTTGATAATGTTTTTTATCTCATATTGTCATGCTTTTCCTATCAATTGCCTTAAAATTGAATTTTTGGTATTTGGAAGCATGTTCACTGTAATGCTAGGCAGCTTACTTTAAGAATTTTCGGAAATCGGTTAAATTGTTTCTTGGTTGAAAATTGTTTAAATGTGTACATAATTGATATATATGAGTATGATAATGAATGTAAAAAGGATATTTTCTATTGGAATAAATAATGAAAGTCTTATTGCATGATGAGTCTTAGATTTGTTTCTAACTTCTTATTGTGTTTTGAGTCCCTTGATGTTGTGGAATTGATGTTTCCCCTAGAATTGAGGGCAGTATTCTAATCTTTGTATGGATATTATGTGAATTTGGTTGACCCACAAGTTACCCTACTTTAATGTTGAAAGAAAAGAAAGAGTCCTTATGGCTAAGTCTCCTTGCTGTCTTCCTCTAATGTTGCATGACCTGGCTGTCTATTGTATTGTTGAAGAACGTATGTCGTTAAATAGTATGACCTAACGTGAATGTTTGGGGACAAATTGCATAGGTCATAAGGTTTGGAATGCCTTTGAAAACCTTATGGTCAGTTACTGTAACCTCTTTGAAGGTTGTTAAGTTAAGATCCTCTTACAGTTGGGTTAAGTTGCTCTTAATTGGGTTTACCCTAAGTGGGGGATGGTGATGGAGTAGTAAGGTCGTGGATACATTCTACCTTGTCCTTCTACTTTTACTTTAGCTTGAAACTAATGAATTCATAGTAAGCTTGTTCATGATAGAAGTCTTGTATCAAGTATGAATTGCATGCCCTTTATATGTTTGGTATGTATTTATTGACATTACCTTAAAGATATTGTGAAAATTCCAAAGAGTATGAAAGATTTTTTTTTATAAAATCCATGTTTTCTCATGTTGATTTGCATCTTGATTCCTAGTTGTGCATTTAACATCATGAGGTAAGATAAGAAATATGGTTGTAGTCACTTATGAGGTGTAATGTTTAGCCTCATAATGGGATGTTGAGTCTCTTAAAAATAAAAAGTGTCAACTCTATTGAAAGCTATGTGACTTTTATGATTTTGAAAGCATAATTCTAGGTCCACTCTTGAAAATTGAAAGAATGTTTAACTATGTGTTCATGTGTGTGCCTATGATTCGTGTTATTCTTCTCAAAAGATGCAAACTGTGAAGGTTATTGCTTTATTCGAAATTGACATTCTGTGAAATTACTTCCTAATTGTTATGATATGATTGGTGTGACTTACCATTTGGACTTCACGAGGACGAAAACATGAGCATGCCTTTGTTTAAAAGATTAGAATTTTTCATCTTAAGAATAAATTGACCTTGTACTTTTATTAGGTGTGAACTCATTATACATGTATGTATGTTGAAAAGAAGGACATTCGTCCATGGACACCACTAAACATGATATGATTGAGTATGACTTTCATGGCACTGGGTCTAACTAATAAAGATCTTTGTAGATTCAGTTAACTCAAGTCGATGGGCATTGAAGTATGAGTTCCTCATTGTTTCTTGAGTGTTTTTTAAATCTACCTTAGTATGACATAAAGAATAGTTTCAAGAGGATCTCTTAATGAATGGAAATGTAATGACCATTTTATTATTAGGAGAAGGATGTACCTCCTATGAACATGATAAGAGACTTTGTGTTTGATGCATCAAAGAGTAAGTGAATAGAGCTTTTGCTTGCTTGTATGAATTGGCTTCTATGTGATGATGTTATAAATGTGATGAACTGCTCTATGATGCATTGGGATCCTTGTTGAGATTAAAGTATTCTAAGTGTCATTTGAGAACTAATGTTCCTAAGTGGGGGAAATTGTAAGACCCCCAGAATGAGTTAGGGTGTCTAGAGCCAAACATGTTTGTCTTAAGGTTATATGGTACTAAAATGAATTATAATATGGTATTAATTAAGAATGTAAAGTTTGAGGTTATTTGGAAGTGAAACCTCAAGGGACGACCAAGACATTCGACGACTAGTCACATATGTTTCTCATGTGTCTATGTGTTCTTATATATTGTATTTCATTAGCTTATTATGTAATAAAATGAGTTATAATGATTTCTGTAGGCAGTACATGGAGTTTCGTGATGTTTGGAGGTCAAACATCCAAGAACGTCCAAGACATTCGAAAGATAGCCTTGAAACGTTCAAGTATGTCTTGATGGGGCCTAGTTTGTTTGGACGTGTTTTATTTGTGAATCTTGGGTGAAACATGCATGGAAGGTCATTGACTTTTCAATGTGGATATTTACATTGGAAACGTCTGGGTACAACTTCTCAATGGCCCCGTAAAAGGGCCAACATTAAGGACCCAAGGGCTGTCGAGACACTGCCTTAGCAGTGTCAATTGACGAACTCAATGCAAGTCCCGTTGGTTGAATGACGCCCTATCAAGGTGGAGGCGTTGATGTTCACTTATCATGGGGAAGTCTTCACCACATGAAAGCCTCAAAACCAATCGATGGATGTCATAGAACGGCCCGTCGATGGACTAACGCCCAGTCGATTGGGTCTGTTGATATATGTTGGTCCAACTGCTGCCTGCGTACTGCCCACTTAAAGGGTGAAAACTAAATTCACCCCATGTACTAAACTGACTCTAATTTAATTATTTAATTATGTTTGTTTTTATTTATGGGTTCAATCAAGTGAACAACCTATTCCCAACCCCTTCTACACAAAATAAACCATCCCTGCAAATATCTTCTCCCAGACACCTCTATTGTTGATAAAGATCTAGAACAGAGTGGAGCATGGATTCCTATTTTTTATTCATCATGTTTTGAAGGTTTTCATGGATAAAAAGGTTTGGTGATCCTTCATCTCTAAGTAATCTTTCACTTAAAGAGCTAATCTCAATGTTTTAAAAGAGATTTCATGATGAAACTTCTAATTCTTCAATCTAGACATAGGTTCCTTCTAAAAAAGTTTTTAATGGCTTAATCATGATGAATTATGTAAATTATTGGTTTTGATGTGATTTTAATCCAATTGAATTATAAACCCATGTCCCTTTCCAAAATTGATTTAGCCTTTGTAGTGGAATTGTGATCATGATGTTGTTTAGGGTCAATTGTATCTTAAATACTGCGTATAATAGGTTATAAGGATTAATTATGTGTTGGAATCCAATGTGGATTGATGCTTTAAGAATTGATCTCACTGTAATATTGACCTCAAGGCAAATTGTAGTAGGATTTTCTTTAGGTTATGGTTTCCTTAACTACTGCCTTATATTGATGATATTAATGGATTGTGGGTATGAGCTCTTGATGATCATAGAAAAGAAGTCTTGACATGAATTGGTCTAGGTTCTTCTAGCCTACAATTTGAATATTGTAATGAACATTATGTGATCTCGATACTGGGGTAGATAAATCATGAGTTAGACTGGATTATTACGTCATTAGATACTGCCCTAGATTTATATTATTGATGAAATATGATCGATAAACCATGTAACTAAAATTGGTTAATGGTCAATACCCTACATTCTAGCATGTTAATAATGTGTTGTACTAGTTTGTAGGATGACTTATAGTTGTTTATGCAAGACATTGTATATGATTATTATGATTTAGCTACTGCCCTATACTTGAATTATTGATCAAAGAGTAGTAATAGTCAATGATGACCAAAGGCTAATGGATTTGTAAGAATTGATCTACTCTTCTACTTCTCTACTTCTTTATACTAATGATGATAAAGCCATGTATGGAATTGTGTGGTATGGTCCACTTATGGTGGTGGTCTTTACTTTATTTTCATTATATATAAATTGACCATGGCCTTGTAGGCTAATGTATGTATATATGAATGAGTGGTTATGATGATCACCTTATGTGTAACTTGTTCCTAGTCTTCTACTTTAGTTGTGAATCTAGGTTATATTAGTGTTGTTATGAGCATGTAAATTGTTATGAAATATCATGTGTAGGTTCTGGCATTGATGAACAAATAAGGATAGATTAACCCTACCCATGTACCCCTATCTGAATGTGTGAATAGCTAACGTTTGGAGTTTTGAATGTAATGTGAAGATTGTCTTGCCTCCTATGCTAAATGGTGTTGTGTGGTCTATGCTTGAAAGCTTAATGTGGTCTTAATAGGGTGGCTTCCTCGATATGTTTTTGTTAGCCATTATGTGATCATGTTAACCAATGTACACACACACTCACACTTCATGCACGCTCACAACTAGTATAGGATCATAGTGTCTAATTACAAGGTAGTTCTCATATTCACTAGTGTCTACTACAATGCAATTTTAGATGATGTCTATGAATGTATGATATGTTTTTACTTAACTAGGATGACTTGATAGGTGTACTAGTATGGGCAAGGGTAGGCAATTTGCCCATGCATTGCACATGTGTGACTTGATAGGATAGTTTCTACTTTTGGTAAATGAATGTATGGGCATATAATGATTATGACTTATATGATATGGTTAAGTATGAATATGAAGAGTGTCTTAGTGGGTTTATATGAAAGGATTGATCATATAGTTGTACCTGTAGACTAATGCATTGAATGTATGAACATGTGTGACCATAATGTGTTATGTGAAAGGTTTGTTCACATATAAGTATATAGACACATGAATTATGATCTAGTCAATAGAGGAGACTTTAAAGGTGGTCAAGTGTATCCTAAAATAGATAGTTCTAATGATATATGTTATGTCTATGTGAAAGGATTTCTCACATGATTTAGGTTGATGAACTCTAATCTATCACATACGAGCTAAGCATATGAGTAAAAGACTCTCCTAAAACCTAATTTGTAATGTAGTAATGGCTTTTTAATAAACGAAACTTTGCTTAGCACCAGGTGAACTTAAAGATGAGGGGTGTCCCTTCCAATTATAAGAAGGTAGGTCACAATAGTACTCATAGGGTGGATAGCCTCATGAATAAAAAGTGTGTTAAAGTGATGTTTCCATAATGCCTCCAAGTTCTACAAACTATGCTTTCCACATAGGATCTAGCAATGTGATATAAAATAAAATGCTAGCATGTGTTAATGTTCTAGCTTGGCTAGGTAGGAACACCTTCTAATTGTGTAAGGCTCGACAACACAAAATTCCATGTTTAGCACCCATGGTCATAGTGTGAGTTAATATCATAGTTTCCCTAAAATAAAATGGACAATGTAGGTAAATGACTAAGAACCTAAATAGGATTACCTAAGGGAGGTTAGTTAGGATAGTTGGAAGTAATGAACCCATCAAGACATTGCACAAGTAGCTCCTTAGGAAGTTCAAGTAAGGTATTATAATGTGTATGATTATAATTATTTTTTTATGCATGCCATGGTAGTATTTGTCTGTTTGTCATGAAGATGTGCATGATATAAGTCTATGTTATGTGTTCTTACTCTTATATGCACTATGTGAGTCTTAATGAATATATAATTAAGATTGTTGATATGAATGGAGTTCTCCTTGTGTGTTATGTTGATGTATGTAGTGTTAAGGTTTGTGGTCTCATGAAGAGTTCACTAAGTATGTGTGAGGTTATGGGGCTTCACATGTATATTGCACTAGTAGACTAATATTGGGGTAATTGATAGGATCTTATAATGTCTTATACGAAGTGAAGCAAAAATATATGCAAATTGATATAGCTTACTATAATGTCTTATGACCTTGACTTGAAGGTAACTTGCAATGTGCTATACTTATATGGTGATTTGTGATGACTTGTGTAGGTCGTATGTATGCTTTCCTTGTAGCCTAAGGTGATTCATTGCACCAACTAACACTAGAGTGTTACTTGGGAAGTTAGTGAATTAAAGGAAATATAGATCACTGTAAAGTAAAAGAGCTTACTGTAAAAGTTACCTAAAAATAACTTAAATTCTACATGTTATTTTCTATGATGTTTGGCCTTTGACTATATCTACATGAAGTATGCGGATGATATAAATGCAATTTTCTAAAGTTTTTATGAATATTTTCTCAAAATTCGTGATGTATGATTTCAAGAAAATGTCTCTTTTAAATGCATGTTTTTGCATGATTTTAATACATAGTGAATTCTTGTACTAATCTCATTCTTCCCTAGATTTGATACAATGTGTAGGTTATGGATGCTTAAAGGATGTTAATACGATTGAGTAGCGTGATATGTGATTCTCAAGATAAAGGAAAGGGGTCCTTAAGTTCCAAGGATTCCCCACTTATGTTTATTGTAAAATGTTTAAATGTTGTATAGTTATGTACTATGTTTTAAGGATTGTGTCCCTAATGCACTCTAATGTTGTTCAGTCTAAGTTTTCAAAGATACTTAGATTCTAAGTATGAAACATGATATATATATATATATATATATATATGTATATATATATATATATATACATATATATATATATATGTATGAAGTAATGTTCTAGCATATGATGTGATAAGAATGTTTTAAATTTTCCGCTAAATTTATTATGACAATGCAATGAATGATAAATATGGAGTTTTATAAGACCTACGAGTGGTCTAGTATGCCATGTTAGTTCTAGGGGGTTCTCCCCAGTAGTGACAAGGTTGGCCAAATCCCTAGAAATTTGGGCTAAAATATCACATAGAGGGCTCAGATTGATTCGCTTGTCCTCATTGGTTGTCCTGGCTTCTCATAACTGCAAGGAAAGGGATGTGGCTAACGCAGGATTTTGCTACTCTTCCTGTAAATCTCGTACGAATGGAAAAAGGGGTAAGGAGAAGGGACAACATGCGATTGGTTTGAATCTCTGTAGTATGCGTTGTTGAAAGGACGAGTGGAATGGGGCATTGGATTTGTTTTTCCATGCTTTTTTTTTTCTTCTGGACTTTCTACCCGTTTGCACATGAAAAGAAGGACATAAGAGTCTGATTGTTTTTGGTGGGGTTTCTTACTTTCTGAATGTGGATTTGGGCCAGGTCGGCGTGAAGAATGGATTGGATCTATTGTTTTACTGAAAAAAATTTGAATTCGGCCAGTCACGGAAGGTAAGGGTGTGGGCTTAGAAGCAAAACAATTGAAATTATGGGGAAATGGGTTGCTGGGATTCAAATTTGGGCATGATGTAGTCAACTTAGTTAATGAGTTTGGCTACAACTCAAATCAAATGAATTAATGTAACTTAATAAAGAGCTTCTTAATTTTTAACGAAACAAAATAATTGGCGTAATAAACTAATGACTCAAAAATATAAAATAGTAATTTAGACAAAATAAATTTTATAAAATATTAAGTAAATCTAACATCTATTGAGACGATTTTTTTTGCATGTTGATAAAATAAACTATTTGTATGAATTATTATGTAAATCACATATTTTATCTAAAATTGTGAAAAAGTGAGACGATTAATTTAAAATGACTAAAGAACACTTAAAATTTGATAAAATCTAATTACTTCAAAGTGTTTAGAATTATGAATCTTGCTAATTCATTTCTATGGAACAGGTCAAAAAATTGGGTGTCAACAATTGTCCCTCATTTACTTGAATTGATGCAAGAAATTTGAGGAAAATGAAATTGACCAAACCAATTTTGACCGACCACCTATTAATCATTAGGAGAGGGATTTGGTACGCACTTTATGAATTATGGACGATCCCCAAAAATAGATTCCCTACATATTTCAGGCCATATGAGAATTCACGCCTCTTGTAGTTTGATATGTTTGATTTAACGCACAATTTTGAATGAAATTTAAAGGCCACCATTATATTGGATCATAAAGGAATCCAAATGCTCAGGAATAGGATTTGAGAGCAAATGTTTAAATAGAACCTAGTTATCCACATTGAGTTTACCTATATTTCGTTGGACTTTAGGAATCATGTTATTTGTAGTTCAACTTGATCGGTTAAAAAGGAAATTTATTGTTCTAGATAATCTTGGTTCTGCAAAAGTGAAAAAGTAAGTTGAGTATGAAAAGAAGGCTTGCAACCTCTTAGCCATGATTGTGGTGCATTTCAAACCCACAATTAAGAACTTACATGGGCATAATTTTCAAAGGTCTTGGTGCACTGTAACTTGGATTGGAAAGTTCTTCCAGTGGGGGATAAAAAAACTTCCAAACGCAAAAGTGAAACCAAAAACCTAAAGAGATATCCACATACCTTCTGATAAGGGTGTGAATTTATTGTGATAGAAGTTGATCCTCTGCTCGCGTCCTATGATTTTGACACTCCTCTTTGGACTATGCCCCAGTTCGCTGCAGAGAAAAAGTTTCACATTATGCTGCATTCTCTTTAATGTCGTCTGCACCTGTGTTTTTTTTTTGGAGTATTCATCCTTTCGGATGCTCTCTATAAAGATTAAGATAAAAATCATTAGTATAAAATGCAATTATAATAGTAGATAGTGTTTTTTACCGTTTTAACACTTAATTTCCCCCTTCAAATAATTAACGTAACTTTTCTTTCAATTTAATGTTGAGCAAATAATGCGTATATCTCATATTTGCAATATAATTCTTCAATGTGCTCTTCTTTTTATATAAAGTAAAAGGAATTAGAATGATGTAACATGTTGATGGATCTCTTGATGACGTTCTTTTAAATGAAAATAATGATTATGATTCTTCATTTGTAAGATCATGATAAAGATAGGATAATGATGTTTCTCCAGCGATAGGATGATTATGATGATACTCCATTTATAGGATAATGATTCTTCTTTAATTGGATGACAATAATGATAGGATAATGTTGTTTCTCTATTTATTGGATGATGCTAATGATACTCCATCAATAGGATGATGATTCTTTATTGATAGGATGATGAATGATAGAATAATGATGTTGTTCCATCAGTAGGATGTTGATGATAATACTCCATCAATAGGAAAATGATGATGAAGATACTTTGATAGGATGATGATAATATATATCCGTCAATAGGATAATGTTGATGATCCATTGGTCGGATAATGCTAATAAATATCCATCGGTGGGACGTTATTGATCCATTGGTAGGATAATGATAATGATCCATCAATAAGATGATGATGTTTAGTTTCAATTAATAGGATAAATGATTCTTCATTCATGGGATGCTAATGTTGCTCCATCAATAGGTTGATGATTTTGATGATCCTTCGGTAGGACAATATTGATGATCCATTGGTAGAATAATGCAGATCCATCGGTAGGATAATGATGATCCATTGATAGGATAATGATATTGAATATCCGTCGATGGGTGGACATTTATCCATTGATAGGATGATGTTGATGATCGTTTGATAGGATAATATTGATCCATTGGAAGGATAATCATAATAAATATTCGTCGGCAGGATTATATTTATCTATTGGTAGGATTATGCTGATCTATTGATAGGATAATGGTTATCCATTTGTATAATAATGCAGATCCATTGGTAGGATAATGATATTGAATATCCATCGATTAGATGATGTTTATCCATTGATAGGATAATGCTTATGATCCATTGATAGAATATTATTGCTCGATTATTAGGATAATGTGAATGAATATCTATCGGTAGGATAATATTGATCCATTGGTAGGATTACGCCGATCCATTGGTAGGATAATGTTGATCAATTGGTAGCATATTTATAATAAATATGATAATGATTCGTTGATATGTTGATTTTTATCAATCGATAGGATGATGTCTATAAATACCGAGCCAAGATGATGCTTCAACAATTAATACATGTGATCTTCTATGTATTTTTTGAGAGGAAGATCGTCTCAACGGACAATACAAATAAAAATAACCCTCAGAGCAGTGGTATCATCTATCCGACAATACAATATACATGACTCTCTAGAGAGTAGTATTATCATGTTTGATAATATGGTGCACATAGTGACCTCCTGTATCTTTAATTGATGGAAAAGAGTAAAATTTCTTTCGTCTTGATTTTCATTTTTTCCATCTCTAAACATAGTTGCACGTTCCTTATGGACTTTATGTTGGTGGGAATTGAGTGGAATAATGTTATTTCATATTTTCAAATCTTTGATATAAGCAACATAAAATCTTTCCTATACATAGAAAAATTGTAAATTTAGGGAGCTCTTCGCCCTTTTGACTTCTCCATATTCATCAAATAAAGGGGTTTGCTGATTTTGAGATAAACATATAAGCCTGTATCCACAGAGAAATTGCTAACTTTAAAATGAACTGATATGTGTCGATCTCTCTTTTGTCAACTGCTCCTTGTCTTGCTATCTCCGACTTATTTCTCCAACCTCCAGCCTCTTGATAAATAAGACGAAATATTTTATTCCAAAAATAAATTAGACATAAAGGAAAATTTTTAAGAAAATAAATTTTCAAAAGTAGAATTTAGGAGGTAACTGCCAAGTGTTGTTTCACGGCAAGTTTAAAGGCTACCGAGGCGGACATAGGTAGCCTATGTCCGCCTCGGTAGGCTTCATAGAATTTAGGAGGTAACAAATAAGAAACCTACCGAGGCGTACATAGGCTACCTATGTATCTGATTCTTGAGATTTAGAGTTGAATGTAGATCAAATACAAAATAATATCAAAGGGGATAATGGGATGACTGACGCCGACATAGGCTGCCTACGTATATCATTCTTGAGAATTCATGTCAAACATAGTTCATTACAAAGGAATATAAAAGGGGATAGTGGGGTGACCGAGGCTGACATAGACTGACTACATATCTTATTCTTGAGAGTTCTGGTCATAAGTAGTTCAGTTGAAAAGGATAAATTCTAAGCATAAACTATTACAAACAAATAAAAGTGATTACAATGAAAGATAGAAATCGAGATTTCAAACATGATATATTTCAACAACATTTGAGTAGATTGATGACTTGTGAGATCTAATTTTCATGCTCAACCATATTATGTTATCAAACAAATTTATCGATGTGCTCGCTAAGCAAACTGATGAGTTCTCTCTCTTGTGCTTTTGTCAAATAGATACCAATTTACATTTCTTTGACGCATTCATAATTTCCTGAATAACTATTCCAATCTCTTCTGAATTCGGCTCTTTGGGACTTTCGAAATGTCTTAATTCCTCAACCACGTGTTTGGGTACCACGATCTTCTTATATTTTAGTCCTCAAACTTGTCTTCATCAACCTCATTTTGTAAATTTAGCTTGTGACATGGCATGATATTCACATATCTGAAATAATTTTCACCGAAATCATAGGAAAATACCGTTATGTAGCAAATATAAATCAATGAAAGAAATAATTGCAATAAAGGAGTTTTTCGTTTGAAATAAGAAAATAAGATCTTTGACAAAAATTATTTGTTTTTTTTTCTTCAAAATATTATGAGAGAGTATAAAACATAGTGAGAGAAAAATAGAGTGAGGGATGGGTCTCGATCTTCAATCGTGACTCGAAAAATTTAAATATAACATAAAAATTGTCTATCTACCAAGACGAGAGAAAAATCAAGAGCCAAATGGATGTCGAATTAGGCGTTTGCTCATTTGGCTCGCGGTGTAGTACGATTGGCGTCTCAATTGTCTCTTCAAGCACAATATAACCTTCTTTGAATACATTTCTTATGCCTTCCCCTAGACCCTTTTGCATTTGAAAAGATTGATATGAGTGAGGCAATGATTTTTGAAAAGCTTAATAAATCTTCTGCTTGTTTTGAGCCTCCTTTGGCACCAAAGAAGAAACTTGATGAGGTGCAATGATCCCAAATTTACACTTCACTCTATTGGTTTGATAGATTACAACTTTCTGAAGCATTTCGAGGTTGGCTGAGATTATAACTTTCTCAACATACAAATATTCTTCGACTTCAACCACATTAATAATCATACCTCCATGATTCGACATGACGTTACTATTGACATTAGGAGTGGCGACTTTTTGATCTATCCAGTCATAAATTTTAAGTTTCAAGTTAATACAATCCTTAGAAATATGTCCAGCACCCCCTGAATTGTAAGCAGAGTGAAGATCGGGTCTATAAAGCTTGGAGTTGACATCAATATTTTTTGGATTAATTTTCTGTATCAATCCAGCTGATTTCAATCTCTCTAAAAGATGCGTTCGGCTCTCGACCAAAGAAGTAAATAATGTAGAAGGTTTCTTATCAATATTTGTACGAGGAGGATAGTGTGAAGGTACTTGACGCTAGTTTTAAGGATTTGTGTGAGTTGTTGCTTATGTTTGAAAAATTTAATATTGTGGCGCTCGATATCTAGGAAGGGTACTTTGTTAGTATGTTGGAGAATTTTTTTAACTTGGTTGGATATTTGAACAATTAACTGATGGATCTTTATAATATGGATGGGTATTTTTGTAATTTATAGGTGGATTTTGGTAAACGTGAGGTAGAATTTGATAACTAACTGGTGGATTTTGGTAATTAGGTGGTGAATTTGGTAACTCGATGGTGGAGTTTGATCACTTGATTGCGTATAACAGGGTGGATATGATTTTTTTTTAACTCGAGGTTAACCTTTGTAAGTTTAGGATTTTCTAAATTGTCCTTTTCCATCAGATGCGCAGGAAATAGAAGATACATCCTCAATCTTCTTTTTCAACAATCTTGAAGATTCATTAGCGGGAGAGAACCGAAAAATCTTTCCAATTTTAAGACTATCTTCTACAACCTCACAAACCTTGAATATGTCTGCAAATTTTGCTCTAATGAGCAATATTATCCTGTCATAATACTCTGGCTCTTTAATGTGTATGAACTTCAATAATCACCTTCTCAGACAAAGGAAGTCGAACTCGAGCGACCTCTTCCCTCCACCTATATGCATATTGACGATAAATTTGAGTTTATTTCTGCATAATTCCCTCCAAAGAATAGAGATCTGGAACGATCTCCACATTGTATGCGTACCATTTGATAAAATATTTAGCTAGTGAATTCCACCTAGGCAATTACTTTATTTCATCAGAGGTAAACCATTGCAGAGCTGGTCCATTCAAACTTAAGCTAAAAAGCCGCATTACGAAAGCTGCAATACTTCCAACTCTCACAAGCTGGTCACAATAGGCTCACAGGTGCACCAAAGGATTCCTCATTTATACGAAAGTGTCAAATTTTAGATATTTAAACCCTTCTGGGAGGTCTAGATTTTGATGGATACACAAATTCTCATAACTCAAACCGTCAACTTCAGGAACATAGTGCAACTCTTTCATAAATTTCCTGATCTCTTCATTCATATTCAGCTTGACTACCTCTTCTTTTGACCTCCACTCTCTCTCATATTCCTTATAGAGACCAAGCTCAGAATAGTCTGCATAAGGTTCATTAGGAGTAGTGATTTGAAAAGTAGTCTTTCGAGGTAGGGGTGGAGCAATAGAGGGATTCAGGGCATTTTGAATGGCTTGGTAATTATGGGGAGAAGTCTTGGGGTTGGTACGTTGATTTTGGTGATGAAGGATGGTTTTCGGATTGTTAACATTTTGATCTTGTTGGGGAAGGCAATTTTGCGAGTTAACATTTTGATGAAAAGGGAAGGTTTGGGGGTTAGTATCTTAAGGAGGTGGAGTTTGCTAAGAGATGGAGGCACGATTGGGATTTGAGGCGGTTAAGTAATGGTTAGAGGATTTGTAGTGGGGTTAGAGAGTAGGTTTTGAACCTATTCTGCGCTTGTAGGAGAAAAATGAGTGGAGGTCTTCCATCTCTTTGAGTGTTGAAAGCAAAAAATTTGATTAGACAAATCTTGCATTCTTTGCATTCGACCCTTAATTCAGTATTTTTTGCATTGACTGCATAACTAATTCATTTTGATCAGCGACAGCCAATTGAGACACTTCAACATCATTCAGTCCAATCTCGTCATTGTTATCACCCATTACTTTCTTTTCTTATTTTTTTCTTGAAAACGTTGATCGAGGAAGGAATCTTTGGGGGCCTCAGATTTTGTGAAATAAGGATGATCAGCCAGCTTATAAACACACATTAGTTCTAAATACCTCACAAATGAAAAAGGAAATCAAAAGGTAAATGTGTTAGTGCTGGAAGGTGATAAATAGTACAAAATATAACACATAGGTGTTAAAACACAAAAGTTTTTTTATTAGGAGATAAAGTAGCCCATCAAAAAAGAGAAATAGCTAAATAGAGAAGAATTTATCTACTTGACTTTGGGACTAGTGAATAAAAATGTCGACATGATTCAAAAAAAAGTCGGATGTATTTTTCATGTCATACTTCTGATTTTTGGTTGACATGTAACTCTAATTTTTTTTAAACAAGACAAAATTTCTCAAAAATAGGTACTAAACCTTTAAAGGCTGCCTACGTATCTCATAAAAAAGCATTCAAGTCCTGCGTAGTTTGACCCTTCTTTTTTTATATGAGACAAAAAATCAATCTTTTTCTGAGATGGGAGAGTAAGGATTTGAAAAATGAAGTTCAAATTTAGTTGGGAAACAAATGACTCGAATTGTATTTGGACGCACGTTTAATAGTGACTTGATATTTGTGCTTAAAGGTTCTAAAAATTATTTGTACAAGAGTGACCTAGAATATCTCAAAATATAGTAACATAATCACATGAACAATTATAACACATTAGAAAATATTGCGCATCCTAAACAAATATGTGACCTTTTTGTGCGAAGGGTAGGCCTACCGATTTAAAGGATGTATATGTCATTTGAAAAATTTTATTGCCCCGAAAATACAAACTTTATCAATAAACTAAATGGGGATACATAGTAGGAAAAATTGGATACAAATAATTAGTGTGATGCAGGGGTATAACTCTAACTTATGCCTCTGTAAAATGTCATTCAAACTTGATTTCTTTGGATGGTCTAGTAGCTTTTGAAACTATTTCTTCAACTATAATATAATCCTTACCCCACGGGACAATGATTCAAATAACGTGCACATCCTTTAAATTTTTTTTTAAAAAAATATCGTCCATTTTGGCGATGGACCATTTTTTACTCAAGGTGGTATCTCTAATGGGCCATAAACACCTTGGGTGTTAGGTAATCTTAGGATAATGCTTAGATTTGGGGATTCGACATGATCTACCTTAGTTTGACTAAGAGTGGATTTTTTAAATAGTGGATAGGTAACCCAAGCGGACTACTTAGGCTGGGACAGTTAACGATTGTCAATTGTCAAGAAGCCAACTACATTCGTCAAGGTGCCCTGAGAATAATTTGGATGATGAACGACTGCGAATCCATATAATCGTCCTTTAAGTGATAAATAAAATAATTGTCGTTTGATGGAATATGTTATGCCATTACTGAAACAGTTTTCATAATGCGATAAACAAAACAAGTAAACAATTGATACATATAGACAAACAAGTTAATTTTAATGTTAGAACCATTAAAGTTCTCCATAGTGTTGCTATTCTGCCTTATTTAAAAAGTAGTTTTTTTGTTTTTTATGTTTTAAGAATTTGTTGTCGCCACTTAATTTTTAAGAAAAATCAAGAAAACTATTCTTTCAATTTGACTAAACAAGAAATCAAGTTGAAAGAGTTTTAGAGGGATTCTAGGATTCTTATTAGTATTTTAAGTAGGGGTTTAAGGCACCTAAATACCCGTTAATATGGTTTTCTGGCAATTAACTTGTTTTAAATAAGGTTTAAGTTAGTTTTAATTGAAAATATACTTAGAATTCTTAAAATATGAAAAAAAATCAACCTATTACCTAAGTGAGTTTTTTATCTCGCAAAAGTTATTTATTATTAGTTTTTAAAAGTCTACTTAAAGGAGATCGATTTAGTTTAAATAGTTACAACATAGCGGCGTCTTGCGTGGATTTGAATATTACAATCCTATGACTAACAATAAATACTATCAAGCAAATAAACAATGAAGTAAGGAGAGAGGGAGAGACAGAGGGTTGGGTCGAAATCCAGTTTCTGTTCGCCTGGACCGGTGTTCGGACCCTATTTCGTTTTGGTCCTTTAGCCCATTTCAACCTATCCTAAAAACCTAACAATATAATAATGATAAAAAAAATAAAATTGGGATTCTTGGCCCAAAATCTTCAACTTCTTGGTCTGCTTCAATTTTTCTATGTTCGAAGAGAGACCTGTTCATCAATTTAGAGAGGGGGCTGGTTGACTCGCATGAAAGGAATAGAGCCTTTACGGCTCTCTTGAAATGCGGAAAAGGGATTTTATTAAGGAACTCAGGGGAATTTACATGCAAAGAGCACACAACTAAGAGTTAGCTTCTACTCGTGATGATAAGACAAGAAAAAATAATCACATGAAATTTGATCGATCTCAACTCAACCTTGAACGGAATTCAATCAACAGTAACCAATAGGAATGGCAGTTATAAAACTCAAAGGCGATGAAAATCTTATAGTCTTAGATTTAATGGAGTCAAATTCCAAACCAAGGGAAACCCATTCACTAGTAATTTAATAAGAAAATGCCACTGCCACTAGAAGCCCATTTACTATCTCATTATTTAGATAACAAATGAAGTAACATCAAAGAATGAATAACCACATATGCTTTAGAAATAGAAATATATATTTTCACTTGATTGTGGTCATTCGCAAAGGGAGCATGCAGTAAGAGAAATCTAGAAAATAAGGCATGACTTCCTTTACAAAAAATTACCAGCAAGGCATTAGAATTTGAAGAAAGGAAAATAGTACTTGCTTTATAAATACATATACGGAACTAGACACAGTTATTGTATCATGGAAAATATTTTAACTTGGTACAAATAAGAAAATCTTGCATATAGGCGATATCCCTTGACCAAACACCAACTTAGATTGAATTCACGAAAGGTGGGGTACAATATAAACTCAACGGGCAGAGCATTGATATAGACAAACAGGTTTGACAAAAATTGGATAAACTCGAAATCTTGTCATCTTAATTTCATAATGCAACTGAGGTGAAAGAAGGAAAATTGTGATCTCGAACATCAAACCAAGACATAAACTCAAAAACATTCAAAGGTAAAATTGAGAATTGAACCCACACTATGGAATTGGATACAACAGCACAAAAAACCTAACACTATATACAACGCAATGAAAATTTAACTTGGCAAAACTTGACTTGCAAAATCTTTTAAACACATATACACAACATTAGACTACAATTCCTAATCATGATATCTAGCCTCCTTAAACATGACATAACTTAAAACTAGATTTCCCATAGCCTAATATTACTTGTCTACAATTATAACAAAGAAGCCAAGTGATGACCCAAATAAGATAAAGCTAGGAAGAAACTTAAATCAATTTTGAATTAAAGCAACGAACAATAGCTAGAGAGAAACAGTGACCGCATTTATTGTATTTCACCAACATTTAACCATATTCAATATCGTATCGATAGCTTGAACAAGTCAACAACAAGACACATTTTTATTTGAAAAAGAAAGCGAGAAAATAGTAATAAGAATGTTACCTTTTCCGGTGCATCGACTTGGGATTAGACAAGCTAAATGGACAGCGATTTCGACATGATAAAAAACACTATCAAAGAACAACACTCCAAAGAAATATTGATTCCCACTAACCTTGTGAGGAATGTTCGCAGCGAAATAGAACAGAAAAACTGAACTAAAATTCGCTATCCTCTCTGTTTACCTGAAGTGTTTGATATGTATGTATGTATATATATATACACACATATTCCCTATCTTCCCTATTTAGCTACTAACTTGTCGCTGGAATCCACAACCAAAAACAAAAATCTATCACAAAAAATTTTCCTCCCTTTGTACAGAGCAATTTTTTTTGTCCCCCCTCACCACCAAGAAATATACGAGACATATAGAAAGGAAAATTTAGGGTGACCATTTTACAAGAGAAAAGTGTAGGGTCGGAATTTTCGAAACTCACCTCTAATTCAAATTTTATCCAAAGGATGAGTAGAGTTGCTCTTTGTACGAAAATTTGGCAAAATCCCTGGAAATCTGGGTGAGGCAGTCACATAGAGGGCCCGAATCGAATTGCTTGTCCTTATTGGTTGACATGGCTCGATCTTGTAGCAGCAAGGACGGTGACACAACTGATGTTGGTTTTTTCTGCTCTTTCTGTCAATCTCTTACGACAGAAAAAGGGGGAAGGGTAGGGGACGACACGCGATTTGGTTGAACCGTTGTTGTATGCGTTTTTGAAAAATACAAGTGGGACGAGGCATTGGAATTATTTTTCTACGCATTTTTTTCCTTTTGGACTTTCTGCCCGTTTGAGCATGAAAAGAAGGACATAAGAGTCTGATTATTGCTGGAAGGCTTTCTTTCTTTTCGAATGCAGATTTTGGCCGGGTCGGAGGGAAGAATGGATTGGATCTATTGTTTTACTGAAAAATACTCAAATTGTCCCAGTCAGGGAAGGTAAGGGTGTGGGATGGAAAGAGAAACAATTAAAATTAGGGGGATATGGGTTGATGGGATTAAAATGTGTGCCTAATGTAGCCAAACTTAGTTAATTTGTTTTTCTACAACTCAAATCAAATCAATTTATGTAAATAACTAAAGAGCTTCTTAAATTTTAACGAAACGAAATAATTGCTCTAATAAACTAATGACTCAAAAATTCAAACTACTACTTTAGACTAAATTAATTTTATAAAATATTAAGTAAAACTAACATCTTTGAGAAGATTTTTTTGAATATTTATAAATTAAAGAAATTATACACATAATTATGTAAATCATGTATATTATCTAAAATTATGAAAAAGTGAGAAAAATAATTTAAATTGTCTTGAAAAACACTTAAAATTTTATAAAATCTAAATACTTTAAATCGTTTAGAATTAAGAATCTCGCTACTTAATTTCTATTGGGGAGTTCAATATTTTTGTGTCAATAGAAGGTCGTAGAATTCTGTTGAAATTGTTGTTTTTGGAGCTTTTGTATATCCATAATTTTGCGATAGACTTCAATCTGATTGGACTAATCGTATTTTGATCTATCCAGACAGGATGAAGGAATTAGTAGATAAATTGTTAAAAGGTGTCAAAGCATGGAGACATTATCTTCTTAAATTAAATTCATCTAATATTAGATGGAAATATCATTGGTTCCCTAAGGTAATTGTTATGTCTTACTCGTCCATTCGTTTTTCGGAAATGTCTTCGAGGATTCAAATCGTGCATACCCCTTCAAGTGGTACGCCAACTAAGACAAAGACAAATCCTGCCGATGACCGAGGATACACAATGTTATGTAGAAGAAAGCATGTAAAGAACAAATTTGAGAAGTATAAGCACAAAATATTTGGGGTGGTAGTCAAACTTTAATCGCAAAAGCTATGGTAGATGATCATTATCAAGGAGAAGTGGACCCTTTTACCTCAATTGGTAATTTGATCAATTCCCTCTCAGAGTAATGCGTTAAGGATAAGCACGGCAACCTATTAATAGAGAAGCAAAAATTGAGGCAAGAATCAAGTAAGCCCGCCACGAAGTGGAGGGAAGTTAAAGGTCTACTCAAGATATCCTTAGTAATGACCTAAAAAATGCTCAAGACAAATTGACTAAATGTGATGTCATATTTCAAGTAAGTTTTAGAAAACATCATTCTACCATTCTGGCTTCACGAGAAGACTTGGACGTTGCCATAGGCGTTATGGAGAAAAAAGAGGAGGAGTATAAAAAATGGCACGACATATATGTGCACACTCTAGACTTCAAATCAAGTTAAAGATTTTGTGGAGCGAGGGAGGGAATCAACAAGGCGTTTCAGGGCTTATCAGGAAAAATGTGAAATTGAGATAGGTGAAAGGATCGCCTACCGAGATGCACTCCGCCTTCGAATTGAAAAGATCCAAGAATAGGGGAGAATTTGACGCATGAAGTAGATATTGGTTACATAATTTGTATGTCAATATGTATGAAGCCATAGAGCGAGTATTGCAATTCAGTGATGCACTCGATGTGTTTATGCTGGTTATTTACACATGAATTATTAGAGGTTAGGCTGATAGGCCATTTTTTTAGCTCCACTCCTACCTAAAGTCTTGTCTAGGATTTATAAGGGTCTTGGGGATGATTGAGATCTGAGGATTTAATTTCTTTTCGACTATGGTTTCTTTACTTAGTTATTTGTTGTTTTATTTATTTCTTATTTTATTTATAGTTAACCATTTTGAGTCTAACTTAGTCTTAGGAACTTCTATTTTAATGTTTTATTCAAATCATTGTGTTAAGAGTATTTGAAAATTAATGAATAGGATTTACTTTTGGTCAACTCATGTACATATATAAAGAAATAATAAAATAATTATTAATATCTTTCTCAAAATACGCAGAGATCTGATTCATACGCCAACATGATATGTAGGCAAGCCAATGGGTTCGACAAAAACTTTTTAACAAAAAAAAACTAAAGATGAAAAGAACTCATATATAAGTCTGATGAAACATAAGGTCTTCCATATTAGAAGTATATATGTGTTTGCAATGTGCTGAATTTCATAACACTAATCCGTTTGTTACTCTTTTCACAGAGAGAGAAAGAGAAAGAAAGAGAGACATATTGTTTTAAGGTAGTTGGTTTGTGTTTAAGATGGCATCACATACGTACAATAAAATATCAATAAGGAAAGTAAATATGACACAAAAGAGTAAACACAGTTGGGAAATGAAGAAACCCAAAGTAAAATGGTTGCACAAGAATACATGTCTCTGGAAAAGGTAAAAAAGCTTGGATGAATGGTCAAGCTCCTCGATCTTGGATCTGCGAATACCTGAATATGAATATGCCATCCCCCATCAAAGTATCAACCAATCATCCAACTTATCTACCTTGATTCGGTCCCTACACTATGTATTTAACGTTGCTGGAACTTCTACATTGCACCCCTTGAGTACACCTATGATGCGTAATCCACTATTTGTACCAACCAAACAGACTAATAGTATTCCAAATCCAACAATCTTTCCCAAATCTAACAATGATCCTTCATCCCTAGTGCTTCATGACCATGGCTACATCTCTGAAGAGGCCCTTAAAATTCAAAGATCTTATCCCAGACTCATCCACATAATTCCCATTTAAAAATTGAGAAGACAGTTGAGAACGAGGAACATGAAGAAATGGAAAACTAAATGAAGAGTTTATGACAAAGTATAAGACATATACAAGGACTAGGGGGCCACAAAGGCATCTCATTCGGAGAATAGTGCACGTTTCCCATGTCCATTTGCTTGTCAGTTTTAAGACCCAAAAAAAGTTTGAGAAATACGATGCTCGCGGGGATCCTGTAACTCATTTAATGAGATATTTCAATAAAGTGAGAGGTGTTGATGGAAAACAAGAATTTCTCATGGCCTATTTTTTGTAATGTCTAGTGGGAATTGCATTTGATGCTTCATAGGTAAGTATATTGCAAACTAGCATACATGACATGATTTAGCTCAATGATTGTGAAAAAAATCCAATATAACATTGACATTGGTCTAGACCGGTAATCATTATCAAACTCAAGGAAATAAACTATGGAATTTTTTTATTAATATGCCGTTTCATGAAGGGAGAATACTGCTAGGGTTAAATCACCCATGAAGGAGTTAGAGTTAATTGATGTTTTCCTCCAAGAGCAAGAACTTTATATCTTACACTATTTGCTTTCTTCCATCGGGAAAACATATGTTGAAGTTATTAAGGTTGGGAAATGATGGAAAATGGAATTAAGTCTGGGAAGATTGTAAGTCAAGCTACCTTAAGAGCCAAAACAAGTGCTTCAAAGTGCCTGTGGAAATATTGGAGGGAACAAGCGAAGGAAGGATGTTGTTGGGTTTTTTATTTTGCCTTAAATTTCTTACCATAAATAGGTTTTCCTTTTAGGAAAAAGTTTTCGATTGGCTAATCCTTTTCTGGTAGGAAAAGGTTTAGGACTCTATAAATATAGGAATGTTCCTTTTAACTCAATCAACATTCACAATGTAGTCTTAAAGACTTTGAGAGTTTTTGTTAGGGGGAGATTTATAGGTCACAAGCTTGATACATTATCACTTGTGTGAACCTTCCATGTATTGTGAGTTAATTTGGTTGAGGTTGTTTCCCTATGTATTTTTTACTATCATATTTATAGTGAATTTTTCAACTCCTTTTTGGGCGTAGGTCGATTGACCGAACCACGTTAAATCTTTGTGGCGTTTGGTATATTTCTCGTTGTCTTCTTACTCATGGTTTTTCGAGGTTTGCATTGCTAGCTTCCGCATTTACACATGCTTATTTCTGGTCATAACAAGTAGTATCAAAGCAAGATTTAATAATGGAGTCAGGTTTAGTGGTTCGATTATCAATGATTGAACAATATTTAGAAAGAGGTGTTCATCTTGACGGGTGTTGTTCTAGCCACAACCTTTTTTGACCGCAATGAAGATTTTATTGGAAAACTTGCTTCACAGAGGTTCTCTATGTTGAGACATAAATTTTTCAAAGGAGATTTTGGAAAGGAGAAGAAAGTTTTTGAACATTAAGTGAAGAAGGTGGAAAAATTTATTTTGTCAGAAATTATGGCCAAGGGGGTGATTTGTTGGGTTTTTTATTTTGCCATAAATTTTTTTACTATAAATAGGTTTTCCTTTTAGGAAAAGGTTTGTGATTGACTAATCCTTTTTCTGGTAGGAAAAGGTTTAGGACTCTATAAATAGAGGAATATTCCTTCTAACATAATCAACATTCACGTGTAGTCTAAAAGGCTTTGAGAGTTTTGGTCAGGCTGAGAATTTATGGTTCACAAGAGTGATACATTATCACTTGTGTGAACCTCCCATGTATTCAGAGTGAATTTTGTTGAGGTTGTGTCCTTCTATATTTTGTACTATCATATTTATAGTGAATTGTTCATCTCATTTGTGGACGTAGGTCGATTGACCGAACCACGTTAAATCTTTGTGTCTAGTGGTATATTTCTCGTTGTCTTCTTACTCATGGTCTTTCGAGGTTTGTATTGCTAGCTTCCACATTTACATTTGCTTATTTCAGGTCCAAACATGTGACGAAAAGATGAAAAAGAAAATCTTACTATAAAGAACACCAAGTTTAACATGAATAAACCCTTGAAACTGAAAGTAACCACCACGGGATCGACAAGATCAAAATTTCTTAACTATACCAATAAGAGGGTTACAAATATATTCTAATTGATACACAACAAGTTCTAAAAGGGAATAAACAATAGCTACACCAGCAAAAGAAAATAGAAAGAAACAACACCCAAATCCAGCTTCTATTCGGGATCTAAAACAGGATCCTGCAGACCTCCGAATCCAATATACACCGTTCAAATAAAACACAAAGATGTTAGGAATACTCAGTCCAAATTTAAGCCCGATCCAACAATTAGTTAATTGGGAAACACGATCTCAACGTTGTTGGTCAGAGAAAAAGACTGCAGCAAAAAAACCCTTTTCTTTCTCTCTTTTCTCTTGTTGAAAGCTCTATCAAAAACCTCTTTTATGTTCTAATGTCTTTCAAAGACAATACCAATGATCAATAAATTATTCTCTCAAGACCATCCTCTATTTTTAGAGTTGTGCTTTTCCTTACTAAGCCAAAACCAACTACAAATAGGATTACAATTCAGATCCTTTTCCTAATATAATTGGAAACCAAATAAAGAGAATAATTCCAATACTTTTTCAAGTAGGATTAGGCCATGGTAATTTGGATGGATCATGGGAAATAACCCAACAAATGTAGATACTATTATATCAGCGCCTCGAACCTATGTCCAAGATAATCCATTGCAACACAATTTTCGTTCCTAAGCTCCACAATATCCCACCCCATACTCTCCATATTTTTTTTAGCGTACAACTAATTGTCTTTCCTTTATAATTTAAATGGTGTGCATCACTCCCTAAAAATCATACACCACTCCCACAATCTACCAAAATACTGTCAGAATTCCTTTTCGTCCAAGTACACGAGGGGAAATGGAGCTAAGGATTAGTTCACCCCTATTGGAGAATCATATGCTAGATGTCGAACCCTCCCCGAGAAATCTATATTATTTCCAATACTACATATATTGATTTGATACCCCAGGGCACAACATAGATAGGTTTTTGTACTTGAAAAAGGCAATTCAACATTTGATTGATACTCATCAAATTATAGATTATATCCCAAATGGACCAAACATAATTAAGAATACATTACAGAGGCATACTGAAAAGAACATGTTAGAAATGATGAATGGTTTTGAAGAAAATTGCAGTCCTAAATAAGAAAATACTTAAGGTTGGAACTGGTCTAGAAAATTTGGTGATTGTTTTTGACAAGGCGAAAAATTCTGTCTTCGGATGTGGAAGGGATGGCTGAAAGGTTGAGCCCATTAAAAACAAACATCCTATTTGCGGAAGGATCACTGATGATGTTTTGTCAAGTCAGAGAGAGTAAAGATTGGTTGTTCCGAGATGGCCCAAAAATGTATCTCGATCGTGAAAGGAACCATATTCTAGTTGTAATCACGAGTCAGTGTCCCAAATTCCAATGAAATACCACAAAGTTATCCATTGGAATCATGAGCCTATTCTCGTGACATACCAGGGGGAAGAAGTTTATGGAGAAGTAGATGAAGTAGGAGGAATAGCCCGTTCTGAAAAATGTTATGCCCCGATGGAATTAAGGAAGACTACTTATGACAAAATATAAGTCAAGAGTCCACTAACTGAAGAGGAGGTAGACGAATGAATTCTTAAGAAGGATGAAATTGTCATACTACTCCATTATGGAAGATTTAAGGAAAACTCCAGCCCAAATCTCTTTGTTGTCTTTACTAAAACATTCCAGTAAACGTCGTAAAGTTAAAATAAAGATTCTGAATGAAGCAAATATGTCACGACCCAAATCCGGGCCGCGACTAGCACCCACATTTACCCTCCTATGTGAGCGAACCAACCAAATCTAAACCTTATCATTTCAACATATATCAACAGAAAGTAATGCGGAAGACTTAAACTCATAAGTAAAATCAACAATCAACTTCTATAACTCAAAAACTTATCATTATCCCCAAAATCTGGAAGTCATCACCACAAGAACATCTATAATCAAATTACTAAACTAAGAGTATTCTAAGAAGCTAAAAATACATAAGAGCTAGTCCATGCCGGAAGTTCAAGGCATCAAGACTTGAAGAAGAAGATCCAGTCCAAGCTAGAAGCATTAGCTCACCCTGAATTTCCGATGTAGTAAGACTGGCTTGAATTACTGTTGAGTCGAAGACGACGGCACGTTTGCTGCACTCCACAAATAAAGAAGAAGAAAACATAAAAGTAGGGGTCAGTACAAAACACGGGTACTGAGTAGATATCATCGGCCAACTCAAAATAGAGAACAATATATATATATCAAGTAATATCATAAATCAACTATAAAACTCAACATGTAGCAACAACAAGTACTATAATCATCAATAGGTACCATCAAGCTCGTCCATGAGGGCTCAAGCCTCAATACCGTACTCGTTTGGGAATTAAGTTTATTAAGTTGAGTATATTATCATCTTTCAAGATTCATTATCCTTCTTCCTCTTGTGTCGGTACGTGACACTCCGATCCCTTACTACTATGTGTCGGTACGTGACACTCCGATCCCCTAATTCTATGTGTCGGAACGTGACACTCTGATCCCCTATATGTGTCGGTACGTGACACTCCGATCCCCTAATTCTATGTGTCGGAACGTGACACTCCGATCCCCTACATGTGTCGGTACGTGACACTCCGATCCCCTAATTCTATGTGTCGGAACGTGACACTCCGATCCACTAATACTATGTGTCGGAACGTGACACTCCGATCCACTAATATCATTCTGTAAATTCATCAAGCCTTCTCTATACCAAGGCATCATCAATCCCATTACTTTAATTCATCAAGCCTTCTATATACCAAGGCATCATCATTAATAATGTATATTAAAGTTTCTTTTCAAGATTTGGGATTCAATCGTTTCATCATGCTTATCTTATCACAATCACATAATCATATTCATGCAAACATACAATTAAGCATATAGTAGGGTTTACAATACTACCAATACATATCATTCACTATTAAGAGTTTTACTACGAATATCGTAAGAGAAACCATAACCTACCTCCACCGAAGAATTGGAATCAACAAGCAATTTCCCAAGCTTTGGTATTCTTCTTCCTCGTTCGACTCTCTCTCAATCGATCAATCTACCTCTCTCTTTTCTTTTCTCTTTTTCTTATTCAAACCCTCTTTCTTTTACCCTAATTAATATATAATTAAGAATGAAAGATGGTAATAATGACCCACTAATTAACTTAAGGTTACCTCTTTTAACCCCCAAGTAATTAGATTTATTAATATTAACCCTCTAACTTTATAATTAAGGAAAGAATAGTCCAAAACGTCCCTTAAAACGTGTAGAGAAATCCAATTCTGACTGGGATTAAGCAACCTGTGACGGGCCGTCGTGACTGCGACGGTCCGTCACGCAGGTCGTCGTGAGGGCCAGGACTTTATTTTCACCAAGGACACTGTGACGGTCCGTCACACCTGTGACGGTCCGTCCTGCAAGTCCGTTACGAAGTTCAGAGAGTCGATTTTCAGTACCCATTTTCAAAATTCCTAAGTATATTGAAACGAGACATCTGTGACGGGCCGTCGTGCCTATGACGGTCCGTCGTGGTGTCCGTAATCTTAGCCAGTTTTTCCAGAAATAAAATCTGCTGCTCCAAACGACTAAATAGGTCGTTACAAAATATTCCTAACGAAGGTACAGTGAGTCATGTAGAGAAGATTTCTTGGAGAATATTTGAGTTAAACTGTATCATTTTGATGAACTACCAGCGGTAGATATGGTACTTAACTAAGGACTCCATATCATTGTAAAGTGTGAGATTTCATATGTCACTTCAGTTCTCATTGAAAGAGGATATGGGGCAAACATTTGTCCCTTATCAACTCTAAAAAAATTGAATGTTAGTGGTAAAAGTGTCTGAACCAAAAATGTGCATTTTAGAGCTTTTGATGGGTCAAAAACAAATATCATTAGTAAGATAGAGCTCGTACTAACAGTAGGCCCTGTCGATTTCACTGTGAATTTTCAAGTTTTGCATATTAATGCATCCTACAATCTATTATTGGGGATACAATTATTACATAGTGTTGGGGTATTCCCCTTCCTTTTCCATCAAATTATTAAGTTTGAATACAAGTGACATAAAGTTATTGTTCATTGGGAGGGAGACCTATCAGTCTACAAAGACTCTTCCCTCCTTTTTGTCAAGGCATTAATGAGAATGGGGCACTGGTTTATCAAGCTTTTGAGGTAGTGGTTGTTGAGCATATACTTCAGGGGAATGTTATATTCAAAACCACAATTTTCCATGGCATCATTTATGATATAATTGAAATGTTGAAACATAGGTTTGAACCAAGTAAAGGCTTTCAGTTTTTTTGCGAGGGAGAGCTTTTTCAGTGAATCCACAAAAGAGTATTGGTGCTTTTGGCATAGGCTACAAGCATATAGTAGAAAACAAAATGAAGGCAAGGAAGCAATAGAAAGATGTATGGTCTATTTACAAGACTATACCACCCATATACAAATCTTTCATCAAAGCCCATGCAACAGAATCTTCTAAGTCATCACTCCCAGAGCCAATACTGGCGGTTGATATAAAACTAATCAACTATTTAAAGATTTATTTGTTCAGGCTGATATAATTAAACTCGAAGAAGGCACTTGCAATAGAAATGTGCAATTCATTTGTCGTGATATCTAGCTTACAATTGAGAGGCTATTCCTCTCCCAATTAAGGAGTCTTGGAAGTCTATCTAGTTTTTTCTGTCATCTGGATTAGTAAAGCATTTTAATTCAGATTTTGACTTGTCATTTTATTTAAAACTTTGTATTATTATTTTAGATAGGATCTTATACTTTTTTTATTCTAGTCTAATATATTTATTTGTTTTTCTTCTATACATTTCTTTCTATGTCTATTCTAGTGATATGATATGCATGCAAAAATTTTCACCAGATTTAGAAATCCAATCTAATCTTGACCTAATCCTAAAATAATAAATCAAGAATTTGAATATGATGAAGATAAAGTATTTTAAGAATTAAGTAGGTATTTAAATGATTTTGAGAATAATTGAGTGAAACTAAGACTATAAATTTGAAGGATCATGAAAACATTTATAAGACTAAGATAAGCGTACATGTTCAACATCAAAAAGAGGATATAATACATCCTATATTTTATTACAAATATGTTTTTGCATAATCATATGATTACATGACGTGATTAAACACTGGCATGGTTGTTCACAAGTTCTCGATTTATCCTAACTTCCCTCCAGTAAAGCAAGAGTTGAGAAAGCTTAAAATCGGCATGAGTGTAATAATTAAAGAGGAGATCACAATACAACTTGATGAAAAAGTCATTCAAGTCACTCAATATCTTTCTTGGTTAGCCAACATCGTACCCGTCCCTAAGAAAGACGAATAAGTTTTAATGTGTGTTAATTATCGTGATTTGAATAAAGAAAGTCACAAAGATGACTTTCCTTTGCCATACATCCTATTTTGTTGAATAATTTCTCTAAACATGAGGTTGCGTCTTTTTTGAATTGCTATGCGGATCACCATCAGATTATTATTGATGATGGATATGTAGAAAAAACGTTGGTCATCACTCCATGGGGTACATATTTTAATCAGGTTATGCCTTCTTGGTTAAAAAATGTATGGGAAACTTATATGAGGGAAATGACAAGCATGTTTCACAATATAATGCATAATGAAATTGAAGTTTGTGGAGATGATGGGATCATTTAATAAAAAAAAGTAATCAAATCACGTGTAAGACTTAAAGAAGATTCTTTGAAAGACTTCACAGGCATAATCCAAGCTTAATCCTTCAGGAAAGATTTTAAGGTTTGTATTCAGTTGACATGGTATCACTAAGATCCTTCAAAAATAAAATTCATTCAGGAATTAAAACCTCCAAAGAGATAAAGTTAGGTTATGAGTCTTCTGGGAAGGTTAAACTACATCGGTAGATTCATTGCTCAACTCACAACAACTTGCAAACCCATTTTATATATTTTTTAGAAATGTCACATTCTAATAGACCAAAGAATGTGGAGAGTCTTTTGATAGAATTAAGAATTACTTATCTAATCTTCTTGTGTTGGTTCCTCTTCTGCCAAGAAGACCTATGATATTATATATGTCTGTACAGGATAATTCTTTTGGTTGTGTATTGGGTCAGCATTATGAAACTAGGAAGGAAGAGAAATCCATTTATTTCCTCAGCAAAATATTTACCATTTATGAATCGAAGTACACCGTACATGACGGAACGTGTTATTACCTAAATTGGGTAGCACAAGAGTTGAAGCATTATCCTTCATCATATACTACTTATCTCATTTCTCGTACGGATATGTCAAAATAAATATTTCAAAATTCAATGCCCATGGACAGGCTTTTGAAATGGCAAATATTACTCACTGAGTTGGACATTTATCTGTGTGACATGGACCACGATGAAAGCTCAAGCATTGGCAGATCATTTGGTAGAGAATCCTATTGATGAAGAATATTAACCACCTAAGACCTATTTTCCAAACGAAGAGATATCCTGTATCGATAAAGTTATTCAATATAACAATCAACGATAGGATTTGTTCTTTGACAGTGCCTCTAAAAAGAAAAAAGTTGGAATAGGAGTCGTTCTTATGTCTAAATCAGGGTAATATTACCCTATAACATCCTTATATCCCAACATAGATTCCGTTGTAATAATAATATGATAGAGTATGAAGTTTGCATTTTCGTTTTGAGGTTAACTACTGACATGGACATCTAGGAATTGTTATTTTACGAGACTCAGACTTTGTAATTCATCAAATTGAAGGAGAATGGGAAACTCGTGACAAAAGCACATACCATATCAACATTGTTTACGAGATCTATGTCAGTGATTCATGTCGATAAAGTTAAAGCACATTCCTATAGATCATAATGAGATTGTACATGCATTGACCACTTTAACTTCAATGCTCCAACATCATGATGACGCTAATATCGATCCTTTCTGCACACAAATTCGTGATAAACATGGTTAAAGAGGAATTTGATGATAAACCTTGGCTCCACGATATTAACACATACCTTGAGTCTCGAGAATGTCCTTTGAATGTAACTAATAATAAAAAAAAATATTTGGTGACTATATAGCGTGTTTTCCTTAAGTCGAAGAATATTGTACAAGAAGACACCTGAATTGGGTCTTCTAAGATGTGTAAATTCTCAAGAGGCTTCAAAGATCATAATTATAGTCTAGTCAGGAGTTTGTGGACCTCAAATGAATGGATATGTTTTAGCAAAGAAAATACTTCGAGCAAGTTATTATTGGCTCACCATGGAGCGAGAATCAAATAGAGAGTGATTTGACACAATATCCTCCCTCCGATTTGCATGCAATGTCTGCTCCATGGCCCTTTGTGGCATGAGGAATGGATGTAATTGGACCAATTTAACCAAAAGCATCAAATGGTCATAGGTTGATCCTTGTAGCTATTGATTATTTTACAAACTGGGTGGAAGAAATAATTTTCAAGTCAGTGACCAAGAATGTTATGGTAGATTTTATTCATTTCGACATCATCTGTCCATTTCGTATTCCAATGGTAAATGTTAGCTATAATGTTGCGAATCCCAAAAGACTTTTAATGTAACAGGTAAGCCATCAATTTAAGGTTGAACATCAAAATTCAATTCTATATTGCCCAAATGCAAATGAGGCCATAGAAGTTGCTATAAAAGTATAAAAAAGATACTACATAACATGGTAAAGGTTATCGATAATTGCATGAAAAGTTGCCTTTTGCTCTGTTGGGTTATCGCACTACAGTACGTACTTCAGTGGATGCCACCCCTAGTTTACAAGAATATGAGATTGAGGTAGTTACGAAGTGTTATAGAGGTTGGAGCATTTACGTTTGATTGAAGAGAAGTGATGGACATCAATATGTCATGTAAAATTAGACTAGAAAAAAATAATACGAGAATACAACAAAAGGTTCGTCGAAGATGTTTCGGAAAGGGTCAATTGTTTTTAAAACGCATTATGCCACATCATGCCAAAGTCAAAGCTAAATTTTTTCCAGATTAAAAAGGACCATTTATTCTAAAGAAGGAATTATCCAATGGTGCTCTTTACCTAGCAGATATAGAAGGATAAATGACAGAAATGGTCGTCAGTGCTGATACCTTGAAAATATATTATTGATGACTTGATTTTTTGTAGTAGAAACCTTCATGTTTGTTCATGACATTTTAAAGTTTAATTTAATGGAAATTATTCGTTATGTGTCTAAGTAATGAGTCATATGTTGTCACACGTGTTGAAAGTTAATTTATGTACATGGTTCTGTTGCTTCCTTAGCTCTTCTATATATTAAAAAAAGAAAAAAAAGGAAAACAAACACAAAAAAAGTAAAAAGGGAAAGGAACAGAGAAAAATTAATCAACTTGAACTACGTTTTCCATAATTCTTGATTTATACGAGGTACGTAGGAAGCCTTGGTGTTGGGGTTCGGTCCAACCAAATGAAAAAAATTCAAAAGTCCATATTGAAAAGAGTTGAACAAAAGTCATTTTTGTTTTATTATCTTTTTGTCTTTAACCTAAAGTGAACCTCCTTCATGTAAAGTCTTACTTGAGCCTTCCCCCTGTCATTTATTTCTAAACTTGTATAAAGTCGTGTTTTCAATCAAAAAAAGATCATTCGTTCAATATTTGAATTGTAAAGAGTAAGTATATTAAGGGTACAAATGATGAAACCATGAGAGAGTTTCATTGGTGAAAATCCTAACAGGCATCATAACACGAATGTAAATTGAGAAAAATAATGGGAGAGTTTTATTGGTGAGACAATAACTGGTCACCATAAGGAAAATGTGAGTTGAGAGAAATAAAAATGAGAGTTTTACTGGTGAAAACCCTAACATGCACCAAAAGGAGAATGTGAGTTGAGAGAAATAAAAATGTGACCGTTTTATAGGTGAAAACCCTAACAGGAACCATATGGAGAATATGAATTCAGAGAAATAAAAACGTTAGAGTTTTATAGGTGAAAAACCTAGCAGGAAACATCTGGCGAATGAAAGAGCCTTAGTGGAAAAAACCCTCTTGAAAATCATAAGGAGAATAAACGTTTTAAAGTTACTGACTTTGTTAAAAGGTTGAGATCCAACATCAAAATTAGAAGATCAAAAAGAGTTGCTAAATAATTGGATGGATAAATTTAGTATTCATTTCACATTGCATGTCATGATTAGTAGTGTGATCTACCACACTCAGATAAGCTTTTTTTTCTTTGACTCTCTAAAAGGGGTTTTTCATTAAAGTATCTTCTTCTTTTTTTGTGTAGTATATATTTTTTTCACTTTCCATAACTTTGTTTCATATGTCTTAGTGTCAAGTCTATGTCAAAAAAGTAACAAAGGATTTTGTGGCTAACTATCAACTCTCTAGATTATACAAGGTGAAACATCAGTCCAATGAGTAATCATCTATCGATATGTTTTGTATACATAATAAATCCATGCTTTAATGAAGGATAAATAATGAGTGTCATAAAATCATATATTGTATTTCAGTCCCTAAGCGTAATCGAACTTTGACGAAAGCATAGGCAGTGAATAACAAGTACTGGGCATTTGGAAATAAGTAGAACATGAAAAGCAGTAGAGCAATCCTCGTCAAAAGGAAGAACCGCAAACCAACCACCACATTGGTAAACGCATAAATTTTGTTTGTAGAAGAAAGAGTACAAGGTATTTCAATATCAAAGATTCGAAAAATATAGATGTTTAACTTCGTCTACAAAGAGCTAATTGGCAACGTGGCACAAAAATTTATAGTCCATACTTGGTAAGTGATTTGTTTGTATTATAAGCTTATTGAACATAGTATACCAAGGATCCACCTATACAATGGGATGTAGTATAAAATGAACCATTATGAATAATGGGACATAGTATACCAATGACCCTCCTAAACAATGAGACGTAGTATATCAAGGATCCTCACGAATAATAGTTCGTAGTGTAGCAATAACCCTCATGAACAGTGAGACATATTATTGCAAGGACTCTCCCAAACAATGAGACGTAGTGTAGAAAGTCCCTCCCAAACAATGAGACGTAGTACAACAAGTACCTTTCTTGATAATGGGACATAGTATAGCAAGGACCCTCCTATTCAATGGGACGCAGTCTAACAATGACCCACATGAACAACGGCACATAGTATACAACATACCTTCTTAAAAAGTAGGATGTAGATTAGCAGTTACCTCCTAGATAATGGGACTACAAGGACCCTTTTAAATAATGAGAGTAATAGGACAATGGAATGTAAATTATAAGGACCCTCCTAGATAACAGGACTACAAGTACCCTTCTAAATAATGGTATTAACAAGTCCTTCCTGGGTAATGGGATAAGATGGGCCCTCCTAAATAATAGGATTAGAAGAATCCTCTTAGATAATGTGACTAGCAGGACCCTTTTAGATAATATGATCAGTATGACACTCCTGGATAATGGTATTAGAAGGACACTCTTGGTTAATGGGATTAACAAGACCTTCCAGGATAATGAGATTAGTAGGACCCTACAGGAAAATGGATTATCATGACCCTCCTTGATACTGCGATTAGCAGGACCATTCTTTATAATGGGATTCAAAGGACCCTCTTAGATAATGGTATTAGCATGACCCTCCTGGATAATGGCATTAGTAGGACCCTCAAGGATAATGGGATTAGCAGGACCCTCAAAGATAATGATATTAGCAAGACCCTCCTGGATAATGGGATTAGTAAGACCCTCATGGATGATGGGTGTAGTAGGACCCTTCTTGATAATGGGACTAGCAGAACCCTCCTGAATAATGGGAGTAGTAGGACCCTCCTTTATAATGGGAGTAGCAGGACACTCCTTGATAATGGTAGTAGCAAGACCCTCCTGGATAATGAAATTAGCAGGACCCTCCTTGAGAATGTGAGTAGCAGGACCCTCATAGATAATGGGAGTACTAGGACCCTGCTTGATAATGAGACTAGTGTGACTTTCCTGAATAATTGGACTAGACTACCATTAATTGATTTAACCGACTCATCATGAGGAATGGAGTTGGAAAATGCACATAAGCTCTCTAAAGAGTACTTTGCAAAAAAACTCGATTCGGTCAATGTTTTGATTCAAAGTTAAGCACCATCTTTTATTTCTCTCAAAAAAAAATTCATTAATATAAATTTGAGCAAAATTTTATGTTATTTTTGTTTGTTTCAATATCAGGAATCCAGTGATAGGTGGGGCCAACAAACATTTCATGCTCGGGATATTAGATGGAAAAAAGTCTAATTGTCAAGCTCATTTTCAATTGAAGAAGAACAAGATCATTCTAAAAAAAATCAATATCCAAGTGCGAGTAAAAGGAACCTACCTTGAGAAACGTGTTTACCTTTCTACTCATTTATGTTGAAAATCAATATCTCATAACTTGAGAATAATAAAGACTCAAAGCAAGATTAAAGAGAAACTACATATATAGGATCTTGTAACAATAGGAGCCGCGAACTGGAGCTTCTATAGAACCTCACTTAATTTCCAACTCATCACTGATCGTGTTGAACAACACCTGAGCTGATTTTCTTATAATGTAGGATGTCCAAAACCAAGATTAGGTCACATATTTTTCTTTTCGAATAAGTGTCTGGTCAAATTTTGTTGTGTTGCCTACTTCTGTAACTCTAGGTATTTCCAATCAAAGAGGGGCTAACTGTAGACTCATAATGTTTGACCGAACCTAAAACTTTACACCATATCTAGAAGTGAAATACTTTTATAAATGTAAAATAAGTATTTTGACTTTCCTATTATTTTACTAAGTTTATTTTAAAAGATTTGAATATAACAAATATAGAATCACTTTTTAAGGTAAATTCATTTTCGCATGTTTAAAAAGAAATGAATGAGTTAAAAAAATCCATATTATTTTAAAATTAAGTTTTTTCATGAATGAGCTAGTATTGTTTAATTGTTGTGATAGCATTTGACTGTTTCATAGATATTTATTAAATTAAAATAATTAGTTGACATATTAATTTATTATTTATATGTAAAGTATATTATAATCATTTTTTTAAAGTAAGATAATACTAAAGATAAAACAAAAATAATCTAAATGATCTAACAAACCTACCCCAATCCTATACCCACCCGAAAACAAATTACACGTGCAAAGAAAATGACCGAGGAAAAAGAGGAACAAAGAAACTAGATTTTTTCAATAAAAAAAGGAAAAACAAAACAAAGAGAGAAAAAAAAAAATCAGCCAATAATATCTCCTATACCCCTTATTTTCTCACAACACACCCCACTCTTCCCCTTCATCAACAATTCGTATTCCACATGTTACAAACCACCTCTGAGAAATCCATATCATATATATATAATGCACATACACAAATATTTTTTAAATAAACCACACATATATGGCAGAATATTGAAAAACAATACGTACATCATACTTTTGCATATAGTGATTTAAATCTAGACGTTTATTTTCGTGGATTTCATGTTTGTGGCTTTTAACTACTGGCTTTTTCTTCTAGTGAACTAGTTTTCGCCAGTGGTAACATTTATTTATATCATATTTTGTACAATGTTATTTTATTATAAAGCAATAATTGAATCCCATATGTGAATGTTGTTCAAATTTCATATATGTTTAACCCGTTAATATCATTACTACTATAATACTGAAATATATGTGAATGCTTGTATTGCTAAATTTAGATCGAATAAAACGTAGTGTAACATAAGTGGCTTTTGCTTCGCTACGATCAAATATTTTTCATTATTCTTGCTCTCATTAAGCCAAGATACGACTCATGAATTCTTATACATTCAACTGCTTAATTAATATATACTTGCATTATTCATATGAGCATAATTCGAAATTGATTAAGTAATTCATCCGTATTAGAAAAAAAATGCATTTATTGATAGCATCTATTTTTGCCTTTTAAAAAAATGACCATATTATTACATATGTGTAGACAGTAAAAATAGGGTTGAGAAAACAATAATCAAGAATGGAAAATTATAGAAAAAATTAATTTTATTATTCAAATGCAAGTGTTACAATCTCTATAATTCCTATGAATTCACCTTTTCTAATATAAATTTAAGGGCTTTAATGTTTGTTCTTGAATCTATGATGAACTTGAACTTGAACTTATCTTGATCTTGACTTTTTATTTGAATTCAAGTGCTTCGAGCTTGTTCTTGAATTCGGTGTTCTTGATCTTGATCGTTCTTGAACTTGAATGCTTGAATTCTTAAACCTGTTGCTTTGTAGAGAATTAAATGGCATTTTTACCACGGAGTTTCTCTAGCTTCTTGTTTAGAATTTTCTCCCCATTTTCTGAATTATGAGGACCCCTATTTAGAGTTTTAGAATAAAGGAGTTGTGATTGGAATAGTATTCCATTCAGCCAATCAGATTTAAGTGACATGACATTTCGGTTTTATGGAGCGGGCTTGTCATCTTTGACACATGTGATGATTTTATTGGTTTTCATAGTTGACTTAGCATGCCACATCATTTGCACACGTGGCGCCAAGATGGACTCTAGAATGAGATGAGATTGGGTTTAACAAATTGGGTGCATTCAATGTAGCACAAATCAATTAATTTAGACTTTAATTAATTTTTTATTTATTGGACTTTAATATTCAACTCTATTACATCAATCCACAATATTTATTTGGATTAATATACTTATGAATTCAATATAATCTGAATCATTTCATAAATTTATATTTAATAAATTTTAAATTATTACAAATGCCCCCTACTTCAAGTCTTGTCGAGATATTTTATCTTTTAGAGACTAGGCTTGAAGCATTAACCGGTTACTAAATTCACCTTAGTTAAAAATGAATTACAATAGAATTAACCATTGTAATCCTACTCAATTTCGTATTCATATATTTGTTTTATTGTCCAAGCCAAAAAGACATTTTAATTGAACTGGGAGAAGGATTCTATCCCACCACATGACATCCATAAATAGATACATTGTCTCCATAATTTTATCTTCAGTTGCAGATTGTGAGCCTACGATGAAAAGGGCATACTCAAGGTAATATTCCTCCGTCTTTATTTATTTTTGTCACTTTTTTACAACCTCGCATATCTGTTGTAGAAAATTCATATCTCATTGTACAAAAATCAAAATCATGAACCGTTTGATTTTTCATAAATTAGACTTTTCGCTGTCTAATCTATATTCAAAATTCAAAGTTTAATACCTTCATAATCTTTCTAGATGATTTTTTGAAGTTAGATCTACATTCTGCCATGCTAAAAATTTATCACTTTTTTTACAGCCTGACATGTCCATCGTAGAAAATTCATATCTCATTGTAAAAAATCAAAATCATGAAATGTTTGATTTTTCAAAAACTAGTCTTTTCGATCTCTAACATATCCAAAATTCAAAATTTAATACCTTCAGAATCTTTCTAGATGATTTTTTTGAGTTAGCTCTAGATTCTGTCATGCTAAAAATTCGTCAATTTTTTTACAGCGTGACATGTCCGTCATATCTCATTGTAGAAAAATTAAAATCATGAACCGTTTGATTTTACATAAACTAGACTATCTCTAACATATCAAAAATTCAAAATTTAATACATTCATAATCTTTCTAGATGATTTTTTGAAGTTAGCTCTAGATTCTTTCATGCTAAAAATTTTCAGATTTGTGTGACTTACTAAAAATCTCGGGTCTTGACGTAGGAACAACAAAATCATAATCCGATTAATGATTCCAAATCTAGATGTAAAGTTCTAAAACACATTCATGATTCAAGATTTAATACCTTCCGGGTCTCAAACATCTTGACGGGTAACAATCTCTCCTTCACTTGTATTTTCCTCCTCCTTCATCTTTTTTTTTTGTAGATCAACAAAAGAAATTTTATATTTTACGCAGGATACATAATGGAAAGATTTATCACATAAAAATATGTTTAACGTCCATGCCTTAATAAATAAATAAATAATACTCTCAAGGTCTTCCATGGCAACAAATGATTAACGAACTTGAAAGTTTACTAGAATACCATGTAATGATCCTGCCTTGAAAATAAACACAAGGTGTAACAAGGTCCCGAGTTTTTAAACATGAATCTTTACTAGAATATCGTGTAATGCTCCCGCCTAGAAAATAAACTCAAGGTGTTACAAGGTCTCAAATGCTTAACCAACTTGAAGCTTTACTTGAATACGGTGTATGCTGCCGCCTTAAAAATAAAGTCAAGGGGTGACAAGATCCCGAATGCTTAACCAACATGAAGCTTTACTAGAATACCATGTAACGGTTCCGCCTTGAAAATAAAATCAAGGTTTTACATGATCTCGAATGCTTAACCAACTTGAAGCTTTACTTGAATACCGTGTAACGCCGCCACCTTGAAAATAAACTCAAGGTGTTACAAGATCTAGAATGCTTAACCAACTTGAAACTTTACTAGAATACCGTGTAACGCTCCCGCCTTGAAAATAAAATCAAGGTGTTACAAGGTTGGGAATGCTTAACCAACTTGAAGCTTTACTAGAATACCGTGTAACGCTCGCGCCTTGAAAATAAACTCAAGGTGTTACACGGCTTCTACTACTTAACCAACTTGAGTCAAGATAATCCATGAAGAGATGAGTTTAAGGTTCAAAGGGGTAAATATTGTCCACCTTATGACATGAAAATTTAAATATCCTTTAAGTAAAAATCCGTTGAAACTATAGCTTAAGGTGCAAAGGAAAAAGTTTGCCCACCTTAAGGAATATAAATTTAAAGATTCGTTGAAGGATAAAATTGCAACAAAGCTAGCTTAAGGTGCAAAGAGACTAATATTGTCCACCTTAAGGAATGAAAATTTAAATATCCTTTTAAGTATACATTGGTCAAAAGGCCAACTTAAGGTACAAAAGGACAAATCTTGTCCACCTTAAGGCATGAAATTTAAAGATCCTTTTAAGTATACACTCGTGGAAACTCTAGCTTAAGGAGAAAAGGGACAAATATCACCCACCTTAAGGTATGACATTCAATTACATGCGCATTTGGAGACTTTGAAGAATTTTACTTACATACTTAAAGTGTTATCTTTATACATAGAGGATTTGAATACTTCAACTTGTATACTTGGAAGATTTGGGTACTTCAAATAATAAACTCAAAGAATATAAAGACTTCAATTTGCATACTTGATCGAATTTAAAGACTTTAGCTGTACTAGAAAGAGACTTATATTTAACAAAGGTTTGCCCACTCCATTAACCCTTCAATACATTGTGCAAGTCTTATGTTTGATGAGACAAAAGATAAAAAAAATATATATATCGCTTTGACTTTCATGGAATATATCAAGTGTGAAATTTTTTTTTATACTCATGCAATTGAACATAGAATATGGTTCTAAGCACCTACGTACCTCAATAAAGAGGATCAAGTCACAACATAGTTCTGGGAATTTGAGTAATTTTTTTATTATATTTTTTTATGGTTGCGCCTTACACAGATTATACTCTTGCGGACAAGGAGTGACATGCAATTTAGGCTCGTACCTTAAGGAGCATCATCTTACTTCAAGGATAGTATCTCTTTAGGAATTTGGCATTAATAGGACCGATCCTTAAGACATAATCTTCAAAAAGCTTGTAAGCACCATTTGAATATGCTTCTTGTACGACATATCGTCCATCTCACTTTGAGGTAAATTTGCCCCATGACTTGTGCGAAGTAATGATTGGTCTTCTTACAGCGAGTACTTGATCTCCAACTTGAAAGCACTTCAAGCGAACCTTCTTATTAAAGGCATGAGATAGACGAGCTTGATAACATTCAAGGTTTTGTTGGGCTTCGAACCTCTTTTCATCAAGTGCTTCTAACTCAGCAAGACGCAATCAAGCATTTTCTTTCTCTGTGAGCCCTTCTTGAATAGCTAGTCTTAAGGAGGGTATTTGACGCTCGAGTGGCAGGACTGCTTTAACTCCAAAAGCAAGTGAATATGGTGTTGCTTGAGTTGGTGTGCTATATGTTGTCTTATATGACTAAAAAGCTTCTTCCATTCTCTCATTCCAATCCTGTTTGGATTTGGAGACAACTTTCTTGAGTAAGTTGCATAGACTCTTATTGAATGCTTCATCAAGACCATTAGCGGCAGCATGGTACATTGAAGATTTACACTGCTTAAAGTAAAATAAATCACAAATCTTGTTCATTAACTTGTTATCAAATGGTTTGCCATTGTCTGTTATTATGTAGCGAGGGATGCAAAAGTGAAAGATAATATATACTCGGATAAAATTTGCAACTCTTTATTTACCTCTTTAAGAGCAACAACTTCAGCCCATTTTTAAAATAAATCAGTTACAGCCAAGATGTACAAATATCCACAAGAAGACTTTGGTAATGGTCTTACAACATCCAGTCCCCAAGTGTCAAATGGCGAGGATGTGATGATAGGGTGCAATACTTCGGGTGGCAGATGAATGAAATTCGTATGAAATTGATAAGCCTCTCACCTCCTGGGGTAATATAAGCAATCTTTCACAATGGTTGGCTAGTAATACCCCATCATTTTTATGTGATAGTGAAGTTTTGGTCCAAATTGATGTGATCCACATACTCCTGAGTGTGCTTCTTGCAAAGCTTGAATCGCTTCTTCCTCTCCCAAACATTATAATATCATACCCTTAAATGATCTCCTATATAATGTGTCCTTGTAGTAAAGGAAACGAGGTGCACGACGACGTGTCTCAGTTTTTCTTCTTGGATTTTCTGGAAGTATCTCATAACATAGGTAGTCAATAATGGGTTGTCTCAAATCTTCCTTCGCGACTTCAACAATGGCGACGATATGATCAAGATCATTTTCAATATATTCTTCCTCATTTGGCGATGGTACTATCTAATTTTGACAGACAATTACTTGCGTTGAATGAAGAGGGGTTAGCGTTGAAGCTAGAGTATCCAATGCATAAACTTTCTTATTCTCTATTCTACGCACATGTTGAAGGTTACATCTCCAAGCCATCTTATAAACTATTGAGCATAATCATTATAAGGGCGCAATTCAGGGGTTTTTACCTCATAACTTCCCAAGAGTTGATTAATCACCAATTGAGAGTCAACAAAGACGTCTAAATATAATTGTTTCATGTCAACGGACAATTCAAGTCCAAGTATCAATGCTTGATATTCAGCGACATTATTAAAGAAACATTGTTTTAGAGTAAAAGAGAATGGTAGAATCTATTCCTGTAAAGTGATGAACACCACGCAAGCACCAGACCCGCCGCGATGTGCATCCCCGTCAAAGTAGATTTTCAAAGGAGGTTGAACTTCAATTAACATCGCATCTTCATCAGGAAACTCATCAGTTAACTCCCAATCATTTGGTATAGGATGGTCTTCTATGAAATCCGCGATTGCTTGTCCCTTTACGGATTATTGAGGGATGTACACAATCTGAAATTGTTGGAATTGGAGGTACCATCTTGCTAGTTGGTCACTAAGGATAGGTTTTGACATAACGAACTTGATGGGATTTGCTCTAATAATAAGGCGGACAACATGAGCTTCAAAATTATGCTTCATGTTTTGAATTGAGTAGACCAGTGCCAAGCATAACTTTTCAATTGGCGAATAATATAGCTCTTTGGCGTCATCATTCTAATTAAGTAATAAAGAGCATTTTCTTTGCCTTCACTATTCTCTTGAGCTAACAGGGCACCTACATACCTTTCTTGTGCTTCAATGTAGAGTATCAATGATTTTCCAGCTATAGGGGCTGCCAAAACCGGAGGTTTCACTAGATACGATTTGATACTTTTAAAGGCTTCACTAAATGTTTGGTCACAATTAAAAGGAGAACTCTTCTTCATGATATGACGGAATGGTTGACATCTCCCCGCTAAATTTGAGATGAACCTTCTCAAGTAAGCTAACTTTCCTTGGAGACTTTTTAACTCATGAATATCTCGAGGTTCAGGCATCTTTGATATTTCATCAACTTTGGCTTGATCAATTTCAATTCCTCGATGTCTCATAATAATTCAAAGGAACTTGCTTAATGTAACTCTGAAGGCACATTTCAATGGATTCATCCTTAATTTATATCTTCGGAGTAACTCAAACACCATCATTAAGTCTTTCAATTGACCACCCCTCTTCCTCGCCTTTACTACCAAATCATCAACATAACATTCAATATTTTTAGGGAGCAAGTCATCAAAGATATTTTGCATAGCCCTTTTATATGTGGCTCCAGTATTCTTTAACCCAAATGACATCACTTTGTAGCAATTAATATCTTTTGGCGTGTGAAATGCAGTGAGTTCTTTGTCTTTTTGTGACATGCAAATTTGATTATATCCAGAAGAACCATCCATGAACGACATTGCCTCATAGCAAGTGGTGGCATCAATCATCAACTCTTGAATGGGAAGAGGAAACTCATTTTAGGACATGCATTATTGAGATCTCTAAAGTCAACGCAAACTCAAATTTGACAATTCTTCTTCCTCACAGGAATAATAGTTGAAATACTTGTAGGATATTTGACCTCACAAATAAACCCAGCCTCAATGTGTTTTTAAACTTCATTTTCTATCAACGGAATCATGTTTGGTCTAAAACGTCTTTGAGCTTGTTTAACAGGACGAGAACCATTTTTGACTGCCAATCGATGAACAACTACTCTAGGCTTCAATCCAGGCATTTATTTATAACTCCAAGCGAAGACATCTCTATATTCTTTGAGTATATTCATTTAAGTGACTTCTTCTTCAATTTCTAGAAACGCACTCAAGTAAGTTGGCTTTGGGTCTTCATCAGTGCCAAGGTTAACTTCCTTCAAAGGATCTATTGTGATCTTTACTCCTGCGTCAAGTTCTTGTTGAGCATCTTTAGCATCTTCCTTTTCCAAAGGAACATTGCTTTTGACCGATATATGGTAACACGAGACAATACCTTCTACCTCTTCCTCAATCATCTTTTGAGGTGAAGAATCATACTTATTTTGGATTGTGACATGATTTGAGGAACCTACACTTTCTTCATCTTTCTCGCGCTCTTTCGTGTAAACCACAGTATGAACCTTTGCGTTGAGTTCCTCTTTATAGGAAACTACAAGTTCAACTCATCGCCTCATCCTAGAAGGAATCAAACTTTTGATATCATTTTGAATCAAATGTGAAGTAGTCGTTGTAAATTTTAAATAAATTTTCAGGTTCTTGTTAATCTTTTTTGAGGACCTAACCTCTCATACACAAAAATTCTTGTTGTCGCTTCACCAAGTCGATTTAAGACGGAAGGCATTTTATTGGGAGTTGTTACGTCATCTTCCAAAGTTATATTATTATTACTTGCCATTCTTTTGGAAATAAGAATTGGCGGCGGTTGGCTATAACCTAAGCCTTCACATGGTTTCCTAGTTGTATCTTCTGATGGGAGTTTCCCTATCGGTGATGGCTCACTAGGGTTGTATCCTGCCTTCAAAAATAACTTGTAGGCATTGGGATCAAAACCTTCTCTTGTGCCTTTTATATGGAGAGCCATATCTAGCACTTGATCTTGAGCGACTGACTTTTTGGCAACTTTGAAGACAATTTTATTGCATCAATCCGTCTGATAGGAAGAGTTATCCCTCTCAATGCATTTTCTTTAAGGTTAGATGGTTGATCTTGTTCTTTTTTCACTTTTGGAACATAGCAAAGCCTAGAAGTCAACTTCTTGTTTGAAGACAGGATCTACCCTTCATTAAGAATGGGACAAGAGTCTTTAGTGTCAATTTTAACCATTTCAATAGCCGCAACAATTCTTTTGCTTATGATCTTATCAATCTTGGTTGATTTGACGTCATTGGATTTGACCTCTTTAACAACATAACTTCTCGAATAGAATTTTGCATACGCAAAGTGTGTCTCCGCTTAGGTGAAAGGATTATTATCTGTAACTATTTTTCTTTCAATTCCACCTTTAAGATATTTCAAGCATTGATAGTAAGAAGATGCGACAATTATATTCTCATGTACCCAAGGCCTGCCAAGTAATATATTGTATGATATCTTTGCGCCAATCACATGCCTCCATGCGCTTGATCATAAATCTTCCATGTGGATCTCTAATTAAATAGAGCGTGTGGACCTCTTCCCGCCTTTATTAAATCACTGTATCAACAAACAACTTTAACTAAGTTCCCTAGTCGTGATGCCAAGTTCCTTTAATGTGTAAATAGGCAAAATGTTGACTCCAGATTCTTCATCTATTAAGATTCTATTTATCTTCTTCTCTAGTAGATCACCCACCATATACAAAGGACGATTGTGAAGTGTTTTGCCAAATAGAAAATCGTTATCTGTAAATGTTATTCTACTATCACAACCATGTTCTTCTAAGGAACAAAGTTCAATAGATTTTTCAAAAGATGAAAAAGACATCATTTCTGAGATCTCCCTTGTTTCTTTTTCTTCTTCACTTGGAAACACTTTTGTTGAGGATTCACTCGTCCTTCCTTCTTTTACAGTAGGAGGAACCTTCATTGTTTGTTCTTTAACCGCATTGAAACATGATGCCTCGACATTGCCTTGAGTAGACTTTGTGTCGAACGAGCTTGGCAAGAATTCCTCTAGAGTCACAAGACATCGAGGTTTTTTGTAGTGATGCACTTCAACCTTTTCCCTTTTAAGGGGCTTGATTGATTTTTGCCACTCTGATTTTTCACCATTTTTCCTCTTACCGGTTTCTCGGATAATTCTTTTCGTAAGCTTGACTTGTCGCGTCTTTTCCTAATTACAAGAATACAACCCTCATCACCATCTATGTCAACATCAGGGTCTACGGTCTCTTCTTCATGGTTTTCAGAGATATATATTTGGACCAGATCTAGTGACCCAAACGTTATAGAGATCAGGTTAGAACTAGCCTTCTCATCATCAAGGATAATTTTTATTTTCGTTAGCCAATCGCATCACTCTATCCTTAAAGACAAAGCATTTTTCAAGAGGATGAATCTCATGTCTTTGATACTTGCAATAATTTGGGTCATCAGTTTTTCGAGCTTCATCGGGTCGCGTCATCTCTGTCATGTCAATGAACTTTAACTCAAGCAATTCATCAAAAATTTAAGAAACATCATAATCCAAGATGGGATAATTTTTTCCTTGCATCTTATTTAGCGTCGACTTTTGATTTGAATGTTCTTGGAAAGTCATTCTCAAATTTTGTTTTATGCCCTCATTCGTGGTGAACTTTGTGGGTGACACATTACACTGATGGATTCTTTGTTGTCATTTCTAGGTAGAAACTTCCTCTATCTCTTGGGTTCCTGCTTGTCCATTCCTTTGCGAGGATCATGGACAGTAGTCATATCTTTTTCAGCAGATGACATGCTCAATCCATATCATGAGCGCGAGTAGATAAATCCTCGAAAGATTTTGGTTTTATTCCTTGCAAGATGTAAAGAAGCTCCCACTGCATCCCTTGAATACACATTTCGATCGTAGAAGCTTCACTAAGCCTGTCTTTGCAATTTCGGCTCGCGTTACTCCATCGATTTATGAAAATCTATGACCGGTTCATCCTTTTTTGGTGAATATTCATGATTTATACCATGCTTACCATGCTCCTTGTGCTATAGAAGCGATTTAGAAACTCTTGTTTTAGTTGCTGCCAACTATCAATAGAGTTAGGTTTGAGATCCGTGTACCAATCAAAGGCATTTTGTTTTAGACAGCGGACAAACTGTTTGACAAGATCATCTCCATATGTTCCAGTATTATTGCATGTCTCCACGAAGGGCGCGACATGTTATTTCAGAGTCCCTTTTCCCTCAAATTGTTGAAATTTGGGAGGTTGATAACCAGCAGGCATTTTAATGTTATCAATCCTAGAAGTGTATGGCTTAGCATACATATGAGAAGACTTGGTTGAGACTTAGTACTTACTTTTGATATTTCTTTCAATAAACTCCTTCAAGCGATCGAGTGATATTATTCCTTCAAAAGAAACTGGCATATCTTTAACAAACGGGGCTTTCTTAGCAGGATCTTCTATTTCTTGAACTTCAATGCCCTTTCCAGGTGCATGGCTCACATATCCATCTAAAAGTCTTTCTAATCTTTCCATCTACTTGTCAATTCTAGATTCTTGGTGTTGTACATGCTTCGTCAATCCTTTAAGAAACTTCATCAGATTTGTGAGTTGTTCCTCAGGAGAGGAAGCAACAGTCACCATCGATTGCATGATCATCAGAGATGCAGGAGACTAACATGGATTATCGCATAAGTTAATTTTTAGTGAACTCACGTTACACACTATATGTGGAGATTATTCTTAAGTGGAATCTTATGAATCACAGTTCTCCCTTGTGGTAGAGTTCTTGGAACTATACTGCTCCAGTAGAGCCAATGTCTTCTTGATCTTTTCAACAACACTACTTCCTCCTTCTAGAGCATTGGTGCAGGAACTTGCTCCTTTTGGAGTTGAATACCCAAAAATAGGAGTTTATGTAGACGACGCTTGAAGAATTTGTTGTCTTAGTGTAGCAGCTGCTTCTGGTAACAGCTCCAAAACTTCAAAAGGTAACACCAAGGATGTCTTCAACTTCAGTAGAGAACTTGGAGCTAGTGATCATTGAGGCGGTTGATCGAGAGTTGTTGTTCATGGAAATCATCTCGATATTCTTTAACGTTTGAAAAGTTGAGATGAAAGGTAGATATTGTCCAACTAGGCATGCCAGAATTTTTAAACAATAAAATTCGCGTAGCGAAAACAATATTCAAGATCGGAAAATTATAGCAACAATCAATTTTATTATTTCAAATGTGAGTGTTACAATCTCTATAGTTCCTCTGAGTTCACCTTTTAAAATATAAATTCAATTGCTTTAAAGTTTATTCTTGAATCTATGATGAACTTGAACTTGAACTTGAACTTTATCTTGATCTTGACTTCTTATTTGAATTAAAGGGCTTTGAGCTTGTTCTTGAATTCTGTGGTCTTGATCTTGATCGTTCTTGAACTTGAATGCTTGATTATTACACTTGTAGCTTTGTAGAGAATTAAATGACGTTTGTACCATGGAGTTTCTCTAGCTTCTTCTTTAGAATTTTCTAACCTCTTTTCTGAATTATGAGGACCCCTTTTTATAGTTATAGAATAGAGGAGTTGTGATTGTAATAGGATTCCGTTCAATCATGCATGTTAGTAATATTTTCTTTTAGATATTATGAGATTAGAGTTAAGCAACAATTCAATTTCATTTCTTTTTTGGAGTTAGTGACCTTATTCGCTGAAACATAGAGGAAAAAAGAGTTTTTTTCACACTAAAATTTTGAGCTTGTTTAAAATATCTGATAGTATTAACTCAATATATTTATATTCAATTAACTTTATGTGTTATTGCAAAATATGACAAAGAAGAATACAAATTTTAGTTTCAATCTAGTCATCTTAATTAGAAAGAATGTTGGTGAAGATCTAAAGAACATTCCAATTAAAAGAACTCTAATAATAATATTCATCTATTGTCTCCCTTGAATTATTGAAAAAGGTACAAAATTACCCTCCATCCACATATTAGCTCCAATATACCTTTCCCACCCACCTATTTTCTCTAAAATGGCCTTGCCATCCACCTATGGGTTAAAAATTGATCACTCATTTAACTGTTTTAAATTTAAACTATTTAAATATTTTTAAATATGTGGCGCTTAGATAATTTTTATAATTAACTTATTAGTATAACTTATAAATCAATCCACTACCTACCCATTACTAATTAAACCCCACCAAATTAATAAATTCGTCACATTACTAATGCAACAACAACAATGCAACTGCCAATGGGTGCTTTTGAAATTTTGAGGCGAAAATATCTATAGAAGTAAATTATCATTCATTCAAGTTTCTAAATAAAGTTATAACTAAACATAAAAGTCTGATTATGTTCATTTTAATTATTTTTTCGTCTCAATTATGTGATGTTTACTTCATAGATATTTTTTAAAAAAAATTATATTGAAGATATTAAAACAAATCATAAATATTTATTGAATTACACTAAAAACAGTGCATTAATTAGTTTGGGATGTACTAATTCTTTACCTTTAATCATACATTCTGAATTCAAGTTTAAAAGGGAATTATATTGAAATCGTCCTTCTAAATAAGCGGCTCAACCTAAATTTGATTGGGGCTTTGATTCGAACTAAAATAATTTTGGGTCATTTTTAAGGAATCTATAACTTTGTCGTGTTTTAGTAGTGGTTATGGCGATTTTGATTTTGCAATTGGTTTATTAAATTTGTAGGATTTAGTTAGTCATGAGTGGGTAGTGGGTTGATTTATAAATTATATTAATAAATTAAATTATAACTAATAGTTAAATGCAAAGTTTTATAAAAAATATTTAAATTGTTTAATTTTAAAATAGTTAAATAAGTGGTCAATTTTGAAAAAAATTGTGCATGACAAGGGAATTTCGGAACAAATAGGTTGATGAGAAGGGCATTTTGGAGCCAATAGGTGGATGGAGGGTAATTTTGTACCATTTCTAACACTTCGAGGATATTGTAAGCCCTCTTTCGTTTTATATATTTAAAATTTTTAAAATTAGTGGTTAAATATATTCTTAATAATATTTAAGTCACGCTCATAATTTAATTGATATAGTATAGACAAGCGACACTCATACATCAAAAGATTAATGATTATTGAAAGAGAAAGTAAAAGAGCTTAAAAATTAACTATAGTGAATAAGAGTCAATTGAATTGAATAAAGAATACTTGTAAATAAATAAAGAAAAATGGAAGAGAAAAAAACTCACAGATTAATAAAAATGAAAAAAGAGATAAAACCAAACGAAAAAAAAAACTTCCAAGAATTAATGCTGCAAAAGAGGTTTTAACTGGTGCTGACCGTGTGCAGATTGCCTACTTTGCAAATTTAAATATTAACCATTTTATTTAGTGGGTGGCAAATATAATATATATTCGTTTTCTTGAACATGTATACACATATATACAAAAAAGATTGAGATTAGTGGGTGCCGTGGAACCCCCACAGGCACCTATAGATCTGCCCCTGATCTCATTCCTACATAAATCACAATTCTTAAAAATTAAAATACATTTATATTTTCTATCCTTAATTAGAAAATACAAATACATGGGAAAAAAGAAATTATAAAAAAATTAAAATAAAATACGAGTTTTAAAGTTTCAAATTTTTAGGCACAAACAAAACAGATCTGCATCACTGTTCAATTGATAGAGGCTTTGGATCAAATGCCTAGGTATGCAAAGTTTGTGAAACGGGCCATGGAAAAGGATCCTCGTTACTTTACTACTCCATGTACCATTAGGTTGATTCATTTGGTTAAGGCGTTGTGTGATTTGTGTGCTTGTATTAATATGATGGCATTGTCTATTTACAAGATATTTGGTTTGGGAGATCAAAATCGACTACGATGTGATTGCTCATAGATGATAGAACTGTGAAAAGGCCCATTGGTATGCTCTAACATGTACTAGTGAAAGTGGAGTCCTTTATCTTTGCGGCAGATTTAGTGATAGTTAATTGTGAGGCTTATTTTGAGTTTCCCCTTATCCTTTGGAATCAATTCGTTGCCACTAGGCCCACTTATGTCAATACAACGAATGGGCAGATAAAGTTATGATTGAATAGTGAAGTGGTAACTTTCAACATCTATATCTCTATGAAGTATGGTGCTGAGCTCTAGTCAATATGAGTGTTGAATCAGATTTAGAGTGTGGTTCTTAGGTGTCGATTGAAAAGATGTTGGGTGTTGATGCACTAGGAGCAGTAATGATGAATTTTGAGGGTTATAGTATATATAATAATGATGAATTGGTTGCCGAATTCGATAGTTTCAAATTCCATTCGAAAACAAAGATATTAGAGTAAGACAGGAATAATAGCGACTCTCCACCTCCAAGATTGTCTGTTGAAGAGGTTCCGAAATTAGTGATTAAGGCTCTACCATTACCTTTAAGGCATGTACTCTTGGCGAGAGATTGTTTTTTACTGGTCATTTTTGTGGAAAGTTTGAATATGATACAAGTTGAGGCCTTGGTTGACGTGTTAAAGAGGTTCAAGGGGGCTATTAGGTGGACGATTGCAGATATTATTGATATACCTAATGGAATATGTTGTCATAAAATGAAATTCATGTCGAATCACAAGTCTAGTATGAACACCAGAGAAGACATATATGCCTATGCAAGAGGTAGTGAAAAACAAAATCATCAAGTGGTTGGATGTTGGAGTTTTTATCCCATTATCGATAAAAGATGGGTTTGTCTTGTTAAGTAAGAGCCTAAGAAAGGTGGGATGGTTGTGGTTCCAAATGCGACAAATAAGATTGTTCTGATGCTGTCCGTCACCTAATTGAGAGTCTTCATAGACAACCGTAAATTAAATGCTTGAATAGAAAAAGACCACTTCTCTATACTGTTCATGGATCAAATGTTGGACCAACTTGTTGGTAAGTGTTGGTATTGTATTTTTATGGTTATTCGGGCTCTAATCATATTTATCTAGCTCTAATAGACCAAAAGAAGACAACTTTAACTTACCCTTAAGGGAGTTTCACCTTCAAACGAATATCATTTAGGTTGTGTAATGATCCAGAGACCTTCTAGTGTTGTATGGTGTCATATTTTTAGATATGGCGGAGGTAACTACTGAGGTATGTATGGCTGATTTCTTTGCGGTAGGTGACTCTTTTGATCGTTTTTTAGACCATCTAGTCGATGTACTCAAATTGTGTGAATAATGAAATCTTGTCCTTGATTGGGAAAAGTCCAATTTCTTGTTGAAAGAGGGGATATTTTTTAGAGTATATGGAGAGTTGAAGGAATAACTAGATTTCACACCTGATTATTATTTCACAGGATTGGAGGCAACAACTTGAGGTAATGTCTGATGTGAGTGGAGTGGAACTTTGTTTTTCATTGAGAAAGGGGAGAGAGAAGATTCTTAATCATATTTACTATGCCACCGAACCTCTAAATGTTGACTAAGGGAACAATATAGAGACTAAACATGATGTTCTTGAGGTGTTTTTTTCATTTGAGAAATTTTGATCCTACTATCCTGTTACGAAGGTCATAGTGCAAACTGACTAATCTACGTTGAGGTATTTGATGACTAAGAAGGATGCAAAACTTAGGTTGATTAGATGGTTGTTGTTTTTGACAAAGTTTGACTTTGAGGTGAAAAATAGAAAGGAGATAGAAAATCAAGTTGTCGATCACTTGTCCAGATTAGAAGAAGAAGTTATGCTCAAGCTAGGATATGGGGATGAAATTAATCATGCTTACTGGCTTCTTCTCATGATATATTCCTTGGTTAAAAACTTCTCTTAATACTTGGTAAGTTATCTAGTGCCATCAGGTTTGTCGTTTCACCGAACAGAAAATATTTATGCATGATGTCAAAAGTTATTTTGGGATGAGCCTCATTTGTACCATATTTATGCTGATGAGATTATTCATCGCCTATGTGCCTGATGTTTAACGTGACTAACAACACTAACATATAATTTTGGTGTCTACCTGTAAGGTCTCTCATAATGAATTAGGTAGATAGAGCCTCACATTTTCCTAAAAAGGTTAATAATATGTTAATTCAGAGTTTTACAGTGTGTATACTTTATTTGAAATCATTCGGAGGTCAAACATCCAAGAACGTCTGTGACGTTTGAAAGTAGCCTAGAGATGTACTTATGTGATCTAGTGTGCTTTGTTATGTTTTAAGTACTCTTTCATGCTCATATTTATATGAGAGGTCCTTAACATATTTATGATGTTAATTAGGTTAGAAACGACCAGGCACAACTCCCCAAGGACCACCCAAGGGGTCGTTGAGAAGGACCCAAATGCTACCTAGACACTGCTTTGGCTGTGTCAATGGACGAGCTGGCATCTACAGACTGTACCTTAATCTAACACCCTTCAATGGGGCCCATTACTCCAAACATAGTTGTGAGAGATTGGGCCGTTACTCCAAACATAGTTGTGAGAGATTAAGTCCCCAAAATGTAGTCTTAGTCACCATCTACGGACATATAGTACGAAAGCCTCATTCAACCAATAATCTGTCAGTGTGCACGTAGATGGAAGCCTGCAACTCTGCTGCACCGGGCTGTCTACTTAATGGGTAAATGGGACCCAACGTCCTAAATAGACCCTAGGTAATTATTTTATCCATTTTTTTATATAATAAGTTGGTTTGAAATATCAAAACCCCAATTAGACTTCATTCTTCAAATTTAACCTTCCCTCTCCTCAAAACAAAACCTCTGTAGAATCCTCCATTGGAGAAGAAGCTCAAAAACAGCTTGGAGATTTGATTTCCATGGATTCTTTATCAAGTTTTCCTGTCTTTCTCATCTAATCTGGTACGTTGATTCTTTGTCCTTAGTTATCTATTCATTGAAGGAGTTCATTGAAAGGTTTTAAAAGAGATTTCATGATCAAACTCTATATCTTTCAATATAGTCGTGGGTGTCACATCCGGGAATACCTCATAGACGTTATCGAAGTCTTCTTCCTCTTTGACTACTAAGACTTGTCTCTTAACTTACATAATAACATTCATTGGTCCATATTAACAAAGGATAAAAACTTTTACTACTTCTACATTGAGGATTACTTAGACTTCTGCATACACATAATAGATATATATCGACAATACATAGACCCTTGGTATGGAAAGATTACTTAGTATTATACATTTATTGCGCATACACATATAAAATATAACCTAGTCTCAAAAATAGTCATCTAATCTCATAACTATATAATAACAGTATAACAAAATTTGGCATAGCCCATACATCAATGAAAGAAGATCACATATAGGCTATACAATGTTTAGAATCCAAGTTAAAAGGAAAGAAACATAAGAGTCTTAATACTAAAACAACATCATCACCTTGATAGTGGAATTGCCCTTGGAAAGGTAGGACCTACCCAACTTGGATTATCAAGAAATCCAATTCTTGTTCAAAGTTGTCTCCAAAAGCCTTTCGACGAGCGGAACCTAAAATGTTGGGGAAAAGGAAGAAATGGGTTAATACACAACTTGTACTAAGTATGAGACCATAAGCACACATATCATCAAATCATGATAATAAGGAAATTTCATGAAAACATGCTATTTTACCCTTTGAAAACCTTATGCACATTCAAGAAGACCGTACTAATAAAAATGACATATTCCTTATGTCATAGGCATGTACATCACAAGACCAATTATACAAAGCATAGTAAAGTTAATGAACATATCAACATACTTACATATATAATTAGGGTCACTCTAGTCATCAAGTTATAACTTCAACAAGCATGAATAAGAGTACATCAACATAACCAAAGCAATGTTTAGGTAGAGTTCCATACACCTACTTGGACTAAGCTAAACCTCTTATGTTATGTTAGTTAGAGCTCATTCCTTTAATTCATTTTATCTTTTTGGAACATATTGCATTTAACGACACAAAACACATGAGCTAATGTGGGATCCAGTTTCATGGAACCCTAAACCGAAGGAAGGCGGACTACTTGCCCAGGTTGTACAAAAATGTTAACATAGCGACTACGTGGATCAACTAGCTAGTATTCCTACGGGCCAATATTGTTCATGAATCAGGAGATATTGTTGGATCCTCTTTATGCTACATGCGTTGTATTATCCAATCTCAAGAGTACATTAGTTATCCTGCCTTCCCTATGTGGGAATGGACACTCTTTTCTCTAGTTCACTCGGTGCTAAGCTAGAGCCCCTTTTGAAAAATCTTTAATTTATTTATTAGTCATCATATGTTAATGTAGGTCATAGGGTGTATACCTTGTATAAACGTAATCTTCATCATAGCTCAGTATGAATTGCATGAGTATTGTCCTTTCATAAGAATTCATATAAGTGAGATTAATACATTTACATTTTCATATCATGATAAGGAACATTGGTAAATCATTCACCATCCTTATAACATTTACTTCTTAGCCAACACCTAACAAACCATAGTCAACACATTTCAATTTAACATCATACCAACCCTATAAATCCTAATACAAGGCATACTCCAACACAACATCATGACTTAATCATAATTAACTGTAATTGAAGTAAATAAAAGGGCTCACAATACTTACAAAGTCTCGTTCATAATTCATCGTCAAGGTATTACAATTAACACATAGTTCAACCCAATTAGGGTATAATATCATCACTCTTCAATAAACAAAATAATAAAAAAAGTCAATTGAATCATTATATCACAATTCATCACTAGTTTATTGCTTAGGATAATTTAACCATGTCAATTCACAACATACATCATAAACTTCTCAAGAACTAGCATGATAGGACTATAATTCATCCAAATTTAGTCATGATAAATACAAAAACATCTTAGGATAGTAATTCAACCAATAGCTAATTTAATTGAACCAACATTACTCAATTCTCATCATGATCACAACCTAGGGTTAATGGGTAAAGGTCATCTTATACAAACTTGAGAAATTCCTCAAGATATAACATAATTGAGTTAAATTACATGTTAATATATTCATAATATCAAAAAAAATCATAAAAAAAATCAATTCACAACATTAATTTAGTATTGGATGAAAACCAACTTGAAAACTCAACTTTTGAAATCAATTTCATGGAACCCTTTGAGGAAAGAGGTGTCAAAAGTTTAATAGATCCCATAAATTAATAATTTGTGAATATTTATGGAGGACATTGACACATTTCAGCCCTTGATCCCATCTCTAGCTTTGTCTTCAATGGGGTTTCTTTGGGAGAGAGAGAATAGAGAAGGAAGAGAGTTTTTGGGCTTGGGAATTATGAGAGTTTTTGTAAGGCTAATTAAGTTAGGTTTTTATATTGGAGGTTAATTAACTTAATTATACCTCCCCTAACCTCTAAGTAACTTCCTAACTAAGAAAACCAATTAATTAACTTAAGTGAAAACGTGTAGTAAAAACAGTCATGACAGACGACATCATAATCGACAGATCATGGGTCAATCGACGAACATTGCCCGCTTCCGTGCTACACATCCGTCGATGAGTTTAGAGGCTATTAAAAATGACCCTTCAATGATTTTAGCTAAGTATTTGTCGACGGTGGCCATCAATGCCCAATTGATTGAGACACGCCTCGTCGATGGCACTTGTGTGTGCACACGGGCTTGGGAATCTCTTTGAGACAAAAATTCAAGCGTACTCCTCAAGGTAACTTTGTTTGTCCTTGGGGAGTCGTTCCCGGAAGTTTTGACTATGTATTAACTCTAATATCATTTAGAGACCCTTCCACAAATTTTCATCATTTTTTTGTAAGACCCCAAATGAGTTAGGGTGTCTAGAGACAAACATGTTTGTATTAAGGTCCTAAGGTCGTAAAATGATATATAATATTGTTTAGAGTTAGTGTGTAAAGCTTGATGTAATTTGGAAGTCGAACGTCAAGGGAAGACCAAAACGTTCGGTGACTAATCACCTATGTGTCTCATGTGTCCATGCGCGCTTATATACTGTATGTCATGATCTTATTAAGTCTTAAATGAGTTATAATGATTTTTAAAGATTTTATATATAGTTTATAGAGTTAGGAGGTGAAACGACCAACAATGTCCAAGGCGTTCGAAAGATAGCCCTTAAGACGCTCAATGTGTGTGTAGATGGGGCCTAGCCTATTTGGACGAGCTGCAAGTGGTTGATTTGGGTGAAACTTATGTGGAAGGTATAATATTTTTAAGGGTTATATTTACATTGGAAACGTCCGCTTGTGACTTCTAAAGGGTCTCGAAAAAGACCCCACAATAAGTACCCAAGGCTGGTCAAGACACTTCCTTGGCAGTGTCAATCGACGGACCAAACGACGGCCGGTTGGTAAACAAACAGCCCGTAGGTGAGGTCTCGTCGATTGGGACTTATATTGGTCAGGTATCAATCTAATAATTGGCCAAGGACCGATTGACGGAAGTCAATGCACGACCCGTCAACTGACCAACGACCATTAGATAGTTCAATCGATGGTGGCCTGTAACCTGTTGCCTGCGTCTGTTTTATTTTAGGGGTGAATGGTAAATTCACAACACGTCTAACCTGAATATACTAGGTTTATTTATTTACTTTTCGGTGTATATAAGTCATCTATAACGTGAAGCACACATTGCAAATCCTTTCCCACAAATTGAACCTTTTCCCTCCAAAATATTCTCCCTAGAAACTACCTGTTGGTGATGCTCAATAACAGATTGGAGCTTGTATTTGCATGTATTAATCATCAAGTTTTAGAGATTTTAATGTAATAAAATTATGGTGATCCTTCATCTCTAGCTATATTCTATCTAGAAAGTTAATCTTAATGTTTTCAAAGATAAAAATATAATCAAGTTCTTCTTATTTCTAGCCATGGGTTCGTTCTTAAATTGATTTTAAAAGCATAAATGAATGTATTTATTCTTATATACTTATTTTGAATTGATTTTCAATCCTATTGCATGATGAACCTATGCTCTTTCACAAACTTGATTTTAGTCTATATATGGCTTTATGATCTTGATCTTATGCATATCGAATTGTGATTCAATTATGTTAATATTCTTATGTATACTGTGTATTATTTATATTTATGGTGAGTCATTGATGAATTACCATGTGAATCCATGTATGAAGATTTGAGCAAAACTAGCCTATGTTCTATAAGTTCACTGTATGTTCAGATACATGGTGATTGTTATGACATCTCAATTGGGTAAAAGTTATTTTATCTACTGTCTTAATTGGATATTATGGATGAGTTTTAAATAAGTTATTTCATTATTGATCAATGATGGTTAGTCTATTAAACTTCTACTCTTCATGAATGTCTTAAATACCAGGTTCACTGTAATCTAAAGGTTATAGCAATGGTAGTAGGATTTTATGTAGATTATATTTCCATTATCTACTGCCTTATATTGATGATATTAATTTATTGTGGGTATGAATTCTTTATGATCAATGAAAAGGAAACTTGGCATGAATTGATCTAGGTTCTTATAGACTACAATTTGAATGTTGTAATGAACATTATGTGATCTTAATTCTAGGGTAGATGAAGCATGATTTAGATTTAATTTATATGTATTTGTCTACTTCCCTAAATGTATATCATTGGTACATGATAATTGGTAAACTAAACTAGGGAGGTTAGTTGATGACCTAGGACTGTCTACTTCCTAGTACATGTGAGATTCTTTGTATTATGTTATCCAATGATGTTTAAGTGACTTGTACATGGTTTCTTTATGATTAAAATACATATAGCTACTTCCCAATATATGATTGTTAATTAACAAGGTGTACTGCTCAATGATGATCAAAGGTGAGAAATTTGTAAGAATGCTTATCTTCTGTGCTTCCTATTTCATAGTAATGTTGATGAAGTCTTGTTGGCACAGTCTAGTATGGTCCACTTATGGTGGCGGTGTTTACTTTATTGTCATTATATATGTGTTGACCATGCCTTTATTAAAAATTGATGAATATATGAATGAATGGTATAATGATCACCTTATGTGTAACTTCTGCCTAGACTTCTACTTTAGTTGTGAATCTATGTTATGTTACTATTGTTATCAGCATGTAAATGATTATTAAAGATCATGTGTAGGTGCTTTCGGTAATAAATTATTAAGTATGGATTACCATTACACATGTACCCCTATATGAATTTGTGAATACCTAAAGTTAGGAATCTCGAATGTAATGTGAAGATTGTCTTGCCTCCTATGCTAAATGGTGTTGTGTGGTCTGTTTTTTAAAATGTAATATGGTCTTAAGATGGTGTCTTCCTCAATATGTTGTTGATAACCATTAGGTGATCATGTTTACTAATGTACACACACACTCACACTTCATGCATGCTCACAAGCAGTATAGGATCATAGTGTTTAAATGAAAGGTAGTTCTCATATTCACTAGTGTCTACTAGTATTCACGTTAAGATAATGTTTATGAAAGTATGATATGTGTTTCATTAACTAGGATTACTTGATAGGTGTCTAGTATGGGCAAGAGTATTGGACTTTACCTATGCATTGCACATGTGTCCCTTTATAGGATAGTTTCTGGTTTTTGTAAATGAATGTATGGGCATATTATTATTATGACTTATATGATATGGTTAAGTATTAACGTGCATCGTGTCTTAGTGGGTTTATATGAAAAGATTTCTCATATAGTTTTACCTATGGACTTATGAGTTGAATGTATGAACATCTGTCACCTTAATTTGTTATGTGAAAGGTTTTCTCACATATTAGTATACACATACACATGAATGATGAACTAGTCAATAGAGGAGTCTTGAAAGGTGTTCTCAAGTGTATCCTAAAATATATAGTGTGAATGATATATTCTATGTCCATATGTAAGGGTTTCTCACATGATTTAGGTTGATGAACTCTTATCTATGACCTATGAGAGAAGCATATGAGAGGATGACTCTCCTAAAGCCTTATTTTATAAAGTAATGTAATAATGGATTTTTAATATAAGGAACTTACCTTAGCACCTAGTGAAGTTGATGATGAGGCGTGTCCCTTCCCATTGTAGAGAGGTAGGTCACCATAGTCCTCATGGGGTGGATAGCCTCATGACCCAAAAGGGTAGTAAGGTGATGTTTCCATGATTCCTTCAAGTTCCATAAACTATGCTTGCCACATAGGATCTAGCAATGTGATATCAACTAAAATGCTAGCATGTGTTTTTGTTTTACCTTGGATAGGTATGAACACCTTCCATTGGTGTAAGGATATACAAAACTAGAATTCCATGTTTAGCATCCATGGTCTTAGTGTCGGTTAAGGCTATAGTTTCCTTGAAGTAAAATGGACAATGGAAGTAAATGACTAGGATCCTAACTAGGATGACCTAAGAGAGGTTACTTATGATAGGTGGAAATAATGAACCCATCTAGACATTACACAAGTAGCTCCTTCTGAAGTTCTGGGAAGGTGTTATAATGTCTATGATTATGATTATGTCTTTATTCATGGCATGGTAGTATTTATATATTTGTCATGAAGATGTAATGGGTATGAGTCTATGTGATGTCGTCTTATTCTTATATGCACTATGTGAGTCTTGATGACTATATGATGAAGATTGTTGATATGAATGGAGTTGTGTTTATGTGTTATGTTTGTGTATGAAGTGTTAAGGTTTGTGGTGTCATGAAGATTTTACTAAATATGTTTAACGTTGTGGGGCTTCACATGTACATTGCACTAGATACTAAGATTGGGGTAATGAATAAGATCTTATAATGTCTTATGTGAAATGAAGAAAAAATATATGCAAATTGATATAGCTTAATGTAATGTCTTATGACCTTGACTTGAAGGTGACTTGTAATGTTCTATACTTATATGATTATGTGTGATGACTTGTGTAGGTTGTATGTATGCTTTCCTTGTGGCCTAAGGTGATGCATTGCAGCAAGTATCACTAGAGGGTTACTTGGGAAGTTAGTGAATAAAAGGAAAAATAGCTCATTGTAAAGTAAAATATCTTACTTTAAAGTGGTCTCAAAAATGACTTAACTTGTATATGTGATATTCTAAGATGTTTGGCCTTTGAATATGTCTATATGCAGTATGTGAATAATATAAATGTAATTTTATAAAGGTTAATGAAGATTAACTCAAAAGGAATGATATATGATTTCAAAAAAATGTCCCTTTGAAATGTATGTTTTTCCGTGGTTGTCATGCTTAGTGCATTCTTGTACAAATCTCATTCTTCTCTACTTTTTACAATAAGTGTAGGTTATGGATGCTTATAGGATGTCTATACGATTGTGGATCTAGATATGTAATTACCAAACAGGGGTCCTTATGTTCCAAGGATTCCCTACATCTGTGAAAGGTTTGTTCACATCTATGTATACACTGACACACATGTATGATGGTCTAGTAAGTAGAGGGGCCTAGAGAGGGGTTCCCAAGAATAATCTAGTAGATAGGTGCTTGATCATGATATAAGCATACGAGAATAAAATATTCTAAGCCTATGTGTTATAAATTAATACAATAAAGGCTTTTCAATAAAGGGAACCTAGCTTAGCACTTAGTGAACTTGACATTAAGAGGTGTTGACTTCACTTGGAGGAAGATTCACCATTTTTCCCTTATAGAGTGGTGACTTCCCTTAGAGGAATACCCACCTGTGAACCTACATGAGGTGTTCATTTTCCTTTTATAAAGATTCACCCATGTTTTCTCAGAAGAGGAGACCCCAATTGCCAAATGACATGTAGATGGATTATACCTATCTCTTAGTTACGTAAACTATCCTTGACACATAGGATCTAGCAAAGTGAATTCACTTAGGATGATGGGATGTATGTTAATGTTCTACCTTGTCTAGTAAGGAACAACTTCAATTGGTTTAAGGATCTACAACATAAAATTCTATCATAAGCACCCATGGTATTAGTGTCAGTTAAGACTATAGTGTTCCAAAAATAAAATGGAAAATCGAAGTAAATGAATGGGATCATAACTTGGTGGACATAAGGTAAGTTACTTAGGATAGGTTGAGGTAATGAACCCATCTAGACATTTCACAAGTAGCTCCTTAGGAAGTCCTAGGAAGGTGACCTAATATATATGATTATGTTTATGTTTATATGCCTGACTTTGTAGTATTGGTATACTTTTTATGAAGGTGTGCATGGTATGAATCGATGAGATGTTATCTTATCCTTATATCCACTATGTTGTTCTAAAGGACAATATGATGAAGGTTTTGTAATGACATGAATGAAGTTGCCTTCACTTACTTATTGATGTATGAATTTAATGCTATGGTTTGTGGTCTCATGAAGGGTCAACTAAGCATGTGTGGGGTTATGGTGCTTGTCAAGTGCATTGAACTAGTAGACTAATATTGGAGTCATGAACAAGGTCTAATAAAGATGTATATGAAAAGAAATAAAAGTCTGGGCAAGTTGGATGTAGCTTACTTTAATTGTACTATGGTGTTGGCTTAAATATGTCTAAGTTGTATTATACTCTATGATTGTATGTGTTGTCTTGTGTAGATGATATGTATGTTTCCTTGTGGCCTTAATGTGATGTATTGCGCCAAGTATCAATAGAGGGTTACTTGGGACATTAATGAATAAAAAGGAAATTAGCTCATTATTAAGGGAACAAGAGCTCACTGTTATATGAATAAAAATGTATTGAATCGTATATGTGATCCTATGAAATGTATGGCCTTTGAATAGGTTTATGTGAAGTATGTGAATGATAAAAATGCTATTGTTTCAAGGTTTTATAAAGATTTACTCAGAAGTCATGAAGTATGATTTCAAGAAAATGTCCCTTTTAAAGGCATGTTTTTGCATGGTTGCCATACATAGTGCATTCTTGTACTAATCCCATTTTCTCTAGTTTTTACACAAAGTGTAGGTTATGGATGCTTAAATGATGTCTATGATTGAGGATCTTGATATGTGACTCCCAAGCTCAAGGAAAGGATTCCTTAAGTTCCAAGTATTCCCTACTAAAGTCTTAATGTAAAATATTTAAAGATTGTATAGTTATGTCTTATGTTTTAAGGGTCGTGTCCCTAATGTACTCGAATGTTGTTGAGTCTAATATGAAAAAGAGACTTAGAGTCTATATATGCATTATGACTTTTATATATATATATATATATATATATATATATGAAGTGATGTTTCTAGCTTATGAGGTGCTACAAAAATTTATAAATTTTCCGTTAAATTTACTATGTCAACGCGATGAATGATAACTATGGACTTTAATAAGACCTCCAAGAGTTCAAGTATGCTATGTTGGAGTGATGAACAAGGTCTAATAAAGATATATATGAAAAGAAATAAAACTCTGTGCAAGTTGTATGTAGCTTACTTTAATTGTACTATGGTATTGGCTTTAATATGTCTAAATTGTATTATACTACTATGATGGTATGTGTTGTCTTGTGTAGATAATATGTATGTTTCCTTTTGTACTTAATGTGTTGTATTGCACCAAGTATCACTAGAGGGTTACTTGGGAAGTGAATGAATAAAAAGGAAATTAGCTCACTGTTAAGGGAACAAGAGCTCACTGTAATGTGACTTAAAAAATTTAATAAATCCTATATGTGATCCTATGAAATGTATGGCCTTTGAATATGTTTATGTGAAATATGTGAATGATATAAATGATATTGTCTCAAAGTTTTACTCAAAAGGCATGAAATATGATTTCAAGAAAATGTCCCTTTTAAAGGCATGTTTTTACATGGTTGCCATACATAGTGCATTCTTGTACTAACCCCATTTTCTCTAGTTTTTACACAAAGTGTAGGTTATGGATGCTTAAAAGATGTCTATGATTAAGGAGCTTGATATGTGATTCCCAAGCTCAAGGAAAATAGTCCTTAAGTTCCAAGGATTCCCTACTCAAGTCTTAATGTAAAATATTTAAAGATTCTATAGTTATGCCTTATGTATTAATGGTCGTGTCCATAATGTACTCGAATGTTGTTGAGTCTTATATGAAAAAAAAAACTTACAGTCTATATATATATATATATATATATATATATACATACATATATATATATATATATATACATACATATATATATATATATATACATACATATATATATATATGTATATATATATGTATATATATATATATATATATATATATATGTATGTATATATATGTATGTGTATATATGTATATATATGTATATATATATGACGTGATATTTAAAGCATATAAGGTGCTATGAAAATTTATAAATTTTCCGTTAAATATACTATGTCAACGCGATGAATGATAACTATGAGCTTTAATAAGACCTCCGAGAGGTCAACTACGCTATGTTACTTCTAGGGGGTGGTCCCCGGATGTGATATTTCTGACTCCTAAAAGAAACCTCTTTGTTACTCAATTTCTTTACTTGCCTATTAAGGATTTTAGTCGGAAACTCCTTATACGAGAGGTCATCCTTCACTCCAAGACCCTAAATATGAAGAATAGAATCATGATCACCGTTATACTTCTTAATAAAAACATCGAACGCCGGATAAATCGAAGCCGATTAACTAGGATACCTTACAAACCTTTTTCAATATTTAATAGGGACCCACATAACGATGACTCATCTTCCCTTTCTTGAATAATATAACCACCCCTTTCATAGGCAAAATTTTTAAATACACTTTATCACCTTCTTCAAACTCTAAATACATTCCCCTATGATCGGCACAGACTATCGGCTATTTGAAACTGGTTTATTATGATATGAACCTTCTCCAAAGTCATATAAATCAAATAGGAACCCAAAGGTGAAGATTCACCCACTTCAAACCATCCAATTGGAGATCCACATCTCCTACCATACAATACTTCGTAATGATCCATAGATACAGATAAATGGTAACTATTGTTGTAAACAAACTCCACCAAAGGCAAATGCTTATCCCAATTTCCTTTGAAGTCAATAATACAAGCCCTAAGCATATCATCATGATTTTGAAAAGTACACTCCACTTCACCATCCGTTTAGGGATGAAAAGGGGTGCTTAGCTTCACCTTAGTACCCAAACCTTATTGGAATGACCTCCAAAACCTATATGTAAAATGTGAACCCCTACAGGATAAGATGGATAATGGAATACCATGGCAACACAAAATATAATTTTTGAAGATCCTTGAATTATCTTCCGTGAATAATTAGAATTGACGGGAATGAAATGAGCAGATTTGGTCAACCTATCCATAACCACCCATATAGAGTAATATTGTTTTTTGCCCGAGGCAAACCTAACGCAAAATCCATATTGATGTCTTCCCACTTCCAAGTAGGCACTTCGATTTTTTGTAGTAAACCATCGGGCTTTTGATGTTCGGCTTTCACTTGTTGACAATTTGTACACTTAGCAACTCCACTATTTCCATTTTTAAACCTTTCCACAAAAAAGCTTCCCTAAGGTCATGGTACTCTATGTCAAACCCATATGAATGGAGTAACGGGACCCATGAGCTTCCTTAAGGATCCGGTTCATCAAACCATCAACATTGGGCACACACAACCTTCATTGATACCTCAAGACACCATCCCCCAAGGTTACTGACTCATTAAGCCTACCAAGAACCGATTTATTAAACTCCATCATTTAATGATCAAGGTGTTGTTTGGACTTCACCTCAACCACCAAGGATGACTCGAAGTTATGATGGACCATAATACAACCATTTGGAGAATCTTCAAACCTTATACCCAATATAGAAAACCTATGAACATCTTTCACTAGGTCTTTCTTGGCTTCCTCTATATGAGACACACTACCCATGGTCATATGACTTAGAGCATCCACAACCACATTGGCATTGCCGGGGTGGTAGAGAACACTCATGTCGTAATCTTTCAATAATTCCAAGAACCTTCTTTATAGGAGATTCAACTACTTTTGAGTAAACACATATTAGAGACTCTTGTGGTCGATATATACATTAAAATGAACACCATACAAGTAACACCTCCATATTTTCAAAGATACCACGACCGCTAACTCAATATAACGAGTTTGATAGTTCTTTTCATGTACCTTAATTTATCTAAAAGCATAGGCTACCTCTTTCCCATGTATCATAAGCACACACCCTATATCCACTTGATATACATCACAATACACAAAGAAGCACTTTGTCCCCTCTGGTAAAGTCAACACCAGAGCAGAAGTAAGCCTATAATTCATGATTTGGAAGCTTCTCTCACATCCATCCGACGACTTAAATTTTATACTGTTTTGGGTCAAAGTAGTCAAGGGAGATGCAATGGACGCAAAACCATCCATAAACCTACGATAATAACCCACTAGACCGAAGAAACACCATATGTCCTTTGTATTAAATGGTCTAGGAAAATGTTTGACGGCCTTTTTTTTCCTTAAATCAACCTTAACTCTCTCACTAAGATGATATGACCAAGAATGCCACAAACCTCTACAAAAACCTACATTTGCTATACATGGCAAATAATTTGTTCTCTTTAAGTACTTGTAACAACACCCTCAAATGGTCCATGTTAATACCCTCATTTTTCAAATATATCAAGTGATGTAGCGTGGTTTCACGGTACTTTAAATGCTTTTTCATTAAGATTGGTGTGTGTAAAGATAATTTTTGTAGAAATTTCGATATCTTTTATCTTTGTTTTGCAGGAAAGGTATCTAAAACCAAAATGTAGAAGACAACTGTGGTTTAGTGCGGAAGTGACCCACGAAGGCCATTGATGGATCGGTGTCTCATTAATGGATCGTAGATGGTGAACATCAAATGGAAGCTTAAGCATTTGGAGTAACTCCGGATAATTTACCAAGTATGGGGATACGGAAGGATCGATGGTCCATCAATTGATTGACGGGACATCTTGTCAAATCGTCAATCTGATTAGAGACTGTCGTAGTACCCAAAGTTGAAGAAAAGATAACTATTGAATGACAGAAAACATCGACGAACCGTAGGTGCATTGATGGACCGTGTTGTTGGTTCGTTGATTTGATCAAAGAAAATGCTATTTGAAGGATAAAAAATACTAAGTCTTGACATACGGAGGTAGTTGACGATTTGTCATTTCATCGACGGGCCGTCAGTGGGGGTTGTTGATTGAAGCACATTTTTAGACAACTTTCCTTATTTGGATTCGTTTTAGTTAATAACAATATTTTCTATAAATACGGTGTAAAAACTCATTTTTTAGTTGGTATCTATTACTGTTTTTCTTAGTTTGTTCTTGGAGATTTGTTTTTGCAACTTTGACATTAATTCAAATTTCTAGATTTAGTTTTCAAGTGAATTTTCATTATGTCAAGTTGAATTTCTAGATTTTCTTCTAATTTGTCAAAGTAAGTTCATGATTTATTGTTTATCCAATATGAAGTATGTTCTTATATGCATGGGTAACTAAATCCACAACTAGGGTTGTGGGAACCATGGGTGGTTAACAAATTATACATAACTTAATAACAATTCTAAATAGATTATTGTATGCATTGATAATTTTTCACTTAGAATTCTTCTTAATGAGTGCACGTGTTAGACGTTGCCTTTTTACTATTTGCCGGATCAAGGAGGTAGTTAATAGGAAAAGAATTATCAACAAAAGTCAAGTATTGAGCAACAGAGATGGTTGAATTCACTATGCAAGAGGTAGTGAAGGAGGAGATCATTAATTGTTTGGATGCAAGAGTAATATATCGTATTGCAAATAGTAGTTGGGTATGCCCTGTTTTGTGTGTGCCGAAAAATGGGGGAATGACAGTAGTGCCAATAAGAGGAAGGAGCTTGTTCCAACGAGGCTAATGACTTGATGAAGAGATTGTGTGGATCACTAGAAACTGAATGAATGGACTGAGAAGGAATATATCTCGATGCCCTTAATCGACCAAATTTTAGATAGACTCGCAAAAAAAGGATGGTATTGTTTTATTTATGGCTATTCGTGTTACAATCAAATTTGTATTGCCCCAGATAACCTTAACAACACCCCCTTTACTTGCCTTTATGGGACGTTCGCATTCAATAGGATGCCTTTTGGGTTATGTATGCATCGGCCACTTTCCAGAGATGTATGATGTCAATATTCTCTGATATGTTGGAGGACACTATCGAGGTGTTTATGGATGATTTTTCAGTTGTTGGCGACTCCTTTGATCGGTGTTTGAACCACTTGGCAAAGGTTCTCAAAAGATGTAAAGATTTCAGTCTTGTGATATATTGGGGAAAATATAACTTTATGCTTAAAGAAGGTATAGTATTGGGCTATCACATCTAATAAAAACTGAAAAGAGATTGATCGAGCAAAATTTGAAGTCATAGATAGACTACCTCCACCCATCTCTGTAAAAGGTGTAAGAAACTTTCTGGGACATGTGGGTTTCTACCAGAGGTTTGTTAAGGATTTCTCAAAAATTACACATCCTCTGTGTAAATTAATTTAAAAGGGATGTAAATTCTATTTTGATGAATTCCATATGAAGGCATTTGGAGAGCTGAAGGAGAAGTTGGTGTCTGTGCCCATAATTATTTCCCCATATTGGAGTAAGCCATTTGAGTTGATGTGTGATGCTAGTGGTGTTGCTCTTGTTGTGGTATTGGGACAAAGAAGGGATAAAATCCTTCACCCCATATATTATGCAAGTAAGTCCCTAAATAGAGCACAAAATATTTACACTTTGACTGAACAATATCTCCTTGTGATGGTATTTGCTTTTGAAAAATTTGTTGTTATTTGCATGGAGCGATAGTCATAGTGCTATTGACCAATCCTCTTTGAGATATTTGATTAGGAACAAGGATGTGAAACCAAAGTTGATTAGATGGGTACTACTATTACAAGAGGTGATTTTTAGGTAAAACACAGAAAAAGGGACTGAAAATCAAGTTGCCGATCACTTGTCCATATTGGAGGATGAAGCTATGCCAAAGTTGGGTGAAAAAGCTGAAATTGATGATACCTTCCCTAATGAGCATGTGCTGGTCACTTCTCATTATCTGATTCCATGGTTTGCAATTTTTCAAATTATCCAGCTAGTTATAAAGTCCCATCGCACTCGTCCTTCCATCATAGGAAAAACATTATACATTATGTAAAAAAGTTCTTTTGGGATGAGACTTACTTTTACCGGAGTTGTGCTGATGGGCTTATTCGTCGTTCCGTGCCAAAAGTGGAGATGCTAAGTGTTCAGGAGACATGACACTCCTTTCCTATGGGTTGGCATCATAGTGTTATCCGGACTGCCCACAAGATTTTATAGTGTGGGTACTATTGGCCAACCATTCACCAAGATGCTCATGAGTTCTCCAAGTCATATAATTATTGTCAAAGAGATGGAGGAATTTCTAAGAGGCAGGAGCTCCCTTCAAATCCCATTCTAGTGATTGAGTTGTTTGATGTATGGGGCGTTGATTTTATAGACCCATTTGTGATTTCTCACGGGATGAAATAAATACTTGTGGCAGTGGACTACGTGTAAAAATAGGTGGAAGTTGTAGCTGCTTCTAACAAGGAAGGGAAGAGTGTTACCACGTTTTTGAAAAAGAATATTTTCTCTAGATTTAGCACGCCTAGGGCCATTATCAGTGATGGGGGATCTCACTTTTGAAATAAGTTGTTCAAAGGGCTATTGGAGAAATATGGGGGGTGCCATTATTTGGCCACTCCATATCATCCACAGACTAGTGGGCATGTTGAGGTGTCAAATCGAGAGATCAAGCCAATTCTTTCAAAAAAAGTAAATACTAATAGAACGGATTGGTCAAGGAGGATAGATGATGCTCTTTGGGCCTACCAGATTGCACACAAAACCCCCATAGTATGTCTCCGTACTAACTTAGATATGGGATGTCTTGTAACTTGCAAGTTGAGTTAGAGCACAAAGTCATTGAGGCGATGAAGAAACTGAAGATGGATTGGAATGAAGCAGCGGAACGGAGGCTTAGTGGTTTCAATGAGCTTGATGATTTTCTCCTAAAAGCATATGAAAGTTCAACCATCTAAAAAAAAAAGTTGAAGAAGAACCATGACAAAAAGATTTAAAAGCGAGAATTTGTTGTTGGGGACTTGGTACTTCTATTCAACTCTAGGCTATGCTTGTTTCTAGAAAAACTCATGTTCAAATGTATAGGGCCATTTCTTATAACTAAACTGTTCCCACATGGAGCGGTTGAGTTTTACAACAAGGAGGTTGCAAAGTTCACTGTCAACGGGCAAAAACTAAAGATCTACCAAACACATGCAGAGAGTTTCAATGAAGTGGTTGACGCATATCACCTTGCTGAAGTGTGAGTAATCAAGGATCTTGCGGCGTTGCACGACGTTAAAACAAGTGGTTCTTGGGAGGAAACCCAAGGTGTATCCTATAACCAACAATATGGTTTTCGTTTCATTGTACGAATTGCTGGAATCTCTTGTTTCATTTTTTGTTTTACTAATCATCATGCGTTATTTTTTTAGTATGTTGGCTAGATATTAGTTTAGGGTATGTTAATCAAAAGTATCCATAAGAACACAAAAATAATAGCATAGTGGGTGTTCATTGTGGAGGGACCAAAACCAAGAATTCTGCATAAAATGGTCTGGTGCATAGATCTACGGACCCCATCGATGGAACATCGATTGTGTTCGTAGATCCCAAGTACATATTGAAATTTTGTCAAAGTATGTGTGCAATCGACAGTCCCATCGACGATTCGTCGACAAGGTGTCATCAGTCCAAAGAACAAGTGACCCTACCCGACCCGGCCGGTTTTATTAAAAGAAAACTATTCAAATAACCTCCAAAAATCTTTATAAATTCTTTCCAACCATTTCCCTCCCATTATTTTCTTCCTTTCCCATGACATTACCACATTTTCCCCTTTCATTTTTATCAGAATCTCATCAAATCCCAACTTCCCGTACAATCGCAAAACCCTCCCCTCCCTAAATTCTTTTTTGTCTCTTTTTTTTTCTCTAATCGGTGTTTGAAGGCAGGCATGGATGTTGTTGAGAATATCACCCACTCATTCACTCCACTACTGTGTTCAGGTTTTTCGATTCCCTTTGCTCAATGAATTATCACTCTTTTGTAGTAGGAAACGAAAACTTAGTATGTGGGCCTTGACATAGGGACAAAATTGGAATGCTAATGATTGTTAAAATATGGGTACTATGCCCTTAGAATGATAGAGAGTGAATGGGTTGGGGTGTAATCTTTTTAAAGTATGATTGTTGACATCCAGACATAGAGTTTCATAGCATCATAGAATAAGAGATCGAAACATGTGAAATCGAAACCCTAAGGATGTAGAATTTGTCTTGTACTTGTTGTTATGTGTTGGGTGTACTAATTAAGGTCTAAAATATGTCAATATGTGTCATTAATAAAAGGGTCTCAAATATGTCTTTGATCAAAAGCACTACACCCCATCTATGGACCATCCGTTGATCGACGAGCCGTCATGGTGTCTGTTGATTGATAAAATATAAAATTGCTGAACTCTAAGATGTTGAAAGTGGACTACGGTCCATTGATTGATCGACGGTGTCGCGCCCCATTTTCGCAGAAAATGGGTTTTGTGCACGACCTAACAACTCTTTTGGGATTTCGAGTTTGGAGTCCCCACCTAACGAATTAAGGCACGGTAGTGCACCTATCTAACCTAACTAAGTCTAAATTAGGTCAACAAGCCAAAAATTAGGGTAAGGGTTCAAATTACCTCGAGGGGAAGGTGTTAGGCATCCCTCGAGGTCCACAAGTGTGGGTCCCGGCCGTATTTCATGCAATCTATGTGGGGGTTACAATCAGCAATCAAAGTCACTTCATTTATTAATTCGTTTAATCTTGCTAAGTGATAACAAAAAACAATTAATACTATTTTATTTATTTAATTTGAGCATGCAAAGCTAGGTGATAACAATAAATAAACAATGAAGTTTTACTTTTATTTAACATATGAGACTATGTTATAAACAAAATTGGCAAATATCAAGCAATTAATATGTGCGAAAGTAATGTTTTGAAAATTGAGCAAGTTTTGAATATGAATTTTTTTATTATAAAAATCGTTTGTTTCTTTATAGAGATGATTACGCGATATTGTTGATCGCGCTCCTCCACCATAGAAACAATTTTGATTTGAGGTCGATTTAAAAAATAGTTTATGTTTTTGAAAATGATTTAAAAGATTTAATTTACATGTAGGCACATAAATATTTACTCATAAACACACGTAATTCCTTTTGAAATTCATGGGTAGGTGGTACTTCTGAGGATGCGTCGGTTTAATTTAAAAATTGGAACTAGACCTCATAGATCCAATGACTTTCCCACTAATCATAGGTTTGGAGATAGTGCTTATAATTTATTTTTCAAAATAAACAATGTCATAATAAATCTAAAGTTTTAAAGGAAGATTGAAGAATGAGCTTTAAAAAAAATTATGTTGCAAGGTTCTGATATGAAATATATTTAAAATCCAAGTAATTTGTTAAATGCATGAAATGATTCTAATTAAGATCATTACAAAAAACATATTGCATCATGAATGCGGAAATCTTTCAAAAAGACAAGTAGGATTACTAATTAAATAATATTAACTAATTTTAGGGGGAGGGCACAAATATGCACAAACAAATTTTATTTTTATGGATATGTTAAAAGTTTTTACAAGCCTATAGACATGATTTCTAGGTGTTCAAAAAAGGAGTAACACATATATGCATGATTTTGTAAATCTAAATGATATGAACAAATTAATCCTTAAGCATGGTTTCTACATGACAAGACAATGCTAAAAGTTATAACATTTTAAAACACCTAATCAGCCTACTAAATTATTATGATTTGATTTTAACATTCAAAAATTAATGGAATCTAGTTATTTTAAATTATTATATTTTATTTTTTTTGACTAATTAACAAAGGCGTCAAGCAAATTGAAAATTGGTTAGATTATAACACCCACAAAAAATAATTCTAGGTGGTTAAAGATAAACCTATAGGCATGATGTCTAAAAAATATAATGAACAAGTAGTATGTAAATCCCCCTCCCCTAGACGATCTCCCAAATAAATTTATATATATGATCTGTAGAGTTACAAATGTTAAAACATTCGAATAAATATAATAAGAAATATATATATATATATATATATATATATATATATATATATATATATATATATATATATATATATATATATATATATATATATATATATATATATATATATATATAGATTCAAATAAACAAATAAATCCTTCTTCATGGTTAATCTTCAACTTGAACTTCAAGTTTGAAACCTATCAAAGCAATCAAACAACTATACAAGTAATCACACTTATTAGTCAAGGTAAGACATTATGCTGTTGTTTAATGACGAATTCTACATATAAAAATAACAGACAATAGCTTACACAAATGTGGGAATGTAAAGATAGTGTAAATGTTAAGAATACTAACCAGTTAAGCAAAACAAATTGATTCAACTTTTACTCGAACAAAGTAGCAAAATAGTGAAGAAGAACACTCGAATATTTACCAGAATCTTAATGTATTGTTAGAGTAGCAAGAGAGCAATGAGAGAAGGAAGAGTGATGAGAGAACTTGTGATTAACAGTGAATGATTGTATGAGTTGATGAAATAATGAAGGGAGGGGGTCTTATTTATATAGCAAAGAGGGAAAACAAATAAGAAAAATAAATATTTAAAGGAATCAATTAAATATGTTGTTTTCCTTATTGAAAAAGAGAGCGAAAATCAGAAAATTATTACTTTTACCAAATAATAAGCAAAAGAATATATTAGGAAGAGTATTATATTTTCCTTAATTAAAGAAGATCCCCAATTAGAATTTTTTTAAAATATTTCATTACACAAAAAATAAACAAGTAAAAAAATAAGAAGAGTAATATTTTCCTTATTTAACTAAGAGCTAAATCAATCAAATAATTATTCAAATCAATGAGGATTTTAACCATATACAAAAAAAATATGAGGGGAGATCAAGCAAAGGAAAGACAATATCACTCCAAATTATGAGCTGTAATAATCCATATTTTTATTCAACTATGTAATTCCTCATATATGGAGCAGGTAAAACAATTTGACCAAGTTCAAATTAAAGACATAATCAAAAATATCAGTTCTACCGCAAAAGCAAATGTATTAACAATATTACCAATCAACTATGAAAACATGTTTAATCAATTATTTGACTAATCTATAAAAGAAAATTAATAAAGTTTAGCTAGGAAATACTTGCATCGGGACTACAAGAATGATGGAAATTAATTACTTATCAGTTTATAGTTGCTTATCAGTGTTAGGACCTATTCAACAAGGACGCAAGCATATACCCACATACAATTCGAAATTGAAGTTTATGGACAGAATTCTAAACGCACATAATAAACTAAAAATGAGTCAAAAATCAGAAAATCCCAATAAATCATGAGACACAAACATATAGGAATCACCTTTCATCATATATGAACTGAGCATTGAAAAATTAAATAAGAAAACTAACCAAACGGATCGTTCGGAATCAATTTTTTCAGACCAACCCCAATTTCGATGTCCAAACAAGCTCGTTACACTACTTGATCATGGGGGAACTCCTGCTCGAAGATGGCTAGTGGGGGCTGTTGCTGTGTGTAGAGCATCCCGCCGGCATCTCTGTTGCTTCTCTCGCCGGCTGGCATTGCTGTTGTTGGCATTGCTGCTCGCTATTGCAGGTTTCCTGGTAGATGCTGGTGGAGAAGAGGAGAGAAGGAAAGAGAGAAGAGAGGAGAGACGGACGATGCTGGGGCTGCTGGCTTGCTTTGCTGGTGTACTCGCATGACCAGAGCTGCTGGTTGTCGTCGTCTTCCTGGTGGCTTCGCCGGCTGGAGAGAAGGGCAAATAGAGAGGGAGAGAACGGGAAGAGGAACAGAGAAGAAAAGGGAGAGGGGGAAAGAGAAAGGAAGAGAGAAGCGAGAAGGAGATAAGGAGAAAAAGAAGGGAACGAGGCGGGAGGGGAAAAGAGGAGGAGAGAACGACCTAAGAGTGGGGTTTAGGCGGGGAAGAGGATTACTGCCAGCGGCTGCTGGCTAGTGGCCGGATCTTCTGTTTCTTGCCGCTTTCTCTAGAAAAGGAGACGAGGAGAGCTAGGGGGTAGCGCTGCCTCTTGTCGGTGGCTGCTGGTGCTAGCTGCTAGCTTCAACGGCGATAGAGGATCTCAGCGGAAAGAATGGGGGGAAAGAGAGATAGAGGGAGGCGGCGGAGAGAGAAGGGAGGCTCGCCAGAAAGGATGGGGGGAGAGAGAGAAGCGGCTGGAGAGAGGGAGGGGAGGAAGAGAGTTGGAATTTTAGGTTTTGGGGTCTTTTGGTGTTGAGAAAATAAGAGATTTAATCACAACCGTTGATCTAATTTGAAATGAGGGGCTAGGATTCGATTAATAAAATAGATGGATGAGATTAAAAGATGAAATGTATTGATATCAGATTGGATTGAATATGGAATGACTACAATTGCAATTAAAATGGCTAGAAATGAAATGAAAAAGAGGCTATGATTGAAATAAACTCAAATTCAAGTGGCTAGAATTGAAAGAAATTATGACAGAATAGGCTAGAATTTAAAATTTATAGAAAGTGTAGAAATTACTATTTAATTAAAATACTATATATATTAAAATTTTTTTATATAATTGAAAATCATAATTTTTTTAAAACATTTGAAATTCATTAATAATTTTATAATATTTGAATAATATTTCCGATAATTTTATAACGTAAAAGATACTAAAATATATCAATTTCAAGAAACATCGACTAAAATTTTACACTTTTAAAAATTTAACATACGTATTTAATTGAATAGTATTCCTAAAAATGGTTAAAGGTCGGTCAAAATTGGGTGTCAACAGCTGCCCCTTGGTTGATTGAGAATGAAGAATGAATTGTCAGGCAACTAACGTTGACTTAGTAGCCGATTTTATCCGACCGACCGATGTAAGTGGGATATATTGAAACTATTTAGAGTTGAAAAAGGGTACGACCGAGACTTTGGTTTTATGTCGGCTACATATCTGTGGTTATACGAGAATCAGTTCGTGTGTAGTTCTAGATTCAAGAGCAAATGAAACTCTTACAATTTGAAAGAGCGCTAAGGTATTTGTAAGGCACGATACCGGTTTAAATGGATAAGATTAGAGTAGCGAGAAAAGAGAGATAGAGTGGGTAAAAGAGCATGACAGAGAAGCGAGAAGAGCCTGATAGAATAAGGTAATCAGCCTTTGAGCACGGTTCAGAGTATGAGTAGCAAAGAATTGATAGAGCCATTATTGTGATAGATGATAGCATAATAATTGTAATCAAGGGCGATCGATCGTATCTGCAAATTCTAGATAAATTGTTAGCTCATAAATAAATAAAGTATGACCAATAATAATAAAATATGAGTTCTAAATAGACAAGAGGTGATAAAAAGCATATCTGTTTGAGAAGTAGTGCAAACCTTGATAGTCTTTAACTTCTTGAAGGATTGCAACCCATCTCTGAAGAATAATGTCAAACTCCAATAGATTTGATACAATAAAGATATAATAATATAGACGAAAATATCTAGTTGTAAGGAGAGTCTAAACGTCATTTTAAGGCGGACGAGCCTAAGTGTCATTTTAAGGCGGACGGCCTAAATATCTTGTAAAGAGGACGAATAAATGTCTTAAGAAGAGGTCAAGCCTAAATGTCCCTTTTAAGGTGGACGGACTAAATATCCTATAAGATGGACAAACCTAAAGGTTGACGAGCCTAAATGTCCTATTGAAAGGCGGACGAGCCTAGATGTCGCATTGTAAGGCGGACGAGCCTAGATGTCTCATTGTAAGGCGGACGAGCCTCGATGTTGCATTGTAAAGCGAACGAACATAGATGTCGCATTGTAAGGCGGACGAGCCTAGATGTCACATCGTAAGGAGGACGAGCCTAAATGTCGCATTGTAAGGCGGACGAGCCTAGATGAAGAGACAGTAGGTCACAGTGGCGAGTTGAATCCGAAGATATCTTCATGGTAGCCTGAATGATAGATGAGTAGCGAAACGATAGTGCGAGTAGCCAAGAATTTGTCAGAGCCTTTGTTTGTAAACAATTGAAAAGCCGTTCAAAAGGTGACTTTGTCTGGAATCTGCACATCTGTAACTTGTAATATAGCCTAAATAGAGTAATTAGAACATACACATCAAAATAAATGGTAAATGTAAACATTATGCAATTCCCATGTTGACCATGAATGTTTTCCTTAAGATCGTGAAAAATGACGTCTTAGGCTATTATGTCTAGGGCCATGATATGCAGGGTGTATCCTCAGGTCATGAAAATGTTGTCTGTAGGCCATGAAAATGACGCCTTTAGACTATGACACCTTCGGATCATGATAGACAGAAAATAAACCCTTAGGCCATGATATGATGTCCGTAGGCTATAAAGATGATTCCTTTAGACTATGATACCTTAGGGATATAAGTAATGAGCAAAGAGAGCGTATATGCTTTTGACATCTATTGATACTTATGACTTGATTTGATTCGGGCACATGCAAACTTCGAGCACGATGCAATCTTGGGGTTATGTAAACTTCGGGCACAATGCAGTATCCGGCACGATGATGCATTTCTTTGGGCACATGCAATATCGAGCACATGCAATGATGCATTTCTTCGGGCACATGCAATATCGAGCACAATGCAATGATGCACTTCTTCGGGCACAATGTAATATCGGGCACAATGTAATATCGGGCACATGCAGTATCGAGCATATGTAATGATGCATTTCTTCGGGCACATCCTATATCGGGCACATTCAATGATGAATCTCTTAGGGCACATAACATATCGAGCGCATGCAATAATAAAATTCTTCGAGCATAAGTCAATATTGGGCATATGCAATGATGTATTTCTTCGGGAACATGCAATATCGAGCACATGCAATGATGTATTTCTTCCGGCACATGCAATATCGAGCACAATGCAATGATAAAGTTCTTCGGGCACAATGTAATATCGGGCACATGCAGTATCGAGCATATGTAATGATGCATTTCTTCGGGCACATCCAATATAGGGCACATGCAATGATGCATCTCTTCGGGCACATAAAATATCGAGTGCATGCAATAATGCAATTCTTCGAGCATAAGTCAATATTAAGCATATGCGATGATGTATTTCTTAAGGAACATGAAATATCGATCACATGCAATAATGCATTTCTTCGGGCACATGCAGTATCAAAAACATGAAATGATGCATTTAGGCATTTTCGGGCATAATATAATGATGTAGTTCTTTGAGCATAGTGTGATATCAGGCATAGGTGCAAGTGATGCAATATCGGGCATAATGTAATTTGTAAGCACAACTGTTGCTTGAGGTCATACAGTAGCTTGGGCGTCCGCCTTATTGGATAGATAGAGTGTCATTTGTCGGGCTCAAGTGTGGTAATGTTGATTTTTGAAGTTGCCTTTGTATATGTACCTGTATTTTCTACATTCAAAGAAAAATAGTTAGTTTATAGGGGGGAGGTTGATGTGTATCCATGATTTGGCGCAACGTGCTCCTTTGGCTTTCCATCCACACCTCTTCGAGCGTCTATGTTTTTTTTTTAAAAAAAAGGGGGGGGGGGAAACTTTGAAATTTTTTTGAAATCGTCATTTAATAAAAGTTGATGTCGAATCTTTGACCATGGCATAGGTTGAGACTTTACAACGTCTGACTTAAAAGTGGATATATCATTTGACCTTCGTTGTAAGCTTACTACTTGTTGAGGAGAAACTTTCAGTGAAATTTTTGATTTTACTCAAAAATTCTGCCCCAGTATGATGATGTGCCAGGAGAAATCTTGATGGAATTTTTGAGATCCTCTCAAAAATTCTGCCCAGTTATCACTAGAAAAGGGGAAAATGAAAGTTTTATTTATAATAAGACCGAACCCCATAGGAGCGCCTACATATCCCCTCTTAAACGGGAATCAAGTCTAACGTAGTTCCAAATTACAAAAGAGCGTGAATCAATCTCTAGATGTAACACTTTTTCACAGAATCTGAATTGATAGGTTTTAGCCAAACATCTCCATCCATTTCTGCAAGTATGAGGGCCCCGCCTGTCAGTACTCGAGAGACTATGTACGGACCTTGCCAGTTTGGTGAAAATTTACCCTTTGCCTCATCTTGATTTGGAAAAATCCTCTTCAAAACCAGTTGCCCAGGTGAGAAATATCTGGGTTTAACCTTCTTGTTGAAAGCTTTGGCCATTCTATTCTGATACAGCTGACCATGACAAATGACGTTAATTCTTCATCCATCTATTAATGCCAAATTCTCTGCCCGACCTTGTATCCAGTCAGAATCACTCAACTTTGCTTCTTGGATGATCCTTAGGGAAGGTATCTCTACTTCAGCGGGTATCACAGCTTCAGTGCCATATACTAAGAAGTAAGATGTGGCCCCTGTGGAAGTTCTGATTATGGTACGATACCCCAACAATGCGAAATGTATCTTTTCCTGCCAGTGTTTGTGATTATCGATCATCTTGTGCAATATACTTTTGATGTTTTTGTTTGCTGCCTCAACAGCCCCATTCATCTGTGGCCTGTATGTTGTAGAGTTTCGATGACTGATCTTGAACTTCTCACACATTGATCACATTAGGTCACTATTTAGGTTGGTGCCGTTGTCGGTGATGATTGACTCAGGAATTCTGAACCTACAAATATTGTTATTTTTGACAAAGTCATCCACAACTTTCTTTGTCACTAACTTATGGGAGGTGGCCTCAACCCACTTGGTGAAATAGTCAATTGCGATAAGAATGAATATGTGCTCGTTGGATGCTGTTGGCTCGATTGGACCAATGACATCCATGCCCCATGCTGCGAACGGCCAAGGTGAAATAGTGACATGGAGTTCGTTGGGAGGTACTCGAATCATATCTGCGTGAGTCTGACATTGACAACATTTCTGGACGTAGCAAATGCAGTTGTCTCCATAGTTAGCCAAAAATATCCTGATCTCAGAATCTTCTTTGCTAATGTAAAACCGTTCATGTGAGGGCCACAGTTTCCTGCATGTATCTCTTCGACCAGCCTGCGAGCCTCTCTTGCTTCGACGCATCTTAGCAGCCCCAAATCAGGAGTTCTCCTATAGAGGATTTCCCCACTTAAAAAGAATTGGGTTGCTAACCTTCGAATTGTACGCTTTTGTACACTTGTTGAATCTTCTGTGTATTCACCACTTTTCAAATATCCTCTAATGTCATCGTACCAGGGCTTTCCATCAGGCTGTTCCTCAACATGGAAACAATAAGTTGGTTGTTCAAGTATGTGAATGTGAATCGGATCGATGTAATTGTGATCAGGGTGTCGAATCATTGAAGACAGAGTGGCTAAGGCGTCTGTGAATTCATTTTGGACCCTTGGTACATGTCTAAATTCTGTTTTGACAAACCTTTTACATAGCCTATTCATGCACTCAAAATATGGTAACAACTTTTGATTTTTTGTTGCCCAATCACCTAAAACCTGATGGATCAATAGGTCTGAATCCCCTATTATTATCATTTCCTAGACATCCAAGTCAATCGCCCATCGGAGACCTAGTATGCAGGCTTCATATTCGGCTATATTATTTAAGCAAAGGAATTTGAGTTTTGCCGATACTGGATAATGTTGCCCGGTGGGTGAGATCAAAACAGCCCCGATGCCGGATCAATTCAGATTTTTAGCTCAATCAAAGAACATTCTCCATCCATCATATTCTTCAGAAATGTCCTCTCCCACAAAGGCCACCTCTTCATATGGGAAGTAGGTCTTTAACGGCCTGTAATCTTCGTCCATGGGATTCTCTGCCATGTGGCCTGCTAATGCCTGCGCTTTCACTACCTTTTGTGTGTCATACACTTTTTCAACCTCGCTCAACAATATCTGCCATTTTGCCAATTTACCTGTGGGCATGGGCTTTTGAAAGATATACTTCAAAGGATCCATCCTTGAAATCAGATAAGTAGTATGCGATGAGAGGTAATGTCGTAACTTTTGGGCAACCCATGTTAGAGCACAATAGGTACGCTCTAATAGAGAGTATCGGGATTCGCACGATGTGAACTTCTTGCTAATATAATATATTGCCTGCTCCTTCCTCCCTGTTTCATCGTGTTGTCCCAAGATGCAACTGAAAGCATTATCCAATACTGAAATATACAAAAGTAATGGTCTACCTGACTCTGGTGGAACCAACACAGGAGGATTGGATAGATAGTCTTTGATCTTGTCAAATGCCTTATGACATTCACTTGTCCATTTCACCGCAGCATTCTTTTTTTAACAGCTTGAATATAGGTTCACAGATTACAGTAGACTGAGCTATGAAACGACTTATGTAGTTAATTCGCCCCAAGAAACTCATTACCTCCTTCTTGCTCTTTGGCGGGGGAATATCACGAATGACTTTGATCTTTGATGGGTCCAATTCTATACCTCGACGACTGACAATGAAACCTAAAAGCTTTCCAGCAGGCACACCAAAGACACATTTTGCCGGATTCAATTTCAGATTGTAACTGCATAGCCTGGCAAAGAATTTTCTAAATCCTCCAGATGATTTGAACTCTCCTTTGATGTGATGATGACATCATCCACATAAACTTCAATTTTCTTTATGGATCATGTCATGAAACAAAGTAGTCATTGCTCTCATGTACGTAGCCCCATCGTTCTTTAAACCAAAAGGCATCACCTTGTAGTTATAGACGCCCCACGGCGTGATGAAGGCATTTTTCTCAGCATCGTCTTTGTGCATCTCAATTTTATGATAGCCAGCAAAGCAATCCACAAATGACTGAGTTTTGTGCTTAGTACAATTGTCAATCAGTATGTGTATGATTGGTAAGGGAAAGTTATCATTGGGGATAGCTTTATTGAGATCTCGGTAATCCACGCAAACTCTGACCTTGCCGTCTTTCTTGGGCACTGGAACGACATTTGCAAGCCAAGTAGGGTATTCATTCACTTGGAGTATCCCAGCATCTAATTGCTTTGATACTTCTTCTTTGATTTTCAGACTCATCTCGGGCATGTATTTTCTCAGCTTTTGTTTTTCCAGAGGACATGCTGGATCAGTGGGCAGTCGATGGGCTACGATTGAAGTACTTAGCCCTGTCATGTCTGCGTAGGACCACGCAAAAATATCCTTATTCTCTATGATAAACTCGGTGTACACTTTCTTGTCTTCTTTTGTCATATGGATGCTTATTCGGGTTTCTTGTATCACCTCGGCATTTCCCAAATTCACCACTTCTGTCTCTACCAAGTTTGGATTGGGTTTTTCCTCGAATTCCTCAACCCTTCTGATTAACTCCTCGGGAACCTCACTGTCTTCGACTTTTTCTAAGTCATTAATGTTAAGTTGAGCAGTCTCATTGTATGTCATAGTCTCAGATTCGACATTTTCATAGTGAATTTTGCTAGTGAGAAAAAAAAATAGTGAACAATTAAATATAAGGCAAAAATGTGGAAAGGAACTTTATTGATAAAGATTTGAAAATTTCATAAGTCCTCATTTGAAAGCAATACAGGGGATGGGAATTAAAACGTTTATTAAAAACTATTTTTATTTGAATTAAAACTTGATAGAAAAACATCTTCCAAGGCTACCCAGATGCTCAACGGGGTCTGGATGGAGTCGAGGTCCAGCTGCTGACGCTGATATTTGCTTCCTTACTTCCACTAGGGCCCCCTTTCTCCTCCTCGTTGATCACGACGTTTCAAACTTTCCCCTCATCTTTGGTTAGCGATAACCCCTTCAAGTCGTATGAGATCTCATCAATACTGCCTCCCAAGAAACCTGCTGATCGAAATGATTGATACAATGGCGGTATGGGTTTCTTAAATGGATAGTAGTACACATCTCTATGAGGTTGCATATCGAGCCATTCTTCATTAGTGTACTTATATCCCAATCAAAAAGTAGTGGAAGGTCGAACAAGCTGTTTAGGTTCGACTATCCCTTGCAATTGAGCCCCCAAACCTTTCCCAAGCTCGAAACCGAACCAGGCCATCATATCTATGATTTTTTGGCTGAACCAAGGTTGCAACTCAATATTACCAACAAGCTCCACTGTATGGTACACTTCACCATCCATATTCTCTCTTCCTATAATCGTGTATACAAGATGCCCATTTCCTCCATGGACTACAACCTCTTCGTAATTCCATTCAAACTTCAGGCATTGGTGAAGAGTAGATGGAACCGCTCCAGCCATATGAATCCATTGACGACCCAACAATAAGTTGAACGATGAAGGGACTTCAAAAATTTCGAAAGCTATGGGGAAAGTGACAGGACCAATGAGCATGTCAAAAGTTATCTCCCCAATAGTGCCTCTTTGAGAGCCATCAAATGCCCTCACATTCATCTTCCATGTCTGAATTTTTGCACTATCCAAGCCCAGCCTCGTCAGTGTGCTCAGAGGGAAAATGTTTAAACATGAACCTGCATCAACTAATGCTTTGTTTATCACCTTATCCTGATACTGAACTGATATGTAAAGAGCTTTATTGTGAGTTGTTCCTTCCAGTGGCAGCTCATCTTTGTGAAAAGATATTTTGTAAGCCTCAAAGACCTGCCCCACCATTTGGGATACCTCTCCATGAGTGATGTTAGATGGGACATAAGCTTCACCAAGGATCTTCAGAAGGGCATTTTCGATGAGTTTCATAAGATTGCAGTAACTCCAGAATTGATATTTGGGATGAGGTTTTACTCAGCTGCTCAATGACATAGTATTCTTTAGCTTGAACCTTTTTCCATATACCTTGATCTTCAAGCTGTACGACTGGTGCTTTGGATTTGCTAGAGCTTCCTTGAACCAAATTTTCAGAAGTGTAAATTCTTCCAGATCTGGTGACCCCTGTTGCAACATCTGTCTCTTCCACATTCATTTCTATTTTTTTGTAATCCTAAGGTACAGCATGTGTATCACATTGTGTTGGGGAGGATGCCTTATAGACAAGGAACGGTGGTTTGGATGAAGCAACTTCTACTTCAAATGGGGCGAGTACTTCACTATTAGTGGTGCTTGGGCAGTTGTAGACATGGCTTCTTCTGTTTCGACGGCCCAGATAGATTCTTCCCAATCCCAGACATCACCAGCTTCCACCATGTTGACTTGATGGTTAGGAAGAGGATTATTCGCAACATTCGGTGTAGGATCCTTGAGTTGGATGGTTTTTGTATCAATCAACATTTGAACCTTATCATTAAGGGCTCTGCAAACTTTGATGGTGTAACCCTTCATCCCAGAATGGTAGGCGCTGACCTTGTTAGGGTCATACCATTTTGCGCGAACATCCACATGTAATGCAGGAATTGGAGAGACGTACCCAGCCTGTTTCAGCCTCTCATAAAGTTGTGCTATGGGTTCAGCCAAAGGGGTATAGATTTTTGTAGGTCTTCTTTTATAGAAAGGTTTGTTTCGATAATTTGGTGTTTGAGTGGGTGGTGGAGTTTGGAAGTGTGTTGGTTGAACATTATAGAAAGGATATGAGGCATGCAAATATTGAAAAGGAGCGTTTTGGTAATATATTGGCATGGGTTGCGGAGATATATGGGGTGGAGCTGAGGGATGTTTAGGGTATGGGGTGTGAGGGTATGGGGATAGTGGTGGGTTTATTGTCTTGCGCCTCAAAGGGGTCCTAGTTCCATGATCCATCATTACAGAACCTATTTTCCTTCGACTCTCTGTCATTCCACCACATTGCAGAGCCTTGTTGGTAGCTTGTAAAGCCTCCAAGTTGATGATAGTCCCATTCTTTATGCCTTCTTCAATTCTTTCGTGTAACGACCTGTTTAGTCGTTTTGAGTAACAGACTTCAATTCTGGAAAAACTGGCCAAGATTTTGGACACCACGACGGACCGTCATAGGCACGACGGTCCGTCATAGATGTCTCGTTTCAATATACTTAGGAATTCTGAAATTGGGTACTGAAAAATCGACTCTCACGAACCGTAGCGGACTTGCGGGGACGGACCGTCCGCAGTGTGACGGACCGTCACGATGTCCTTGGTGAAAATAAAGTCCTGGCCCTCACGACGACCTGCGTGACGGACCGTCGCAGTCACGACGGCCCGTCACAGGTTGCTTAATCCCAGTCAGAATCGGATTTCTTTACACGTTTTAAGGGACGTTTTGGACTATTCTTTCCTTAATTACAGATTTCGTGGGTTTATATTAATAACTCAAATTCTTGAAGGATAAAAGAGGTAACTTTGGGTTAATTAGTGGGGTATTATTGCCATCTTTTACACTTAATTATATGTTAATTAGGGTAAAAGAAAGAGGGTTTTGATAAAAGAAAAATAGAAAGAACAAGAGAGGGAAGGAGAAACGAAAAGAAAAGAGAGAGATAGATTGATCGATTGAGAGAGAGAGAGAGTCGTGCGAGGAAGAAGATTATCAAAGCTTGGGAGATTGCTTGTTGATTCTAATTCTTCGGTGGAGGTAGGTTATGGTTTCTCTTACGATATTCGTAGTAAAACTCTTAATAGTGAATGATATGTATTGGTAGTATTGTAAACCCTACTATATGCTTAATTGTATGTTTGCATGAATATGATTATGTGATTGTGATAAGATAAGCATGATGAAACGATTGAATCCCAAATCTTGAAAAGAAACTTTATTATACATTATTAATGATGATGCCTTGGTATAGAGAAGGCTTGATGAATTAAAGTAATGGGGTTGATGATGCCTTGGTATAGAGAAGCCTTGACGAATTTACAGAATTATATTAGTGGATCGGAGTGTCACGTTCCGACACATAGTATTAGGGGATCGGAGTGTCACGTTCCGACACATAGTATTAGTGGATCGGAGTGTCACGTTCCGACACATAGTATTAGGGGATCGGAGTGTCACGTTCCAACACATAGAATTAGGGGATCGGAGTGTCACGTTCCGACACATGTAGGGGATCGGAGTGTCACGTTCCGACACATAGAATTAGGGGATCGGAGTGTCACGTACCGACACATAGTAGTAGGGGATCGGAGTGTCACGTACCAACACAAGAGGAAGAAAGATAATGAATCTTGAAAGATGATAATATACTCAACTTAATAAACTTAATTCCCAAATGAGTACGGTATTGAGGCTTGAGCCCTCATGGATGAACTTGATGGTACCTATTGATGATTATAGTACTTGTTGTTGCTACATGTTGAGTTTTATAGTTAATTTATGATATTACTTGATATATATACTGTTCTCTATTTTGAGTTGGCCGATGGTATCTACTCAGTACCCGTGTTTTGTACTGACCCCTACTTTTATGTTTTCTTCTTGCTTATTTGTGGAGTGGAGCAAACGTGCCGCCGTCTTCAACTCAATAGTAACTCAAGCCAGTCTTACTACACCGGATCTTCAGGGTGAGCTAACGCTTCTAGCTTGGACTGGATCTCCTCCTTCATGTCTTGATGCCTTGAATTTCCGGCATGGACTAGCTTTTATTTGTTTTAGCTTTTTAGAATACTCTTAGTTTAGTACTTTGATCATAGATGTTCTTGTGGTGATGACTTCCAGATTTTGGGGATAATAATAGTTATTGATTTTATAAATGAGTTTTAAGTCTTCCGCATTATTTTCTGTTGATATTATATTGAAATGTTAAGGTTTAGATTTGGTTGGTTCGCTCACATAGGAGGGTAAATGTGGGTGCCAGTCGCGGCCCGGATTTGGGTCGTGACAAACTTGGTATCAGATCATTAGGTTCGTTTCTCTCATCACACAAGAACGAGTCTAGTATATTCTTACGGAACGATAGGGGGACGCCTTTACTTTTCCTTGGGAGGCTATTAGACTTTAGGAAAATTCCATTCTTTCATTCTTTCTTTCGTGCTATTACTTGGATCCAATTGGTATCTAGGTGATACAAATTGGTATCTAACCATCTTCACTCTATTTCGCAGATGGTTAGAACTAGAGCAACGACTGCGCCAACACCAACACCGGCAAGACAAGAAGCGTCCGAGCCAGCCACTGGGGCTGTAGCTCGAGGAAGAATAGCGGCAAGAGGCCGTGGTAGAGGTCGTGGGAGGACATCCTCTAGAGGAAGAGGACGAGCACCGAGCCCATCTGGTACTAGGGCGGTGACTCCTCCACCGACTGAAGAAGTAGTAAGAGAAGGGGAGGATGGGGATAATGAACAAGTGCAGAAAGAGAAAATGCCACCCCAACCTACCCAAGAGATGATCAATCAGGTTCTGGCTTATCTTAGCGGGTTATCTGATCAGGGCCAGACACCCCCAGTATTTTCTGCACCAGCACCTCAGGCTCCGGAGGTACAACATGCGGCTACTATGGCTCCCCGCATGGATGTTCCATTGGAAATAAGTACATTTCCTCATCTGACTACAGGTCCTGTAATGACAAATGATCAGCATGAACTTTTCAGTAAGTTCTTGAAATTGAAACCTCCAGTCTTCAAGGGTGCTGAATCGGAGGACGCTTATGATTTTCTGGTTGACTTTCACGAGCTACTACACAAGATGGGTATAGTAGAACGGTTTGGTGTTGAGTTCGTGAGTTATCAGTTTCAAGGGAACGCCAAAATGTGGTGGCGATCACATGTTGAGTGTCAACCGACAGAGGCACCACCTATGACTTGGGCCTCATTCTCTAGCTTGTTTATGGAGAAGTATATCCCCTGGACTTTGAGGGATAGGAAAAGGGATGAGTTCTTGAGCCTAGAGCAAGGTAGGATGTCGGTTAATGCTTACGAGGCTAGGTTTCGCGCACTATCCAGATATGCCACGCAACTTTGTTTGATCCCACAACAGAGGATTCGCCGGTTTGTGAAGGGGTTGAGATCAGAGTTGCGGATTTCGGCCTTACAGGTAGCGGCTACAGCAAAATCCTTCCAAGAAGTGGTAGACTTCGTGATAGAGGTGGAAGGAGTGAAGCCAGACGACTTCACCACAACTTCGACATCAAAAAGGTTTCGAAAGGGAGGTGAGTTTAATGGTTCTTACACTAGAGGACAGGGTTCGGGAAGTTACTCAGTCCGACCAATTCAGTCTTCACTACAGACTGTAGTTGGGGACCACCTCAGACCGGTCAACACTTCTCCGAGAGACCTATGCTTGACTCCAGAGAGTGTTATGGATGTGGGGAGATTGGACATATTAGGAAGAATTGTCCCAAACAAAGTTATAGACCCCCAATAGCTAGAGGTAGAGGTTGTCATGGTAGAGGCCGTTATTCTGGAGGACGTGGTGGTCAAGGTAACAGTGGTCACCAAAACGGCAGAGGTGATGGGCAAACTGGAGCCACTACATCACAACATGGTAGGGGCAACGGATGCATTTAACGATAGGGCCCATTGTTACGCTTTCCTGGGCGATGCAGTAGCGGAGGCATCGATCTTTGTCATCACAGGTAAGCTTTTGGTTTGTGATTGCATGACTTCTGTATTGTTTGATCCCGGATCCACATTTTCTTATGTATCTTCCTCATTTGCTAATGGTCTTAATTTACATTTTGAATTACTTGACATGCCTATTCGTGTTTCTACTCCGGTGGGTGAGTCTGTGATAGTTGAAAAAGTATATAGGTCTTGTTTGGTGAACTTTGTGGGGAGTAACACTTATGTAGACTTGGTTATCTTAGAAATGGTTGATTTTGATGTAATTCTGGGTATAACTTGGCTTTCTCCGAATTTTGCGATCTTGGATTGTAATGCTAAGACTGTGACGTTAGCCAAGCCTGGGACAGATCCGTTAGTGTGGGAGGGTGACTACACTTCCAATCCGGTCCGCATCGTCTCCTTTCTTCGAGCTAAGAAAATGATTAGTAAAGGGTGTTTAGCTTTCTTGGCACATCTCAAGGATGACACTACCCAAGTACCTTCGATTGAGTCGGTTTCAGTGGTTTGTGAGTTTCTGGATGTGTTCCCTGCAGATCTTCCTGGTATGCCACCGGATAGGGATATTGACTTCTGTATTTATCTTGGACCGGGTACTCGCCCCATTTCTATACCCCCTTATAGAATGGCTCGCGTGGAGTTAAGAGAGTTAAAGGCACAACTGCAAGAGTTATTGAACAAAGGCTTCATTAGACAAAGTGCATCCCCTTGGGGTGCTCCGGTTTAGTTTGTGAAGAAGAAGGATGGGAGTTTTCGAATGTGTATAGACTACAGACAACTAAACAAGGTAACCATAAAGAACAAGTATCCTCTTCCTCGCATTGATGACTTGTTCGATCAGTTACAAGGTGCTTGTGTCTTCTCTAAGATTGACTTGAGATCCGGTTATCATCAATTGAAAATACGAGCAACGGATGTGCCAAAGACTGCTTTTCGAACAAGGTATGGGCATTACGAATTCGTAGTGATGTCTTTTGGTCTTACGAATGCCCCTGCTGCGTTCATGAGCTTGATGAACGGGATTTTTAAGCCATATTTGGACCTCTTCGTGATCGTATTTATTGATGATATATTGGTATACTCAAAGAGCAAGAAGGAACATGAAGAACATTTGAGAATGGTATTGGAATTGTTGAGGGAGAAAAAGCTTTATACCAAGTTCTCTAAGTGTGAGTTTTGGCTAGATGCAGTGTCCTTCTTGGGGCACGTGGTTTCTAAGGAAGGAGTGATGGTGGATCCTTCTAAGGTTGAAACAGTGAAGAATTGGGTAAGACCCACTAATGTGTCAGAAATAAGGAGCTTTGTTGGGTTAGCTAGCTACTACCGCCGATTTGTCAAGGGATTCTCTTCTATTGCTTCCCAATTGACGAACTTGACTAAGTAGAATGTTCCATTTGTATGGTCGGACGAATGTGAAGAAAGCTTTCAGAAGCTCAAGACTTTGTTGACTACCGCACCTATCCTTACCTTGCCCGTGGAGGGTAAGAACTTTATCGTTTATTGTGATGCATCCTATTCTGGTTTGGGTGCAGTACTAATGCAAGAGAAGAATGTGATTGCTTATGCTTCGAGGCAATTAAAAGTGCATGAACGTAACTATCCGACCCACGATTAGGAATTGGCTGCGGTAGTGTTTGCATTAAAGCAATGGAGACACTATTTATATGGGGTTAAGTGTGAGGTCTACACGGATCATCGTAGCCTTCAGTATGTCTTTACTCAGAAAGATTTGAACTTAAGGCAGAGGAGATGGATGGAGTTACTAAAGGACTACGATATCACTATCTTGTATCATCCGGGAAAAGCGAATGTTGTGGCAGATGCCTTAAGTAGAAAAACGGGAAGCATGGGAAGTCTAGCTCACTTGCAAGTTTCTAGACGTCCATTGGCTAGAGAGGTTCAGACTCTGGCTAATGACCTTATGAGGTTAGAAGTAAATGAGAAGGGAGGATTGTTAGCTTGTGTGGAGGCAAGATCCTCCTTCCTTGACAAGATTAAGGGGAAGCAGTTTGGTGATGAGAAATTGATCCGGATTCGAGATAAAGTGTTGCAAGGAGAGGCTAAGGAAGCACAAATCGATGAGGAAGGTGTTTTGAGAATCAAGGGAAGGGTATGTGTACCCCGCGTCGATGATTTGATCAACACTATTCTGACAGAGGCTCATAGTTCAAGGTATTCTATACATCCGGGTGCAACCAAGATGTATCGTGACCTAAAGCAACACTTTTGGTGGAGTAGAATGAAGCGTGATATTGTTGACTTTATTGCCAAGTGTCCAAACTTTCAACAAGTAAAGTATGAACACCAAAGGCCCGGAGGAACACTTCAGAGAATGCCCATACCGGAATGGAAGTGGGAAAGAATTGCAATGGACTTTGTGGTTGGTCTTCCCAAGACATTGGGAAAGTTTGATTCTATTTGGGTAATCGTTGATAGGTTAACTAAGTCTTCTCATTTCATTCCGGTAAAGGTGACTTACAATGCAGAGAAGTTAGCTAAAATCTATATCTCAGAAATCGTTCGACTGCATGGAGTTCCGCTATCCATCATATCAGATAGAGGTACGCAGTTTACTTCTAAGTTTTGGAAAACATTGCATGCTGAATTTGGTACTAGGTTGGATCTTAGTACCGCGTTCCATCCTCAGACCGATGGTCAGTCTGAGCGAACGATTCAAGTGTTGGAGGATATGCTTCGCGCATGCGTGATAGAGTTTGGTGGCCATTGGGATAGCTTCTTACCTTTGGTAGAGTTTTCGTACAATAATAGCTATCACTCCAGTATTGATACGGCCCCATTTGAAGCATTGTATGGGAGGAGGTGTAGATCTCCCGTTGGTTGGTTCGATGCATTTGAGGTTAGACCTTGGGGTACTGACCTCTTGAGGGACTCGTTAGACAAGGTAAAGGGCATTCAAGAAAAGCTTCTAGCGGCGCAAAGTAGACAAAAGGAGTATGTAGATCGAAAGGTTAGAGACTTGGAGTTCATGGAGGGTGAACAAGTCTTGTTGAAGGTTTCACCCATGAAAGGGGTGATGCGGTTTGGCAAAAGAGGTAGGCTAAGTCCAAGGTATATTGGACCATTTGAAGTACTAAAGCGAGTAGGGGAGGTGGCTTATGAATTAGCCTTACCTCCAGGGCTGTCCGTAGTGCATCCGGTGTTTCATGTGTCCATGTTGAAAAGATACCATGGAGATGGAAACTATATCATCCGTTGGGATTCAGTTTTGCTTGATGAGAATTTGACTTATGAGGAGGAACCGGTTGCTATATTAGGTAGAGAGGTTCGCAAGTTGAGGTCGAGAGAAGTTGCATCCATCAAGGTGCAATGGAAGAATCGACCGGTTGAAGAAGCCACTTGGGAGAAGGAGGCAGATATGCAAGAAAGATACCCACATCTGTTTACAGATTCAGGTACTCTTTTTCTCCCTTGTTTTCCTTCTTGTGATCGTTCCGGGACGAACGATGGGTAAATTGGTATCTATTGTAACAACCTGTTTAGTCGTTTTGAGTAAAAGACTTCAATTCTGGAAAAATTGGCCAAGATTTCGGACACCACGACGGACCGTCATAGGCACGACGGTCCATCACAGATGTCTCGTTTCAATATACTTAGGAATTCTGAAATTGGGTACTGAAAAATCGACTCTCTGAACTTCGTAGCGGACTTGCAGGACGGACCTTCACAGGTGTGACGGACCGTCACAGTGTCCTTGGTGAAAATAAAGTCCTGGCCCTCACGACGACCTGCGTGACGGACCGTCGCAGTCACGACGGCCCGTCACAGGTTGCTTAATCCCAGTCAGAATCGGATTTCTTTACATGTTTTAAGGGACTTTTTGGACTATTCTTTCCTTAATTACAGATTTCATGGGTTTATATTAATAACTCAAATTCTTGAGGGATAAAAGAGGTAACTTTGGGTTAATTAGTGGGGTATTATTGCCATCTTTTACACTTAATTATATGTTAATTAGGGTAAAAGAAAGAGGTTTTTGATAAAAGAAAAATAGAAAGAACAAGAGAGGGAAGGAGAAACGAAAATAAAAGAGAGAGATAGATTGATCGATTGAGAGAGAGAGAGTCGTGCGAGGAAGAAGATTATCAAAGCTTGGGAGATTGCTTGTTGATTCTAATTCTTCGGTGGAGGTAGGTTATGGTTTCTCTTACGATATTCGTAGTAAAACTCTTAATAGTGAATGATATGTATTGGTAGTATTGTAAACCCTACTATATGCTTAATTGTATGTTTGCATGAATATGATTATGTGATTGTGATAAGATAAGCATGATGAAACGATTGAATCCCAAATCTTGAAAAGAAACTTTAATATACATTATTAATGATGATGCCTTGGTATAGAGAAGGCTTGATGAATTAAAGTAATGGGGTTGATGATGCCTTGGTATAGAGAAGGCTTGACGAATTTAGAGAATGATATTAGTGGATCGGAGTGTGACGTTCCGACACATAGTAATAGGGGATCGGAGTGTCACGTTCCGACACATAGTATTAGTGGGTCGGAGTGTCACGTTCCGACACATAGTATTAGGGGATCGGAGTGTCACGTTCCGACACATAGAATTAGGGGATCGGAGTGTCACGTTATGATACATGTAGGGGATCGGAGTGTCACGTTCTGACACATAGAATTAGGGGATCGGAGTGTCACGTACCGACACATAGTAGTAGGGGATCGGAGTGTCACGTACCGACACAAGAGGAAGAAAGATAATGAATCTTGAAAGATGATAATATACTCAACTTAATAAACTTAATTCCCAAATGAGTACGGTATTGAGGCTTGAGCCCTCATGGATGAACGTGATGGTACCTATTGATGATTATAGTACCTGTTGTTGCTACATGTTGAGTTTTATAGTTGATTTATGATATTACTTGATATATATACTGTTCTCTATTTTGAGTTGGCCGATGATATCTACTCGATGCCGTGTTTTGTCTCGACCCCTACTTTTATGTTTTCTTCTTGTTTATTTGTGGAGTGCAGCAAACGTGCCGCCGTCTTCAACTCAATAGTAACTCAAGTCAGTCTTACTACACCGGATCTTCAGGGTGAGCTAACGCTTCTAGCTTGGACTGGATCTCCTCCTTCATGTCTTGATGCCTTAAATTTCCGGCATGGACTAGCTTTTATTTGTTTTAGCTTTTTAGAATACTCTTAGTTTAGTACTTTGATCATAGATGTTCTTGTGGTGATGACTTCCAGATTTGGGGATAATAATAGTTATTGATTTTATAAATGAGTTTTAAGTCTTCCGCATTATTTTCTGTTGATATTATATTGAAATGTTAAGGTTTAGATTTGGTTGGTTCGCTCACATAGGAGGGTAAATGTGGGTGCCAGTCGCGGCCCGGATTTGGGTCGTGACACTTCGCCTAGTTTGATAATTTAAGTGAAACTCTTTTCAGCCACCAGCATCATTCGGTCATAGTATTGTGGTTCTTGGGCACGGATGAAATACTCTTTCATTTGATATTCCTCCATAGGGGGTCCTGCCCTAGCCGCTTCAGACCTCCATCTTATGGCATATTCTCTGAAGGATTCACTCGGTTTCTTCTTCAAATTTTGAATATAAAACCAATCAGGTGCATTTTCAATATTAAAACCAAACCTATTCATGAAGTCAGTTGACAAATCAACCCATTTTATCCATTTCCCCGAGTCTTTCTCAATGTACCATGATAGGGCCTCCCCAGTAAGACTCCTCATAAAAACTTCATTAGTATCCTCTCATATCTCCCCACCCCTACAAGTTTGTCACAATACATTTGTAGGTGGGCTTTGGGATCCCCAATTCCATTGAACGTCTCAAATTTCGGAAGCTTGTATCCTTCGGGCAGTTCTACATCAGGGTGCATACACAGATCCTCATAGCTTAATCAACTTCTTGTTTCATTCAACGTGTTGTACCCTGTTGGTCAAGTTGTCTAATCTCTCAATCAAGGTTTTTATTAGGATTTCTTTTTTATGGGACTCTGATTCATGGAGGTCATGGGTCAGAGGGGAAGTTTCAACGTATATTTGATTGAGGTTGTTGTTTCCAAGAGTGTATGGGATATTTGCATTTGGGGTTGTTTCTGGGAAGGTTGGTTTGGTATGTTGGTAATAGTGGTGAAATGGAACTTGGGTATTTTGAGTGTGGGGTTGTGGATAGGTGTTTGGACGAGTGGGTTCAGGTGGGGATATATGGATTGGAGGATTGTTTGGCATGGCTGTTTGGTTAGGAGGATTGTCTATGTTTTTTTCTCCAAATTGGGTTCCAAGAGAGATAGACAACTTGGAAAAATCACGCATGTGGGCTACCTCTTCTTCCAATTGTGAAATCTTTCGCTCAAGTCTTAGGACAATATTATTTTGAAGTTGTACTCCCTCAGAAGCTTCTACCCTTTCATTGGTGCTGTTGTCGACAACCATTTTACCTTTGTCTTGGGATCTTGCTCTTTGAGTAGAAGGAGAAGAGGGGGGTCCCTTTTGATCGTGTATGTGCTAGGATGAAGGACAGATCAACCTTGGGAAATGGGAAAACAATAGAATCAACAAAAAAAAGTTAGGTTTAGGATAATATCATAATATCAACACGTTGTTTTTGAGATAAACACTCTAAATTCACCGAACCTCGTTGAGCAAGAGGTAGGCCTAAGAGACACATAAGTGATGCATTATAATTAATTTAAGCCTTATTTGCCAATTTGGATTTTAGAGTTAGACAATAAAACGACTTTCAATTATTGAAATAATTTCTATTTATTACATCAATCTAGAGATAATTAAAGGGATAGGGATAAAACATGGGGAATAAAGAGAAATAAATAAAAAACTTTAATTATGTTGCTCTCCAATGCTAGGCACAATCTACTTCCTCATTCCTGGGGTAATGTCATAATCGGTGTTGAGGAGGTTGCGAGCCCATCTTCTCTCTTTTTCATCGCCAAAACCAGGAAGACCTCCTTCGCTCAAATCTCTACGCTCTGCATCTTTTAAAAGCCATACGTAATATTCAGGTGTGCAGAAGGGTCGGTGCTCTTGAACATCGATAGTTATCATATTCTTCCATCTTCGCAGTATAGTGTTCACTTGCGGTAATTCTGACCTAAAGTCATATCCATAGTGGCTCATGTGGGATCGCAGAGGTATCATTTGGATCTGTAAGAATTGTCGAAGGAGTCGAAGTGGTGCGTATGGTTGCACACCATTAAGCTCAATGAAGTAAAGGTCATTTCCTCTTATGATGGCACGTCGTGGCTTCAACCAATAATACTTCCATTGGATTTCAACGGCTGAGCGCTCCTTTAGGTATGTGAACCAGTCCTCCGTTTCCATAGGGGAGATAAAATATTTCATCCTTAGGTGATGGTTGATAATTTTGTTCCCCATAGTCCCTCTAACAATGTCTACTTTATTAGCTCTTTGGTAGAAATGTTCGACGGCCCAAAGTTGCAGCAGAAAGTTGCACCCCTCAAAGTATCTTTTGCCTTTGGTGCATGCAGTCAAAGCTCTTAGAATTTCTGCAATAATCATGGGGACTAAGGTCTTCCCACCTCGATCCAACATACGAACCACGTAACACAAGCCGGTGTGGATCTTTCCTCCTTCTCTAGGAAAAACTAATGAGCCTAATAGGTCGACGGTGAAGGCATTAAGATGATACCTTTCCCATTTTGCAGAAGAGCAAGCAAATTCTCTATGAAAGTTTTGATGACCTTCCTCATCCCAAAAGCGTGAATATAAGAACTCGAAAGAAATCCAACCTTCTTTCAGACAAAGTAGACTTGGATTATGACACATGCCCATTTGCTTCAGAAAATATCTTGGACTTGGTTTGTGTGGAACAATCATTTCAAAATCTTTGTATGCAAGACCCATGAATCCTCCAACTTCTTCGATTGTTGGGATAAGCTCAAAATCCTTGAATTTGAAGACTAACCTCTCTGTGTCCAAGAATTTCAACAATGCCTTGATTAAGTGACGATCTGACACTACGGAGATCAAAGCAGTGAGGCCGCCTAACAGTTCATTTGCTTCTAACTCTCAATTTTTTAAAATATCTTTCCACCAAGTCTTCAAAATTGGATTAACATTGACCACCATTTGCGTGTTGGGAAAGTTAGGGTGAGACATGACTCTGCAAACAAAGTAACAAACAACTTCTAAACTCCATTTTGACAACGTTGGCTTGATTTAATTATTATGATCACGTTGACACATAAATATGCAATTTGTCTACGGGTGTTGGGGCCCTTTAGAAGAGAGGGTGGCTACTAATTATATGGATTGACACCAAGGGTCAAACCCCCTAGGGCTTATGCAGCATGTATGACTTAACCAGGACTTCTAATAGTTGGCTTGACACGGACTTGAAAGGGACTCTATGCGAGAGGCTCGTGGCTTCGCGGTAGTAAAACTATCCGTTACGTCCACACATATGTCGACTCTCTATAATGGGTATTTGAATAGGATGGGAGTAGTTGTGAGAGGTGCAAAGGCACAACATCACGAAAATAGAAAAAAAAGGAAGAGGGTCTCAATTGGGGGAAGTATGAGCGGAATGTCAATTATCAAAGCAATAAACATTTAGCATTTAAATTGGAAAGCGATAACAAATAAATAGTTCATAAACAATAAATAGATAAATAAGCATGAATAAAGGAAATTAAACATCGAAAAATATAAAAACTACGCAAATAAAGAAAGAGGGTATGGAATTAAACATGTAAGCAAATAAGGGAAAAGGGAAGAGGTGAAACATGATGATAAACAATTAAGGAAAAGGGAAAGGGTGGAACATGGAGAAAAGACAATAAATAAGGCAACAAAATAAGCTAAACATGGTAAGCACCTAACAAATAATGAAATGACAAAATTAAATTAAACCCCACATAAATAAGCAATTAACACGTAATGGTAAGAACCTAATATCCCCTGCGGAGTCGCCATTCTGTGGCGCCCCATTTTTGCAAAAAATGGGTTTTGTGCACGACCAAAGAACTCTTTTGGGATTTTGAGTTTGGAATCGCCACCTAACAAATTAAGGCGCGTTAGGGCACCTATCTAACCTAACTAAGTCTAACTAAGGTCAACGAGACAAAGATTAGGGTAAGTGTTCAAATTACCTCGAGGGGAAGGTGTTAGGCATCCCTCGAGGTCCACAAGTGTGGGTCCCGACCGTATCTCATGCAATCTATGTGGGGGTTACAATCAGCAATCAAAGTCACTTCATTTATTAATTCGTTTAATCTTGCTAAGTGATAACAAAAAAACAATTAATACTATTTTATTTATTTAATTTTAGCATGCAAAGCTAGGTGATAGCAATAAATAAAAAATGAAGTTTTACTTTTATTTAACATATGAGACTATGTTATAAACAAAATTGGCAAATATTAAGCAATTAATATGTGCAAAAGTAAAGTTTTGAAAATTGAGCAAGTTTTGAATATGAATTTTTTTATTTTAAAAAATGTTTGTTTCTTTATAGGGATGATGCCGCGATATTGTTGATCGCGCTTCTCCACCATAGAAACAATTTGGATTTGAGGTCGATCTAAAAAATAGTTTATGTTTTTAAAATGATTCAAAAGATTTAATTTATATGTAGGCACATAAATATTTGCACATAAACACACGTAATTTCTTTTGAAATTCATGGGTAGGTGGTACTTCTGAGGATGCGTCGGTTTAATTTAAAAATTGGAACTAGACCTTATAGTTCCTATGACTTCCCCACTAACGATAGGTTAGGAGATAATGCTTATAATTTATTTGCAAAATAAACAATGTCATAATCAATCCAAAGTTTTAAAGGAAGATTGAATAATGACTTTTTAAAAAAATTATGTTGCAAGGTTTTGACATAAAATATATTTAAAATCTAAGTAATTTGTTAAATGCATGAAATGATTCTAATTTAGATCATTAAATAAAACATATTGCATCATGAATGCGGAAATCTTTCAAGAAGACAAATAGGATTACAAATTAAATAATATTAACTAATTATAGGAGGAGGGCACAAATATGCACAAACAAATTTTATTTTTATGGATATGTTAAAAGTTTTTACAAGCCTATAAACATGATTTTTATAGGTGATCAAAAAAGGAGTAACACATATATACATGATTTTGTAAATCTAAATGATATGAACAAATTAATCCTTAAGCATGGTTTCTACATGACAAAACAATGCTAAAAGTTATAACATTTTAAAACACCTAATCAGCCTACTAAATTATTATGATTTGATTTTAACATTCAAAAATTAATGGAATCTAGTTATTTTTTATTATTATTTATATATTCTTTTAAGACTTATTAACAAAAGCGTCAAGCAAATTTAAAATTCGTTCGATTATAACACCCACAAACAATAATTCTAGGTGGTTAATGATAAACCTATAGGCGTGATTTCTAAAAAATATAATGAACAAGTAGCATGTAAATCCCCCTCCCCTAGACGATCTCCCAAATAAATTTATATATATGATCTTTAGAGTTACAAATGTTACAACATTCGAATAAATAAAATAAGAAAAAAAAATATATATATATATATATATAGATTCAAATAACCAAATAAATTCTTCTTCATGGTTAATCTTCAACTTGAACTTCAAGTTTGAAACCTGTCAAAGCAATCAAATAACTATACAAGTAATCACACTTATTAGTCAAGGTGAGACATTATGCAATTGTTTAATGATGAATTCTACATATAAAACAAACAGACAACAGATTACACAAATGTGGGAATGTAAAGATAGTGTAAATGTTAAGAATACTAACCAGTTAAGCAAAACAAATTGATTCAACTTTTACTCGAACAAAGTAGCAAAATAAGAACACTTGAATATTTACCGGAATCTTAATGAATTGTTAGAGTAGCAAGAGAGCAATGAGAGAAGGAAGAGTGATGAGAGAACTTGTGATTGACAGTGAATGATTGTATGAGTTGATGAAATAATGAAGGGAGGGGGTCTTATTTATATAGCAAAGAGGGGAAAACAAATAAGAAAAATAAATATTTAAAGGAATCAATTAAATATGTTGTTTTCCTTATTGAAAAAGAGAGCAAAAATCAGAAATTATTACTTTTACTAAATAATAAGCAAAAGAATATATTAGTAAGAGTATAATATTTTCCTTAATTAAAGAAGATCCCCAATTAGAATTTTTTTAAAATATTTCATTACACAAAAAATAAACAAGTAAAAAAATAAGAATAGTAATATTTTCCTTATTTAACTAAGAGCTAAATCAATCAAATAATTATTCAAATCAATGAGGATTTTAACCATATACATAAAAAAATATGAGGGGAGATCAAGCAAAGGAAAGACAATATCACTCCAAATTATGAGCTGTAGTAATCCATATTTTTATTCAACGATGTAATTCTTTATATATGGAGCAGATAAAACAATTTGACCAAGTTCAAATTAAGGACATAATCAAAAATATCAGTTCTACCGCAAAAGCAAATGTATTGACATTATTACCAATCAACTAAGAAAACATGTTTAATCAATTATTTGACTAATCTATAAAAGAATATTAATAAAGTTTAGCAAGGAAATACTCGCATCTGGACTACAAGAATTATGGAAATTAATTACTTATCAGTTTCTTCATAGTTGCTTATTAGTGTTAGGACCTATTCAACAAGGACGCAAGCATATCCCCACATACAATTCGAAATTGAAGTTTATGGACAGAATTCCAAACGCACATAATAAACTAAAAATGAGTCAAAAATCAGAAAATCCCAATGAATCATGTGACACAAACATATAGGAATCAAGTTCCTTTGATCATATATGAATTGAGCATTGAAAAATTAAATAAGAAAACTAACCAAATGGATCGTTCGGAATCCATTTTTTCAGATCAACCCAAATATCGATGTCCAAACAAGCTCGTTACACTACTTGATTATGGGGGAACTACTGGTCGGAGATTGCTAGTGGGGGTTGGTGCTGTCTGGAGAGCATCCCACCGGCGTCTCTGTTGCTTCTCTCGCCGGCTGGCATTGATGTTATTGGCATTGCTGCTCGCTATTGCAGGTTTCGTGGTAGCTGCTGGTGGAGAAGAGGAGAGAAGGAAAGAGAGAAGAGAGGAGAGAAGGACGGCGCTGGGGCTACTGGCTGGCGTTGCTGGTGTACATGCCTGAACGGAGCTGCTGGTTGTTGTCGTCTTTCTGCTGGCTTCGCCGGTGGAGAGAAGGGCAAATAGAGAGGGAGAGAACGGGAAGAGGAACAGAGAAGAAGAGGGAAAGGGGGAAAGAGAAAGGAAGAGAGAAGCGAGAATGAGATAAGGGGGAAAAGAAGGGAACGAGGCGGGAGGGGAAGAGAGGAGGAGAGAACGACGGGAGAGCGGGGTTTAGGCGGGGAAGAGGAACGCTGCCAGCGGCTGCTGGCTAGTGGCCGGAGTTGCTGTTTCTTGCCGCTTTCTCTAGAAAAGGAGACGAGGAGAGCGAGGGGGTAGCGCTGCCTCTTGTCGGTGGCTGCTGGTGCTAGCTGCTGGCTTCAATGACGATGGAGGATCTCGCCGTAAAGAATGGGGGGAAAGAGAGATGGAGGGAGGCGGCAGAGAGAGAAGAGAGGCTCGCCGGAAAGGATTGGGAGAGAGAGAGAAGCGGCTGGAGAGAGGGATGGGAGGAAGAGAGTTGGAATTTTAGGTTTTGGGGTCTTTTGGTGTTGAGAAAATAAGAGATTTAATCACAACCGTTGATCTAATTTGAAATGAGGGGCTAGAATTCGATTAATAAAATAGATGGATGAGATCAAAAGATGAAATGTATTGAAATCAGATTGGATTGAATATGGAATGACTACAATTGCAATTAAAATGGCTAGAATTGAAATGAAAAAGAGGCTATGATTGAAATAAACTCGAATTCAAGTGGCTAGAATTGAAAAAAATTATGACAGAATAGGCTAGAATTTAAAATTTATAAAAAGTGTAGAAATTACTATTTAATTAAAATACAACATATATTAAAATATTTTTATTTAATTGAAAATAATTATTTTTTTAAAACATTTGGAATTCATTAATAATTTTAAAATATTTTAATAATATTTACGATAATTTTATAATGTAAAAGATACTAAAATGTATAAATTTCAAGAAACATCGACTAAAATTTTAAACTTTTAAAAATTTAACATACGTATTTAATTGAATAATATTCCTAAAAATGGTAAAAGGTCTGTCAAAATTGGGTGTCAACAGACGGTCCTTTCTTCATATCCGTCATTTCTAACTGGAACCCTAATTTGTGAGAACATAAAAATTATTCTAAGTGTCAGACGACGAAAGTGGAATTCTATTCGTCAATTGATCAATAGGACATTTTGCATGTCTGTCATTTCCAACTAAAAGGTATGTAGAGTAAAGACTAATAATTTTTCCTAAGTTTTCAAGGATAGACATTATCGACGGACGGTCGATTTATCGACGGTCCGTCGATAATGCCCCTTAATGAGGTACTACAAATCTGCACATGATTGTGATTTGTGTTATAATTTTTTGTAAAGATTATTTTGTGTGTAAAGTCAGGTTGCTATGAAACTAACAAACAATACTCCAAATATAGATAGATCCCAATGCATACCACATCTATTCCATAGGAAGGTTCAAGTCCGTGGCACCATACTGTCGGATGACTGACATGCCCAACGATGAGCGAGATTTTAAATACGTCCCAGGCATCCGAACCCCTACACCAGCTGAAAGAACAACTCGGGGCACCCTCAGAAAGTTGAATCCTTTGTAGTCACTAACTACCAGTCTTATGAGGAGCTCACATTGATCGGCAAACCCTCTGGGTCTACCTCGGGTTCTGAATGAGTATCTGTCTCCATGGAGGCATCAGGTTCAGAGTCGAATCACTCTACGGGGTCGAATGAGGCCACGACCTGCGGTTCTGGATTACCTAGCGCCACTCAGTTAGAGGTGTCTTCTCTCCATGCCTCGTATAATGAGGCCCACATCTCGGTGTCTGCTTCGACACCCCAGGATAATTTCCCTACACTGATTCCTGATGAGCCAAACCGGTGATTTGTCGATGGTCAGTATAAATCTACAAGTATAAAAAGCTGCTGAATGACAAGATGGTGATGACTCGGTTAGTTACAATCGAGCATAGAATTCTTACATGGAGTTTTCACACATTTCTTGATGTGCATATCTTGTTTATCTGCCACAGGCTTGAGTGGATTGCAAGGAGTCTGCAGTCATATAGCAAGGAGGTTGTTAGAGTGTTCTTTGCCTCATATGTGGTGACTCTTAAAGGTTCTTTGGACAGGCGAGTGAAACCAGTCAAACAAGACCCACTCATAGACGTTTTAGTTTGAGGATATCAGATGGAATTTTGTCCTACTTCCAACCTCTTCTTCCTATACCGTGTGCCCACTGGTGCTATGAGTGATCCTTTACTCAAGAGTTTAATTATAGGTGGAATTTTTTCAAGAGCGGCCAGTTTCAAAGAAGCAGAGATCATAGAGATTCCACCAAGAGGTGGATTGCACAGCAGTTGTACATTGACGATGAGGAAGCAGACTGGTATTGGACCACAGAGGCTTTATGAGAAAGGCCAATGTCACTTGCACAACCAAGTTCTTCTGGCTGTTAGTCCGCCACCGCCTATCTCTCATGGCAATAGATAACATTCTTACATAGGATAAAGTGGTATTGGTGGTAGCATTTGTGGATAGGTTGGAGATGGAATTCGCAAAGTTATTGATCTCAGTGATGAATGAGAGTGATTTTAAGACCTCTAATACTTCCTTATACACATATTTAATCTTCCAGTTATGGAGGGATGATGGAGTTCCTATTTTGCATTGTTACGTCCTCCGTACTCTGACCGGGACTGTATAGATACGTCTCATCAGAGATGAGGCCAATGTGTCAGCACCTCGCAGAAGGTGTATAGTTGAGTTGCAGCCGCTGAGTCAGAATTTAGTGTATATGTAGAGTTAGACCAAGGGGCTGATCCTGCCACTTCAGAGCCTACTAAGAACACCCCGGTCGAGTCTGCCCATGTAACTAGAAAAGCACCTTGTTCCTCCCGGTTTACATCATTGTCTGCAGCACTAGCCCCGATAGCTAGGGTCTAGAAGTTGGAGGCTGATATGGCTACCTTGTTGCATAATATCTAGCAATGGATGCAATAAATCCATTGCCGAGGCTGAGTACTAGATTGAGAAGAGGGTATGCCAGCAGACAGAGCGGAAGATTCAGGCAGTTCACGAACGCCTTGATGCATTTGAGCTATGGGTTCTTGCACGCCCAACCCCCACCATTGACTTGACAACTCTTTAGGAGGCAGTGGAGAGTTTGCGGGCGTATGTTAACGGTATCCGTGAGATAAGGGGACATGATCCTGAGACTTCTCATGTTAAGCTAGCGGAGAACAGCAATGCTTGTTGTACTATTCATTGCACCCATTGAACCACCGCCTAAGCAATGCCAGCATGCTAAGATGAACCATTCCAGCCGCACCACTAAGGGATATGATGCATGTGCAAGGAAGAAGGAGGGGAAGAACCTTGATGCTTCAAGAAGAGCCTCGTTAATTGATGAGGAGACCCTTTAGATGAGGGATCGAGCATTGGTTGTTGGGGAATATAGTTCAAGACTTGAGGATGTTCAGAGGAGCACCACTGAGGGTGAAAAGATTTTTATGGGCACCATTAAGGGTGTCCCTACTACACAGGTTTTGGGTTTCGGGAAACCTGACCCACTTTCTAGTTGATATTAGGTTCTATGCACCTCAAGTTTGCTTTACATACCACCTTGTCTTTATACTTTTTTATGCTTTGGGGAAAATTTCATGTGTGTTTTTGTTGGTGTAGGGTATATGGAATGTGAGTGTTAGAGTGAAGCTTGAGTTTCCCAACTCACGATCCTCTCTTAAGGTTTTCTTGCCTGTGTTCTTTTGCCCCAAGAGACTGATTACTTTTGTGTTGAACAGGCATGTTGTAACTTGTACAAAGTATGAAATTTAAATATGAAGCATGATGTCTAAACATGAATGATATCCCTTACTAAGAAAATGCTTTCATGAATAGGTATAAAAAAGTTCAATGGGTTTATTCTAATCATGACATTGAGATGCACCTACTGCATGACCCTCAATCTAACACTCAAACTAGGTATCCGACAATGTGATAGGGTAGCGTGGTGTCAAGAGAGTGTGAGGAATTTTGATTGTTCCACTGTTGGTACCTATCAAGAACTAGCTCGGTAAGTCCTGCAAAAGGAATCTGCGTTAGACAATTAGGAAATGATCATAAACCCTTGTTCATATTACCAAACATCTAGCCTAAAGTTGTAAGACCCCGGAAATGACATATGTTAGGTAGATACTAACATGTTAATCTTAATGGGATAAGGTCCTAAATATGACTAATATATGGTATAGAGGTAGTAGCTATAGTATTAGGTGTGTTGGAAGTCAAACGTCAAGGGACGACCAAGACGTTCGACGACTAAGTCATCTAAATGCCTCATATGTGAGTCTATGTGTTTATGTTTCTTTCATGAGGTTGTAAGGTCCTTAAATCAGTTTTTATATCATGTATAAGCAGTGTGTTGAGTTTTGAAAAGTTTGGAGGTCAAATGTACAAGAACGTCCATAATGTTCAAAAGATATGATTCGAAGTGACCTTGTGTGTCTAGGCGTCTTTCGTCGAGTTTCACGTGTTCATTTTTGATAAAAATTCATGTGAAAGGTGTTAAACACATATATGATAATATTTGGGTTTGAAACGTCCTCGAAATTGTTCCCAAGGACCATCCAAGGGTACTTGAGGAAGGAGCCAAACATGTTGGCAAGGGTGTCCCAGGCAGACCCTAAACAACGGAGAAGTCAAATGCTCGTAGGCCTGATGAAGCCCCATAAATTGGTGTCACCGATAAGTAATTTTCCTAGGGGAAGGAAGAGATAACGGGAAAGTCTCTGAACCCACGAACGATTTCCAGCAAGGCCCATTAGTGGGGTGACACCCCGTCGAGGACACTCGTCAGTGGAAGCTATTTTTCTGCGCAGGCTGTTGCCAAGTTAGGGGTGAAAACATCAATTCACCCCACTTCATAATGGATGTGTTGGCGGTTTATAAAGGGTATATTTGGTATTTTAAAAATGTATATAAGTGGTTAACACTTAGAATATTTCATTCATCCAAATCAAAACCCCAAAATCCCTTAGAATTCTCTCAAAGTCTCCATTGAAGTCCAAATCAACGAAAAAAATTGGAGGTGACTTTTTGAGTAGAAATTTTCATAAAAGTGAAGAATTATAATCCTTGGGGCATGTCTTTTAATCCTTGATACTTGTTTCATCAAGGATCCCAACTCTCTAGATATTTTCTAAAGTTGAATTGTCCAATTTCATAATTCTACCATGTGTTCTTGCATATATGATTTCTAAACATTGAATAATGATCTAATTGATATTGTATTGATTACTTCAATCTAAATTACCGATGATTTTACGATGAACCTTAGATTTTGACTAAGTTTTGGGTTACTTGATATTGATCTAATGTTGATGAATCCTTATGTAGTTTCTTATGGGCTTTCTAATGATATAATAATTGTAGTAAATTGATATCAAGGTTATGGTTAATTGTTGTCTATGGCCTTTGGTAAGGGTCTTTGTATTATCGAATAGAGTATGTTGACTTTGACTTGAAGTGTAGAGGATTGTGGTGGTATGATGCCCTATTTCACTTATTTTGATGTTGTTTATACTTGAATTCTATTGTGATTAGTATGGACCACTTATGGTGGCATTGCTATGTTCTTTACTTGCAATTGAAGTGGCCTTGTTCGGTGTTACTTTATGCAATATGATGATCTTGGCTTTATATGCAACTACTTGATGTAATATGACTAATTTTTTAATTTGATTATTTGAATCATGACAATATCTATCTACAGGTAAGTCATATATGTATTCTTCTATTCATGTTGCCTTAGGTTACCATGTTAGACAATGCCTTAGACATTAAAAGTATAGTGTTAGGGTTGAGTCTTGATTATTCCTACATGGATATATGAGTCTATGTGGAGTATATTGATGATGATATGATAGATATAGGATGACTTGAACATGTTAGGTGAATTATGTAGTGTCTTGTCTTGGTTGACTTGTAGCCCTTGCTTGATACAGATGCTTATGAATATGGGATATCTTGATTTAGGGTATTAGAACTCTTACTCTTAAATGTATGAATGGCGCGTGACCTTAAATGATGTTATGAGAGTCTTTTATGTGAAAACCTTGACTTAAGGGTAAGGTTAAGATTGTTGAAGTTGTAAGCCGTAATTGTATCCTTCCAAGTAAAAGAATGATGGACTTAAGATTATTTGACTGGAACGGAATAATATTAATCCTTAGGAAAGTCATTATCAGCTTCTTGTCGCTATCGTGAGGTGGCCCTAGTGGACAATCTTTGGTTGGGTAGTAGTGATTGGGTTATGAACTTGTTTTGGAACACTTTTATGTGAACCTAATGTACGAATTCCTATATGACAAAGATGGATAGCACCTAGTGAGTATGGTAAGGAATGTAGTTCTAGTTAAGTATGCGACTAGAATGACATCAAATGACCTTGTGCGTCTAGGCGTGTTTTGTCGAGTTTTACGTGTTCGTTTTGGATGATTTTCATGTTAAAAGTGTTAAAACCATATACGATCGTAGTTGGGTTGGAAACGTTACGTAAATTTTTCCCAAGTACCACCCAAGGGTTCTTGAGGAAGGACCCAAACCTATGGGCAAGGCTGTCCCAGACAGACTCCAAATGAAGAAGCAGCAGATAGCTCGTAGCCTGTTGATGCCCCTTCAATGGGTGTCGTCGATAAGAACTTGTCCTGGAGGAAGTAATAGAAACATGGAAAGCCTCTGAACCCACAGACGATTGCCTGCATGGCCCGTCAGTGGGGTGACGCCATGTCGAGGGCAGTCGTCCGTGGAAGCTGTCTTTCTGCGCAGGCTGCTGCCATGTTAGGGGTGAAAATGTATATACACCACACTTATAAATGGATGTATTGGCGGTTTATCAAGGGTATATTTTGTATTTTAAACAAGTATATAAGTGGTTAACACTTAGAATATTTCATTCATCCAAATTAAAACCCCAAAATCCCTTAGAGTTCTCTCAAAGTCTCCATTGAGGTCCATATCAATGAACATCTTAGAGGTGACGTTTTGAGTGGAAATTCTTCATTAATATGAGTAATTATCATCCTTGAGGTATTGATTTTGATCCTTGAAACTTGTTTCATCAAGGAGCCCAACTCTCAACATGTTTTCTAAGGTTGAATTGTTCAATTTTATGATTCTACCATGGGTTCTTGCACAAATGATTTCTAAACATTGAATTATTATCTAATTGATATTGTATTGATGATTTAAATCTAAATTAACTATGAACCCATGAATTGGATGAACCATAAATTTCTACTACATTTTGGGTTACTTGATATTGATCTAACGTTGATGATTTCTTATATAGTTTGTTATGGGCTTTCTAATGATGTAATAATTGTAGTCAATTGATATATAGGTTCTGTTAGATTTATTAAGTTACATTGAATTAACCTAGTTCATTGATTATTGTAGTTTTTATGTTGAATTGTTGGTTATGGCCTTAGGTAAGGGTCTTGTGTTATCGAATTGAGTAAGTTAACTTTGAATTGAAGTGTTGAGAATGATGTGGGAGTATTCTTTCCTATTTCACTTATTTTGATGTTGCTTATACTTTAGTTCTTTTGTGATTTGTCCGGTCCACTTATTGTGGCAGTGTTATGTTCTTTCATTCAATTGATGTGCCTTGTCGTCGTTACTGTATGCAATATGATGATCTTTGACTTATTGGAATATACTTATATAAATATGACTAATTGTGTAGTTGTATAATGTGAATCATGACCATATCTATCTACAAGTGAAGGCATATATGTATTCTTCTATTCATGTTGTCTTAGGTTACCATGTTAGACAAGTCATTTGACATTATGAGTATAGTGGTAGGGTTGAGTCTTGGTTATTCCTACTTACCTATATGATTCTATGTGGAGTAAATTGATGATGTTATGATAGATAAAGGATCACTTTGACATGTTATGTTATTTCCTATGTAATTCTAGAATGAATTGCATTATAAGTTAAAAGTGATGTATGTGACCTTAAATGATGTTATGAGAGTTTTTTATGTGAAATCCTTCACTCGAGGATAAGGTTAAGATTGTTGAAGTCGTAAGATCTAATGCTATCCTTCAAAGTAAAGGAATGATGGACTTAAGGTTAGTTGGTTGGAACGACATAATAATAATCCTAAGGAAAGTCATCATGTGCTTCTTGTCGCTATTGTGAGGTAGCCCTAGTGGACCTTTTTTGTAAGGTAAATGTGATTGGGTTATGAACCTATTACTGAACTCTTTTATGTGAACCTAATGTATGAACTACTCTATGAGAAAGAAGTCTAGCACCGTGTAAGTATGGTAATTTAAAGAGTTCTAGTTAAGTATGAGACTAGAATACAAAGAAGCCCTTCATATTCCTTAACCATGTGCCTTCATGGGATGTGTCCAAGTTCTACGATTGGAAAATAGAACAACATCATCGGAGTAGGATAGAACTACGGATTCCATGTCTTGTTATCATGGTGTATGTCAGTTATTGCCTATTCTCATTATGTGGAATACCTATTAGCATTGGAGAACTTATGAGGTTTAGGTGGTGGTATGGGACTCTATTTGGACATTGCACACTAGGCTTTGAAGGTGTTATGTGAAGTTCCTAGCTCTTGTCTAAGACCATTACTTGAATGTCCTTTATGTGATGTATGTGTCTCTTAATGAACTAATGACTTATGTTAAGAAGTATGTACATAAATGACTACGTAATCTAAAGTGACTTAAGCATTCCTTAGCAAAAGTGTGAAGAGGGCATAAGGGATGATCTCTTCATGTCTTATCTTTGGAAGTCTTTAGGATGACTCTAGTTAGGAAAGTTGGTTGATTCTATGGACGTGATCTAAGCCTAAGATAGTCTTAAGGACTATTTAAGTAATCTTGAAGAGGTCAGTACGGAAGTTATCTTCTTGGTTCACTTAACTAGGTCTTTTGATAGCCTTTGGAAGAAGAATGTCATATCATTTATATGTTGATATGTTTGATATCTTAAAGTGTGTATGTGACTTATTATAAGTAGTCTTGAGGATCATTTAGGCCATGCCTAGAGAGGGTGTATGGGCGGTCTCTCTTTGTGTTTCATAAGTGAGTCTTAGGATAGCTTTGAGTGGGAAGAATACTTGATAAAAGGTGGATTAAGTGATGTTTGAGCAATTCAGTTTAACAGTGAATTTAGTCACTGTACAATGAATGTACCTTACTTTTAAGTGGGTGAAAAATTATCATTTGTTGTTTAAATGTTTCCTTTTGTGTTGTTAAGTTGTTCAATATTTTTTTTATTATAATATGATTTTTAAATTAAAAGATGTGTATTTCCAATAAATGCCCGTGTTCATGATTTTTATGCATAATGTCATACTTAGTACATGTGGTTGTACTAATTCCATGCTTTTATCTATATCTATAGTTCTTGGTAGGTGAGGTGCTTTTGAGAAGTGAAGACTTGGATATAGAAGATCATTCAAGAGAAGTTAAAGTATGTCCTCACTGGACTCGAGGGCATATATGTCTTTAATGTTTTCATTCAAAGTATGGTAATACACTAAGTATTTCAATATTCATATTTTAAAGTATGGTCCGTGTCACAAGTATTCTTATGTCTTAAGATGATGAGATTGAGACTTAGTATTTTCTATTACTTTTATATGAAAGAGATTTTGAAGACTATATTATGTTTTGTCAAAAGATTTAATTCAGCACTATTTTTTACTATGTGTATGAGATGAATGATATAAAACATCTTGTATAAGACCTCCAAGAGGTCGAGTACGCTGGTTACAATCCGAGATTGTACCCTAACTTCTAGGGTGTGGTAATGGGTTGTGACAAAAGTGAAGTGAACCAAATGAATTTGTTATCCCTTTTTGTTCCAAGTATCTTGAGACTAATATAGACCTTTATTTACTTCACCAACTAACCTTCTGTGGAATTAATGTGTTGGCCCTGGTCCCTCCTTGGATATGTGCACGTAAACTTAGGTCAAATGCCTAACTTGAGAGTGGATAATATAGAAACAAACCTCGTCTTCGATCTTACCCAACCTTGGGTAATGTGTACCTCGACTTATGGTGAAGCCATGAGTTGAGGGTGGCTATTATGAGCGATGACCTAAAAAATTATGTATGAAAAGACTTATGTGAAAAATAAAAGAAAAAGTTATCAAGAGAGGTGACTCAGTCATAATTATCAACTGAATAAAAAAAAAGAGAAAAAAAAAGAGAAAAGAAAGAAAAAAAGTTGAACAAAAAGAGGTAAGAGTCACTTCCACAAAAGAAAAAAGGGAAAGCAGGGTAAACATGAAATGAAAACAAAGTAGGGCATAAGAGTTAATGAAAGAGGTAGGACACTTAGCCGTAATGTCAAGGAGGGCAAAAAGTCACTAGAATGTACCAATATGTACCATTCCTGACCCTAAGCATACGTTACAAGCCAAGAAAGTCCTATCGTGATCCTAAGAGTCTAATGTGGTAAATTTAAGCAGTGAAAATAAGGGAAATTGTATGGCGCAAAGTACTAACTAGTTGTGAATTTGTTTTGAGCGTGAGTGTTGAATAATAATCCTTATACTCAAAGTTAAAATCACCGTGCAAAAAAGAAAGATATCTTTTGAAGTGAGGGAACTAGGTGCAATATCAGAAAGTTGTTACATTGACGAGAGGCAAAAGAGTAGAGGTGCCGGTGCATGGTGAGTTTATGTCATGGTCTGATCCAAATGAGCGAGCTTATAAAGCCTTATAGTTAAAGCATGTACTAAAGCAACGAACAAGTTGGGATTGCTAGCCATGTGATTGAGAAAGCTCAAAAGAGGATACTTTTCTATAAAGTGTTGTGTTGAGACATAGTGTGTCGCTTGAGGACAAACAATGAATTTAAGTGGAGGTTGTTGATATAACTTGGTTTCACGATACATTCAATGCTTTTTCCTTGAGATTGGTGTGTGTCTAGAGACTTTTTGTAGAAGTTTTAATATGTTTTTACCTTCTTTTTTTTGCAGAAAAGGTGTCCAAAATCAAAACAAAGAAGGCAGTTGAGATTTAGTGCAGAAATGAATCACAAAGGTCGTCAACGTACCGACATCTCATTGACGGACCATAGATTGTGACCGTCAATTGGAAGTTCAGGCGTCTGGAGAAACTAGGGGAAATCTTACCAAGTGGGGCTACAGAAGGATCGAGGTCCGTCGATTGATCGACGGACTGTCCTGTTAAATCATCGATCTGATCAGAGAATGTCCTACTACCCAAAGTTGAGGAAAAGCTAAGTATGGAACAACGGAAGGCATCAATAAACTGTGTTGTTGGTCCGTCGATTAGATCAGAGAAGATGCTAGTTGAAGGCTAATAAAAGATGCTAAGTCTGGACTTACAGAGGCAGTCAACGGCCCGTCCTTTCATCAACAAACCGTCTGTGGGGATCATCGATTGAAGCCACATTTTTTGACAACATTCCTTATTTGAATTCCTTTTAATTTAGGACAATATTTGTTACAAATAGGGTGTAAAACCTCATTTTTCGTGTTGGATTCTATTACTATTTTTCTTAGTTTGTTCATGGAGATTTGTTTTTGAAACTTTGGCATTAATTCAAATTTCCAAATTTGGTTTTCATGTGAATTCTTATTGTTTCAAGTTGAATTTCTTGATTTTCTTTGAATTCGTCAAAGGAAGTTCATGATTTATTGTTTATCTAATATGAATTCTGTTCGTCTATGCATGGGTAACTAAATCCACAACTAGGTTTTTGGGAACAATAGGTGATTAACAAAGTAGACCTAGCTTAATAACAATTGTCAAATAGGTTATTTCATGCATTGATAATTCTTTCACTTACAATTCTTTTTAACGAGTGAACTCGTTAAGAACTCGCCTTATTACTATTTGCGGGACCATGGAGGTAGTTAATAGAAAAAGAATTATCAACATAGATTTAGTGGGATACTATCTAATTGGCTTGTTTTGATTGGTGCAAAATTATAACTATTCCGTACATAGAATATGATGCTTAATATAAATTAAAGGTAAGGGTTAGTAACATGGACACACGTAGCTGGACCAAGGTACGGGGTGAACATATCTAAATGTTGGATCAATGATTCAGAGATACCTAACTTATCATTTTGCATGCAAAACACTAGGGAAGAATTGTTATGGCAAGGGATACGGTGTTATGAATCTATGGGGAACACTTACACCCTACTTTCTCTCACAACTTGATAAACACCAAAGATTTCATCCTATTAATTTTTTTTTGAATAATATTAAAAGACTTTTGTTTCACAACCCCTCTTCCCGTTAATTTCCTTTTTTTAGAAAGAACTTGATTAAATAGAAGTAATCGTTTATTGAAGTTAAGTCTAAACCATTTTCCTCATTTGATCGATCCCAACTTAATAGTAGGGTTCTTTACTTGGTACGACAACTTATATTTAATTAGGGAGGTATAATTTGAGCGTATCACCAAGATGTCGTCAGTGAAGACAATGACAAATGAAATCTACGAATCTTAAAAACACCTTATTCATGAGATCCATAAATGTTGTCGAGGCATTAATGATACCAGAAGACATTACTATGAAATCATACTGACTATATCTAGTCTGGAAGGCCATCTATTGTATATCCTCACCTCTCACCCTAAATTGGTGATATCATGATCTCATGTCTGTCTAAGAAAAGTAGCTTTCCATTTGGAGTTGATCAAATAAGACGTCAATTAGAGATAGAGGATAGTTGATTTTAATGGTGACCTTATGGAATTGGCGATAATCAATGCACATTGTAAGGGACCCATCCTTCTTCAAAAATAATATCGTAGCATCTGATGAAGAAATACTAGGTCGAATGAAACCTTTATCTCGTAAGTCTTTGAGTTGAGCCTTTAACTCTTTTAATTTGGCAGGAGCCATCCGTTAAGGAGGAATTTAAATGGGATTTGTACCCGATAACAAGTCGACACAAAAATACTTTTCCCGTTCGGGAGGAAACTAGGAAGATGATAGGGAAAGACCTCCACAAATTCCCTCACTACGGGGACCTACTCAATGGACAAACTTCGGAATCTAAATCTTGGAATATTAATATATGGTATAAACACATTTAAGAGATCATTTTACAAGCTTCCAAACAAGAAATGATACGACCTCTAGCAAAAGAATTTTCCCCCTTAAACTCTAATATGGGCTCATTTGGAAACCTAAACTTCAGCACCCTTGTTCTACAATCTATAGAGGCAAAACAAGAATGCAACAATCCATGCCCAAGATGACATCAAAATCAAACATATCAAGTTGTACGAGTTCAACATAAGTAACCTAACATTATAACAATTTCTATACACCCTCTTTCCAACAACGGACTCACCCTCCAGGGTAGACACCATAAAAGGTTCATTGAAAATGTCGGGTAAGATGTCAAATTTTTAGCTATCAAGGGAGTAACAAAAGATAATATAGCCCCTGGATCAAATAAAACATATACATCAATGGAAAATACTTCCCACATACATGTCACCACATTGGAAGAAGTCTCTTGCTCACCCCTAGAGTGGAGAACATAAAATTGATTCTTCTTTGGAGGATAAACATTTGAACCACTTGCTTGAGCTTTACCACTACCCTTGTCTTGACACTTCTCATTAGGGAAATCCCTAACCTTGTTTCCACTCTTGCCACAACCAAAACAATTACCCGTTCTAACTAACAATTATCCTAAATGATACTTACCACACTTTGCACTAATAGGCTTGTCTTTTGGTGAACTAGTATATCTTCCCTTTTTAGCTTAGGGTTATCTACCCTATGATTCCTAACCTTAGGGAAAATGGAAGAAACTTGATTAGAAAACCTCTTCTTAAACCTAGGCTTGTCTTGAATCTGAAGACTACCTTTTGAAGAACCACCATCAGAAGATTTTGCCCTCTTAGAATCTCTACACTTTCTCTTAGCCCTTACCTCTTCCACTTTTTAAGCATGAACCATGAAATGAGTAATTTTCATATTATCATGTATAATATTCTAATTACACTATTCTTGCAAGTAATCAACACTCTTGTCACAAAGCGGTTCATTTCATCTATAGGATCGGAAACCAAAGAAGGATCATATTTTGACTATTGAGTGAATTTTAAGGAGTATTCAACAACACTCATACCTCCTTGACGAAGGTTGATGAACACCACTACTTAAGCTTCCCGTTTTTCCCTAGGAAATAATCTATCAAGAAAAGCCTTCGTCAACACTTCCTAAGTCAACTGTCCACCCCTTAACTGCCTATTGTCCCTCCATTGGACATACCATGTTTGGGCCACAACTTTGAGTTTTAAAGTGGCTAAATTGTCCTTCTCACAAGTATTCAACCCCATAGAATAGATGATATTGTGTATTTCATCAATGAACTCATGGAGGTTTTATTAACCTTGAACCCATAGAAAGTAAGGGGATTCATTCTGGTTAAATCCCTTATACGGGAGGCCATGGTAGCAACTTGTTGGTTTTCTCGGGGTACAACCTCCTGATTAACTTGGGTCGTCATGGCTTAAGCTTTAGTAGTGGAGGCTTGTTCTTAGGTAGTAATGTCTTGGGACATCTGTAATAGAGCATCCCTTATGGCACCATCTGTCAAAGGAGGATCGACCGGATATTGGTCATCATTAACATCTTCTTCAAGAGGAGGAACTTGATCACCACGGGGAGGAACTCCCTCATTGTCCATCTCCTCTTAAAATCTCCGTGCTTCCTTTGTTCAAATATTCATTGTCTATAATTACAATTAGAGGATTAGATGTAAAAGCACAAGGAGCTAACACTTTAGAGGCACGATATTTTACTTCCAAGAAAGTGAGAGTTTCCTAAGCATCATATAGTTTAATATTAATAAGTGTGGTGCATTTCAAAATTATTAATACGAACCTACATAGACGTGGTTGAGATAGACATCGACTCAAAGATATTCAAACTCATGCTCTAATACCAAGTTTGTTAAATCCAAAGAGCACCCCCTAGATGTAAACGACGTCGTCATCTTCTTTGAGGACTAAGACTAGACTCTTAGCTTACATCATTACATTCATAGGTTAAAATATGGATTTTTTAAAAACTTTTCATTACTTCTACATTAACGTTTACATAGACCTCTACATACACACACACACACACACACACACACACACACACACACATATATATATATATATATCGAGTATACGTAGACCCTACATATAGGAAGATTACTTAGTCTTTTACTTTTATTGATCATAGAAATATAGAATATAACAGTCTCAAATGGTCATTTCATTTAATAACAATCTAACAAGAGTGTAATAATTTTGGTCTATCCTATACAAAAATATATCAATACCATATATAGCCCATATAATATTTAGAATCTGAATAAAAATGAAAGAACATAAGAGTCTTAATACTGAAACAACTTTATAAGCTTGATAGTGGCATTTTCCTTGGAAAGTGATGACCTTCCCTACTTGGATGATTAAGAAATCCAAGTTTTCTTCAAAGTCGTATCCAAAAGCCCTTCAATGACCGGAACCTAAAATATTTTTGATAATGGAAGAAATGGGGTTAGTACACCACTTGTACTAAGTATGAGACAATATTCATACATATTATGAAATCATGCTAAAAAGGGACAATTATTAAAGTAAACAATTTACCTTGAAAAGTTTTATGCACATTCAATAAGACTTTACCAATCAATAAGACATATTCACTGTGTCCAAAGCTTGTATACCACAATACCAACAATACTAAGTCTAGTAAAGTCAACATGCATATCACATTATTGTTCACGTAGTCAAGCAACTCTATCATCAAATACTAACATCAACAAGCATGAATAAGAGTACATTTTAACATTACCAAAGCAAGATAATTACACATGAACCCCTACTAACGCAACAAGTGCAATGACTAAGAAAAACCCCATAACATTACTCAATCAATTAACTCAACAAGAATCATGAACAACATCCCACTTCACATAGCATGACATTTAAGAGTTCATATCATCATACTTGAACAATGTAGACCATCACATATTCATAAGTAAAACCAATCAACATATAATGTCAACCATGTGCAAGTTAATCATATACATATCATGTACCATTATAAACATATACATAGGAACATCCTCCTAAGGTTTCTCACAAGGAAAACTAGTAGAAGACATAGGTACATTCCCATACCCCTACCTAAGCAATGTCAAATCTTTCAAGTTACCTTAATTGGTTTATACTTCATTACTTCATTTTAGTATAGGGAACACTTACATTAACTGACATAGACCACAAAAGCTAAATGTGGAATTCAGTGTTGTAAAACCTCACACCCATGGAATGTGCTCTACTAGCCAAAGTATAATCAAACATAAACATAGATTTCTAGGTGGATCCACTAGCTAGTCTTCCTATGGGGGAAACATAGTTCAAGAACTAAGATATAGGAACAACATTTATACATGCCACTTGGCGATTGGATCTTCCACTAATGGGAATCCATAAAGTGAGTATCCCTCATAGGGGAGTCAACACCTCACGTGAAACTATAGGGTGAATCTTCCTCTATAGAAAGTTAACAGCTCCCATTGTTAAATTCATTCAGTGCCAAGCTAATTCCTTCTTTGAAATGTTTTTTATGTAGTTATTAATCATTATATATTAATGTAGGTCATAGGGTTTATACCTTGTATAATTATCATCTTCATATCTCAATAATAATTTAATGAATATAATGCTTTCATTACAATTCATACATGTCAAGTTATCATTTTTACATAATCACATCATATTAAGGCACATTGGTAAATAATCACCATCCTTATAATGTTTACATCTTAGAAAACACCTCGCAATACATTGTCAAGACATTTCAATTGAACATCATACCAACCCTACCAATCCTAATACAAGGCATATTCCAATACAATATCATGACATAATCACAATTAACCACAATTGAACTAAAGATTAGGTATCAAAAGACTTACCAAGTCTCCTTCATAATACATCATCAATTTCTTACTATAAACCCTTAACTCAACCCCATCAGGGTGTAGTATCATCATAAAACAATAACCAATTTGATAAAAAGGCTACTTGAATAACTACATCACAATCCAACACTCATTCATATCTTAAGACAAAAGACATAAGTCAAAGTCATAATCTAGATAAATTAATCAAGAATAGCATGATAGGAATATAATTCACCCTAATATATTTATAATTGATACAATATCATCATCTAGTAGTAATTAAGCCAATAAAAATTCAATTGAACCAACATTACACAATTCATATCAAGATTATAGCTTAGGTTTAAGAGGAATAGGTCATCTTCTAAAAACAAGACCAATCCATCAAGAAATAACATAATTTAGTTTAAATCATGTTAATTTATTCATAATATCAAAAATAAATCATAAACAAAGTAATCTATAACATCAATTTCATATTGGAACCCTTTGAGGAAAGAGGTCTCAAAGGTGAAAGAAAACATATACCTTACTAATTGATGTATGTTGAAGGATAAAATTGAACCTTTTAAACCTTTTAACCCACCTCTACCTCGGTCTTCAATGGGGTTTCTTTGGGAGAGAGAAAGAAAAGAGAAGAAAGAGAGTTTTGTGTTTGGGAATTATGAGAGCTTAGGTTAGTCTAATTCTCTTATAGGCTGTATATAGGCGGTTAAATAACTTAATTAAACCTTCCCTAACCCATAAATAAACTCCTATTAAGAAAACTAATTAATTGACTTGGATGAAAACGTGCAGCAAAACACAGTCCTCACAGACGGAACCCTGGCCTACACCCCGTTTGTCAATCAATGTGCCAATGACAAACTATCATGTTGGTCAATCGTTAAGTTAAAAAACTATGCAAATATAAAACTAGGACAAATATTTTCTAAGTACCCTTCGACGGATAGAATTGATGCCCCATCGATTGACCAGTTGATCGTCAACTGCACTCGTTCGTGCACATTGCCTTTTTAGCACCTTCTTGCCAAATCACAGTGGGTCCTCCTCAATGGTTCTTGGGGAGTCATACCCTGAATTTTCGACTATGAAATTACTCTAATACTTTTTAGAAACCCTTTTACCAAAATTCAGCATTTTCCAACTCCTAAAAGCTAGTCAAATATGTTGAGACACGCTAGTACCTCATTGAACTAGTTTTTGCACATCATGGATGTTCTTTGAAGTTTTGATTTCTAAACTTCAAATGACTTAAGTTAATTAAAATATACTTTAAAATAGTGTCTATACCATTTGACACTAATGATACTCTCCAGAACAGGTTTTGGATTTTTGAAGTGTTACAAGTATGATGCTCATGTCTTACCTTGGAAAGTAATATACCCTCTTTTTGTGTGAGGTCAGGATACCAGATTCCATGTTTGAATCAAATTGTGTTAACTTCGGTAGAAGCAATATTTTTTCTAAAGTAAAATTGAAAAAGGAAGTAAAGTAATGAACCCTATCCAGCATAACCTAAGGAAAATTGCTTAGTGTAGGTGAGGGTATGAGATTTTACCTATGCATTGCACAAGTAGCTCTTGAAGGGAGTTCTAAGGATGTGTGATATATATATATATATATATATATATATATATCTTATATGCATGAAATCATGATATTGACCTTGTTGTATGATAATATGCATGGTATGAGTCTTATAGTGTGTATATGATGAAGTTTTACCTTATATGCATAATTTTGTTCTTATTGAATATATGATGAAGGTCATTCTTCGTATGTATGAAGTTCTCTATACTTCTAATGATGATGTATGAGGTAAATTATTTGTGTGGTCTATTTATGAGTTTACTTAGTGTGTGTGAGGTTATGTGTCTTCACATGTAAATTGCACTAGTAGCCGTAGATTGAGATTATGAGTAAGGTCTTGCTGTGTCTTTATGAAATGAAGTCCAAGTATGATTTTGTTGACTATTGCCTCTTATGATGTTGTTGGTAATGGTTACTTGCATGTTGTCTTTGAATGGTCGTATATGTGGTTCATGGAACATGTTGGTTCATATGATAAGTAGGTATATTATGATATGCAATGTTTCTATGAATGCCTTAGTTTAAGTAAATGAGGTTACATGAATGTTCACCTAGGTGACCTTGAGGTGATGCTTGAGTGATGATGGTGGTATAGGTTACATGCATTGCACCATGTGTTACTATTGGGTAACTTTGGGGTTAAAGACTTAACAAAAAAGATAAGATAATATTATGGAATTATAAATGTGTCTTAATGAATAATGTGTACTTATGTGGTGTTATAGTTAATATACCTACCTTTGTGAAGTATATGAGCTATGTTTTACTTATGGTGTCAAGGTTTTACGAAGTTTTACAAAAAGGCATCTCGCATAGTTTCTAACTAAATGTCCTCTTTAAATTCATATTTTTCATGGTTTCCATAGTAAGTGTATTCTTGTACTAACACCATTATTCTTCATCTTGTTACAGAAAGTGTATATGGTGGCGACTAGAGGATATCTTAAAGTAAAGGACTTGGATAGCTTCCCCAAATTCAAGAAAGGGATCCTTATTTTCCAATGATTTTCTATGTCATGTTCTTAAATAAAGTTTATGTAATATCTAAGTTATTATGTTATGTTGTTAAGGGTCGTGACCCTATTCTACTCTGTTTATGTTGAGTTTAGGATGGCAAAAGAGAATTAGAGTCTACCTACGTATTGTGACTGATATTTTATATATATATGAAATGATGAATCTAGCATAAGATGTGCTATGAATGTTTTAAATTTTCCGCCAAGTTTCCTATGACAATGTGATGAATGATTACTATAGGCTCGTATAAGACCTCCAAGAGGTCAAGTACGCCATGTTACTTTTAGGAGATGTTTCCTGGTTGTGATGTACGTGGATTTAGAGCATGAAGTTTTAAAATTGGTTTTAAGGTCCAAAGTCTCAAAATGCCACATCTAGTAGAGTTTGGTTCATCGGTGGTGAGCCACAACACATCAATGAGCGAGAGGCTATAGGACAATCGAGTTCCCCTTCTTCACTATTCTCATACTGTGCCATAGAACTTTAACTCAATATGATATATCTCTTATGTTTTCTTGTACGATGGTTTTTTAGATGTTCTTTCTTGGATAAGATGGTATATCTATGCTTAAGGAAGAAAAGGTGAGTTTTGATTCTTACTTTTGTTTATGGATCAATGGTATAGGTGGAGGTGAATATTATGTACACATTGATGTGATGTCATTTAAGGCTAAATATGTGATTTATGTGAAATGACATGTTATGTGAGAATTAATGTTATGATATAGTTATAAATTTTTAAGAGTTGTTATTGTTGAAAGAAGTTTGCTTTGAAAATATAGATAGTTTTATGATCATGCGTGATGATAGTGTAATTTTATGATTGTTTTATGATCATGCATAATGATAGTGCAGTGTTATGGTTTAGGCTTGAAATTCTTTTAAGAATTGTAGTAAATAGCTTAATATGCATGTTTCCTTTGTATATGTGAAATTTTTCAAATTGTTGCCTTTTTAAGTGTGTGATTCTTCATAGTTCCCTTGTATGGATGGGAGTCTTTTGTATAGGTTTGATCCTAGAAGTGAAGTTAGTGTTCTTACCTTGTAAGGTAATTGTTAAGTATGCTAGTCAATGGGGAACCCTTATGATTAGTCGATTTGTTATGAACCTATTCTAAGAGTGGGAAAAAGGGGAGGAAAAGGGTTTTGTGTATAGGTTGGAATTAGGTTTTACCCTAAGGTTTACTTAGAGGGTGGTATGCATCTCTTAAACCTTAAATAGGAGGAGACAATTCATGTTGACCTACATTGAAGTGGTTAAATGTCTATTAAGATTGATCTTAAGTATGAACATTTGAGGAAGTGCTTAGGTTGTACCTACGTGTGGCTAGTTGGAAGTTTCCTCCTAAGGTGATGATGTGGGTTGAAATAATCTAGAAGTTACCTTGACCTAGTGTTGAAAGAAAAGAAAAAGGCCTTTAAGGCCAAGTCTCTTCTATTGTTTCCCCTAAGGTTTTCATGACCCTTGGTATTCATGGTGTAGTGGAGGCCTTATGTAGTTGGGTAGTATGACAAAAATTGATCGTTATGGATTTATTTAGGTGATGTTAATAAAGGGTGTGCATGATCTTTGTTCCCAATAGAGGGATGATGTGCTTAATTAATAAGATTGGTGAGCTAAGCTTTTCTTTAATTTGACTCAAGTTGCTCTAAATTGGAGTTACGCTAAGTGGGGGATGATGATGTAAGTAGAAAGGTGGTATATATCCCTATATTTTCCTTCTACTCTTACTTAAGCTTGAAACCAAAGAGTTCCTACTATCTTGTTCATATGAGGAGTCTTGCGTAAAAGTATAAGTGAATGTTCTTCATATGTAATATATAACTTAATTGAAACTATGCTAGGCATGTTTTGGAAAATTTAAATTGCATGGAAAAAGGATTTTTTTGATCGAATTCATGTTTCTCATGTTGATTGTGCATCTTAATATGATATTTGTGCATTGGACTTCATGCGATAATATAAGGAGCACGTTTGAATCCACTTATAATGTGTGGTGTTTTGACCTCACAATGAGAAATTGAGGCTCCTTTAAATGAAAAATGATGAGTCTCCTAAAAATGTGTGACTTTTATAACTTGGGAAGTATTAATGTCGGCTCACTCTTGCAAAGTGTTGGTATGTTTAGCTAGTGCTCTTGGTGTGTGGCCATAAATTGTAAGTATTTCCCTAATTGATGCATTCTTATGAAGACTAGTGTTATACTAGAAATTGAAATTTTTTGAGATGACTTACTATTGTTAATATGTGTGTGGTATGACTTACCATTTTTACTTCATTAGGAACAAAGTAATAGTATGTTTTGGTCAAAATTGAGAACTTCTCATTAAAATAAATTGACCTTTGTGCATTGCATATATATGATCTCTATGATAACATGTGAGAATGTCAAGGAGAATGATATTCCTCCTCAAACATAACAAAACATGTTAATGTTAAGTATGGCCTTATGGTACTATGACTACATGATAAAGATCTTTGTTGATCTACATTACTCATGATCTATGTGCATCTACTGTGAGTTACTTGTTTGCTTCTTGAGTGATGATGAATCTTCCTAGGTGTGACTTAATGTTTGATTTCATGATGATCTCTTAATGAAATAAAAAGTAAATACTATGTTATAATCAGGAGAAGGATAGTCCTCCTATGAACATGAGAATTTCCTATGTGTTTGACGCATTAAAAAGTGAGTGAACAAGATTTTGCCTAATTATGTCTCATTGAGTACAAAATGGTTTGAAGTCGATGTTCCCTGTATCTTTGGTGAATTGACTTTTTTGTTATGATGTGTTTAATGTGGTTAATTTATCTATAGTTTATTGAGTCCTTGAAAGTGTTTTAAAATGTTCCAAGTGTCTATGTAGGAAGAATGTTCCCAAGTGGGGGATATTGTAAGGTCCCTCAAAATAAATTAAAGAATCTAGACCCTCACATGTGCCTAAAAAGGTTAATAATATATTTATTAAGTGTTTTACAATGTGTAAACTTGACTTGAAGTGATCTGGAGATCAAACGTCCAAGAACGTTCGAGACGTTCGAAAGTTAGCCTTGAGACATGCTAGTGTGTTCTAGTGAGTCTTAGTATGTTTTGAAATGTTGTTTAATACTCAAATGTATATGAGAGGTCCTTAAAATATGTATGATCGTAATTAGTTTTGAAAACTTCGGGCACAAGTCTCTAAGGACCACCCAAGGGATCATTGAGAAGGACCCTAACACTGCCTAGACACTGTCAATCAACGAGCTTGGATCTACAGACCGGACCTCAGTCTACACCCCGTCAATAGGGGTAGTTTCTCCACACATAGTTGTGGGAGATTAAGACCCCAAAATTGAGTCTCACTCACCATCTACGGATGTGCATTACGACACCATTATTGAAACGATGGTCCGTTAGTCTGCACGTTGATGGAAGCCTGCAATTCTGCTGCAACAAGCTGTGTATGTGAGGGGTTAATAGAAAATTCACCCCACATCCTAAATAGACCTTACGAAGTTATTTTATCTATAGTTTTTATATTGAGTTGGTCAAATATATCGAAACCCCAATTATACTACATTATTTAAATTTTACATTCCCTATCAAAAGAAAACCTCTCCGGAAACCTCCATCTGAGATGAAGCTCAAAAACATCTTGGATATTGTATTACCATAGATTCTTCATCAACTTTTCGTGGCTATCTCATCTAATGAGGTATCATGCTTCTTCATCCTTAGTTATCCATTTTTCTAAAGAGTTACTTCAAAGATTTTTCAAAGAGATTTCATGATCAAACTCTATATCTTTCAATCTAGCCATCGGTTCTATCTCTAATTGATTTCAAAAACATGCTTATGATGAATTGATGATTAGCTATTTTTTATAATGTTGATTTATCTCCAATTTCATAATGAACCCATGATCCTTCTAATTTCTCAATTCAGTCTGTAATGTGGGCATTTTGATCTTGATTCTATGTTTATTAGATTATGATTCTTAATGTCGAACTACCTATAGCTAATGTTTTCTATGTGAATTTATGGTGAATAATCGGTAATTGATCAATGATGATCAAGTATTGGAGAATTGGTAAGGTTGACCTATGTTCCTCTAGTTTCTTTAGATTTGATTATGTGGCATACATTGTGTGTTATGGTACACTTATGGCGGCAATGTTTACTTTCTGGTCAATCTTTATATGTTTTGATCATGTCTTTGGAGGCAAGTTTATTAATTATGAAGTATTGTTATGATGATCACACATTGTGAAGTATATACCTAGTCTTTTAATCTAGTAGCATGTGTTAGGTGTTGATGGTGTCTTCTATATTTGAATGATGTTTTTAGGGTTAGGTATGAACTATGTTCTGCCATTGATTATGTGCTAATGGTGAATGACCCCCTACTTATGTACCACTATATGAATGTGTGATCTTAGCTAATGTTAGGAGTCTTAGATTTGATGTTGACGATTTTCTTGTCTCCTATAATATAATATGGTGTGTGGTCTATACATGAATATCTATTGTGATCCTTTGAGGTGGACACCTCAATAATATGTTAATTTCCATTATGTGATTGTGTTGACCAATTTTAACACTCGTCGTGCATATTTGTAAGAAGTATAGGTTTATGGTGTCTAATGAAAGGATAATTCTCATGTTGAACTAATGTCTTCTACAATTCATGTAATGTATACGTTTATGAAGTATGATATGCATCTTAACTAGGATGACTTGATAGGTCTACTAGTGTAGGCAAGGGTATGGGACATTACCTATATATTGCATGTGTGTACCTTGATAGAATAGTTCCTATAGTGTTATTTCTATGTACATGAATATGAATGCATGACTAAGATACAAACATGAAAGTACATGTTATGATGTCAATACTATGGTATGATGAAGTAAGATCATGTAGTGTCTAAATGTGTTTATATGACACATACAAACACATGAATGCATATAATGAAGAATGTATGATGATATAGTAAAGAGGGGGTCTCTTGAAAAGTATTATCAATTATACTCTAAACTAGATTGCTTGATATATGCTATGTCCATGTAAAAAGGTTTTCTCACATTAATTAGTTTGATGAAAGTACATTCTAATATATAACATCTCCTAAAGCCATTTTTATGAAGTAATGTTAGTAAAAGCTTTTCAATAAATGGAAGTTAGCTTAGCACTTGATGATGAGGGGTAACCCTTCCCAAAGGAAAATCTTGTTCACCAAAGTCCTCACGAGGTGGATAATAATAATGCCTAATTAGCATAAAGAGAGTTTCTACATATAACTCCAAGTTTCCATAACCATGTTGCCCCATATAACCTACAAGTTGATCAGCCTAAAATGCTAACATGATACTCATGTCTTACCTTGGAAAGTAAGATACCCTCTTTTGGTGTGAGGTCATGACACCGGATTCCATGGTGGGATCACATTGTCTTAATGTCGGTTGAGGATATAGTTTCCCTATTTAAAATAGACAATAGAGGTAAAGTAATGAACCCTAATTAATATAACATAAGGTAAGTTTCTTAGTGTAGGTGAGGGTATGGAACTTTACATATGCATTGCACAGGTAGCTCTTGAATGGAGTTCTAGGGAGGTGTTCTATATGTACATGTATATATAGATGTTTTATATTCATGGAATCATTGTATTGACCTAATTGTGTGATAATATGCATGGTATGAGTCTTATAGATTCAATATGATGAAGTCTTACCTATGCATAATGTTGGTCTTATTGAATGTAAAATGAAGTTCTTACTTGGTATGTATGAAGTTTTCTATACTTGTTATGTTTATATATGAAGTAAATTATGCTTGTGGTCTCTTTGTAAGTTTAGTTAATATGTGTGAGTTAGGAGGCTTCACATGTACATTGCACTAGTAGGCTTAGGTTGGGATTATGAGTAATGTCCTGTTATATCTTTCTGAAATACAGTCTAAGTATGATATTGTTGACTATTGCCTCTTGTGATGTTGTTGGTAGTGTTGAATTGCATGTTGTATTGGAATGAATCTTACATGTGGTTCATGGAACATGTTTGTTTAAATGAGAAGTAAGTGTCTTATGATATGCAACGTTTTTATGAATGCTATATATAAGTAAACGAATGTTACATGAATGTTCACCTTGGTAATATTAAGGTGTTGGTTGAGTGAGGATGGCGGAATGAGACACTATTCATGCATTGCACCAACTGTTACTAGAGCTTATTTTGGGGTTAAAGTCTTAAGGTAAAGATAAGATAATATTATGAAATGCTAAACGTGTCTTAAATGAATTATGTGGATTTATGTGGTGTTATGAATAGTATTAATGCGTATGAGAAGTATATGATCTATGTTGTACATATGTTATCAATGTTTTATAAACTTTTACAAAAAGGCATGTTGTATGGTTTCTAACTAAATGTCCTCTTTAAATGCATGTTTTTGCATGGTTGCCATACTTAGTGCATTCTTGTAATATAACCATTTTTCTTTATATTATTACACAAAATGTAGGTGGTGGTGACTAAAAGATGTCTCTTAAAGGTAAGGGCTTGGATTGCTTCCCCAAATTCAAGAAAGGGATCCTTATGTTCCAAGGATTTTCTATGTCATGTTCTTAGGTAAAGTTTATGTAATTTTTTTAGTTATTATGTCTTGTTATTAAGGCTAGTGTCCTTATTCTACTCTATTAATATTGAGTCTAAGATGACAAAAGAGGCTTATAGTCTAACTATGTATTATGACATATTTTACATATATATGAATTGATAATTCTAGCATATGATGTGATATGAATGTTCAAAATTTTCTGCTAAATTTCCTATGACAATGCAATGAATGATGACATAGGCTTGTAAAAGACCTCCGAGAGGTCAATTACGCTATGTTACCTCTATGGGGTTATCCCTGGTCTTGACCCTACGATCGTTGATAGTTTAGTAATCCAACTAAGGGTTAAGGTTGTGTCCCAAGTTAGCGGTTTTGAGAAGATGTAGGCAATTAGAATTTAATTATAATTATTTGTAGCTAACGAGATTTAAGAATAAAAACTATATTAGTTAAAAGTGGGTGATACAAAAGTTTATTATATTGATTGGGGGGGGGGGTTGTCACAAGTATTGTAAAAACATTAAAAATAAGGAGCATCAAGTATGGAGAGATGTTCTTGGGGTGAGACTACAATACAAGTTGAGATAAATCATTGGGTAAATGCTTTAAATAATTTTTTTTGGAAGATAATTCTTTCTAAGCTAAGATATATGGAAATAAGTTCTCTCTCGAGCAACTTACCCCATTTTGAATTGGTTCCTGTCGAACACCCATTTTCCACATAAAGGCTAGCCTATTCCTTACCCCACACACTCTCTCAAGATGAGTTTTAGGATATGGGACTAGGCTTTATCTTCTCGGGCTTTTCATATCAACCCATTTCTCAGGCCATCAGTCTAGTGGTCTTAGTTTAACGACCTCCCCCTGGTCAAGACGAAAGCACATAGGCGGGCTTGTATTTTAAAATAAAAACCATCAACATAAACAACAACAACTAGGTTAAATCACCATTAAAATACATCTAACCTATCACTAAATAAGATCCAACAATAATATCAAACTTATATTTGCTAAATCACACCCCGATAATGGGAGATTTAGCTACACATATAGCAATAATAAATTAAACCTAAAAATGATACTAAAATCAAATGTGATTAAGAAATTAAACCTTAATTTAAGGAAATGAAGAAGAATGGAATATACAAGAAATATAGTATTCTAAAAAGTGGAAAATATCATAATGTTTGGATGTCCTTAATTTAAAAACTAATGATAGTATTATAGTTTTCAGACTATGTTCTTAAGTGGACAGTTCGACAAGATTAGTCGAGATCACGAAATGACTCGGCGACTCACCCTTTTTCTGTTTCATCATTTGTTTGTTCTTTCCTTCAGCATCTTCATGTTCTAGACAATTGGGAGGTATAGCATTGCTTTGCAAAACTGTTTGTGGAAGCACCAACCACTCTTGTCATGGCCTTTTTGATCCACATTCTTAAGGGATTCGGATGTTGGGAAAAAGGGTGGAATACGTTTTTTCGGTGACTCACCAAGTGTACTTGGAGATGCTCATGCTTTGGTTTCTTTGTTCTTCTCACCCTTTTTGTTCCGTTTTCCGTGTTAGTGTCCATGTATGTGCTAAATCATTAAATACCTGAAACTTAAGAGTTCTTATCAAATACTGAGACTAAATAAGTATTTGAGGACATTATTTTTATCAAAATAAAGCCCTAAATGAGTCCAATTTGTTGACTCATCACCCCCCACTTAAACTTTTGCTTATGATCAAGACTCTACTTCAGCAGCTCAATTAGGATGTCTAAATTAGTACTACACAAGACTCGATAATGAACATACACAACAAGACTCATACTACTTATGGAAGGATAAATTGTGTACTCAAATTTTCAAGTCGTTACACACCATTACAAAAAATTCTCAATTTCATAATACTTGCTACTAATGCAAGTAAGTTAAAAAGTAGTACTCTCGCACAAAGAATGACTCCATTTTCACACACATGGGTTAATCAATTTAAGATCAGGAATCAGATACAACACTCACATGCACACTCACAAAGAAGAACACAATGCATGTGTTCACCCATATGTTTGCCCTTATTTTTTAATCAACTTTAGTTCATCTTACAAAAGATCAAAAAGGTCTTTTTATGCCTTGTGATGGGGTTGTGTACAAAGGTATGGTAATTTAGGATTAGTAACTAAAGATGGGAGCTCACAACAGTTCATTTTCTTCACCTTCTTCTATCAATTATTCTAGTGCTTCTAAGACATCCTATTTTTACTCCATGGATTGCTTCGAAACCCAATTCCTTTTCCACTTTTATTCACAACTTTCTTTTTCACTCTTTTATTTTCTCGTGATTTTTCTTTCTCTTTTTATTTAATATGGAGGGCTTAAATTTATTTTAATTATCAGGAGTTAAAGGAGACTTTTCTTGCAATACTTGACTTCTCCTTTTTGTTTTCACCACACCGCCACACTTATACTTTTTGATTAAGTTGGCTATTCAGTAAGTCAAAAGTAATGAGGATTATAGCTGATGGATCAAATAAAGTATAGAGTTCATTAAGTTTGTTTCAAATAAAGCTAAGGCTCAAAGGGTGTTCAAAGGAGTTCCACACTCTCACATGTAGGTAACTGAAGAGATATATGTAAAATATGCTCAGACTCTTTAAAGTTTCCTAAGAACATTTCAAGGGCACACCTTACTAAATAAGTAAGAATAACAGTGCAAATTCTCGGTTTATTCATGTATTTCAATATATGCTCATCACACAATGTATCAATAATAAATACAAACAAGACTACATACATTAGCTAGTGTGCGAAGATAATCACAAGAGAAATAAATTTGATACATGAATAATCACAACGATATGCCAAGAGATCACATATTGTCTATACAACTTAAATAGATCTCTTTATCTCCGTGCATTCATGTTTGTTCGATAGAGAGAACTATTCAAGTAATTGTTATTGATGAAAACCGAGACTTAAAATTAGCGACAAACACCATTTTCAACCCAAGAAGTGGCCAAAATTTCATTTTTGAAGAGTCAAAATTGTTTGCAATTAAACCAAAAGAGAGTCATAACATGAATAATCACACAAGCAATATAAACCACGATATAAAACAGGGAATCCAAATATACAAAAAAAATGAATATCCATTATCAAGAAAATAGTATGAGCCGCACCCAACAATAAATAAAAGCATGTGTCCTCAAACGTGAAGAATAAAAATCCAAAAGTGAAAGAAAATAAAGATATAGAAAAAAGTAAAATAAGGGATCGTATTAAGAAGTCATTTCATCTACCTGTGCATTAATGCTAGGCATATCTGGATTCTTTGTTAGTCTAGGAGGGTTAGCTGCGTTGGAGAGAGAATAAATGCATGGTTAATAGAGGCACTAGAACTGGTACACCAATAATGATTTTTTCGGTCTCTGTCTAATCTTAATTTTTGGCACCAAGGTCCTCAACTGTCTATGCCTCAAAATCAGGTCCAACTATCTTTTTTACTCTGGTGGTAGTCTGAGGCTTTCTTGACACGTCTTGAAGTTCCTCAATCTCGTAAACTATGGATTAATTAGTGTACTTTAGTTGGTCCACATCTGTTCTCGGTTGGGCAATATAAGTCTTCAATGTTTTCACCTCATATTTTGTTCCTTGGTTACACTGGCACAGTGTTATTCTAGCGATGAGTCATCAATAGTGTCTCTTAGTGGTGTTACGACCTTAGTTAGGGAATTAAAAATCATATCTTCAATTGAGGTTTCCAAGGCGGTAATCGGTCAATTTACAAACACGACATGCTTTCTTATCCTTATTAGGATGGCCTGTGTCATTGGGACATAGGAGGCGATGAAAGAAGTTTATATTTTTGTAAAGCAATAACAAGAAGTCCTGTAAGATCAAAAAAAAGTGTCTTACGGAGGACATACCTAATGTTTTCGATGCATAGTCCGGTAGAGGTAACCTTGCATGTTTGGTTTTAGTGGCCACTAGTTTCTTCTATTTGTTCCTTGCCTACTCTTTTTCTGACTGAGGGGGTGTGATGACTTTAAGGGTTCCAACCTTAAATGTATCATTTGACTTTTTTTAGATTAGTTCTTCTCTTTGCTCTTTCACTTGCCACTCTTCGTTAGATTCAATAGTTTGGGACTCTGGGTGTGTTTACTCACCCTAAAAGGTAGTGAAGTAGGAGTCATATGTGCTTATACTATCCAATTCGCTTCTGGTGGCGAATGTGCTTTTATTTTCCCTTTTTTTCCTATTGACTATAACATGTTTATTTGCCGTGACTTTAGTGATTGATGTCTTTTTAATTTAGGTGTTTCCTCCTGCCTTCCCATGATGTGGAAAATATCATCAAATGACTTTACACCTAGCCATATGTGCAATCACATTGGTGCAAGTCAGATATGTTTGACTTTTTGTGAATCACAGTTTGCAAACATATCTCCAACCATTTGGTGAATAGAGGATAATGTTCAGTGATGAGATTTTATTCGCTTGAAAGTCACCGTGCGAAACAAACTTATGGTGCATACTATGGGCGATCAAGGATTTCCTTTGGAAAATCACCAAACATACTTTACGGGTGCATTTTTTCACTTAAATTAACAAAACAAATAAGACAAAGCTTTGAAATTTAAGTCAATTTGAAACATTAAGGTTTAATGCCAAATCTTTTTGTAAGCCAAATCTTTCTTGCAACCAAACTTATCCCCTATTTACAGTTCATTTTTATTATATCGTTCCTCCAACCTTAGAAAATGCAATTTTAAAATACATTGAACTTTATTTTTTGTTGGATATACAACAACCACTACTTGTGGTATTTCTCAGAGACGTCCACACAGTTGAATATGATGAAAGCAGCTCACACGAGCACAAATGCTATATATAGAGGAGGTGATAGATAACTAACCTTTTCGATAGATCTACCCCAAACTGTGAGTCTAGGTAGGAAATTAAAAAGATCCAAGCACTAGGTGCAATTTTGCAGGAATCAATAGTGAGAGAAATGAGGAAGGGTTAAGGTTAAACTATGACAATTCATATAACACATCCAGATATCTGGCATTCACTACATTAGTCACTGTTACTCAGCTAATCGGCGATTCTCCATGTTGGTATTAACGTCACCAAGTTCTACAAGACCTTTTATTTTTTATAGTCACAACGGCGGTCTTCATCGAGGTAGGCGATGCGCCAATAGGCTTATATCCTTTACTTCATGCCTTTCACACACAAACCTTCAACATCAAAATACCTTTATTTACAATGTTAAAAGTCAAAAGTTGTTAATGCTATTGGGTAGCGTCACAAATATCTCCTTAGTTAATGTAGTGACACGACATAAGGTAATGCTTAGATTCCCTTTGTGGGTGATACGCTCAAATTTACTTCTCCAAAGAAGTATAAGTAGTCGTATGAAGTAAAGAAGCAAACTATGAGGTAGGGGTCAATCCCACAAGAAAAAATAATTTAGACTTAACTTTAACCTACAATTACTTCTATTTAATCATGTCCTTTCCGAAATAGGCAATAAAAGGGGGGTTTTAAATAACAAAAAGAATTAAAAATTTCTAATTAAACAAGTAGCAAGAATAAATATTTAATATTTATCAAGTTATGAGAGTAACCAGGTCATAAGTGTTTCCTACTGGTTCATAATACGGTAATTCTAGCTATAACAATCCTTTCCTAGTATCAAGTATGCAAAGTGGTAAGTTATGTATCCCTAATTCCTTGGTCCGACAACTAGGGAATTTCACTCCGCACCTTGGTCTGGATACGTATGTATACTTTACTAAACCTTACCTTTAACTCCTAAAGGATCATAATCAATGTATGGCTTCATTATTACTTCGCACCAATTGACACTAGCCTATTAGATGGTGTATACTAAATCTATGTTGATAATTCTTTTCTTATTATCTACCTCCTTGGTCCGGAAAGTAGCAACAAGGCAAGTTCTAACGCCTACACTCGTTAAAAAGACTTCTAATGAACTATCAATACATGTAAGACACTATTCTAGAATTGTTATTTTAGTTGTTTTTACCTTGTTATTTACCCATGGTTCCCACAACCCTAGCTATGGATTTATTTACCCATGTTTATAATTACACAATTCATATTGATTAGACAATAATTCATGTACTTACTTTGATGACATTGAAGAAAATCACTTGAATTCGAGAAAATTATACAATAATGAATTCGGAAAAAAGAAGTATTTTCAAAAACCCAATATTCAACAACCAATAGTACAAATTAGAAAAATAACCAAGAGTCTAACCTAAAAAATGAGGGTTTTACCAGTATTTATAATAAAGATGTCCTAGCATAAAAAGGAAATCTATTTAAGAAAGTCTACCCAAAAACGTATCTGAGTCGACGATCAAACTGACGGATCGTCGAGGAAATGACTGACCATCGATGCCCCCCGTTGTTCCACACTTCATATTTTTTTCAGCTTCTTTCTTATCCAAATCACTGTTACCATTGACGGACCAGGATGACGATTCGATGAACGCACAACGGTCCGTCGATGGCTTTCGTTTCTCCACACTTAGAATCTTTTCAAGATGGGCACTAGGCTACTCTCTGTTAGCAATGACGTATGTGCAGGACGGTCCGTTGTGAATATTATGGTTCGTCGATAGCTTACGTAGCCCCACAGTTTTCAGAATTCACAGATCTTCCTGCAGCAGAAATTTTCATAAGATGATGGTTGTAACTTGCGGACCATCGAGGGGTCGACGGACCATTGATGGCTCCTTAAGTCATCTCTTCTGCAATTTCCTTGAAGCTCTTCCACATTTTCCTTCTGGACAATATTCCTGCAAACAAAGACAAAAATACGTCAAAACTACTACAAAAAGGCCTTAAACACACATTAAACTTATGGAAAAAGCATTGAAAATACCATGAAACCACAGTACATCAACACCCTTAACTTAAATTAATTGTTTGTCCTGAAGCGACGCACTATGACTCACCACAAAACCTTTGTAAAAGAGTATCCTTATTTTTAGCTTTCACAATCATATGGATATCAATCCCGATTATTTTCATTATGTTTATGCATGCTATCACAGTTAGGATCGATCATGTGGATCAGACCATGGCACAGACTCACCACACACCGACACCTATCCTCTTTGATCTTTCACCAAGGAACAAATTTTCTTTATTGCAACTAGTGTCCTCACTTCAAAATTACATCCTCATTTTTCACCAAATGGTTTATTTTTTAGTATAAGGATTATTTATTTCAATAGTTTCTCTCAAAACAACTTTACACCTCATTTACACTTGTTGCCATAGGCTTGCCCTTATTTTCACTACTTTACGTTCACCATAATAGACTTTTAGGACCACGATAGGACTTTCATAGCACGTAACTTAGGCTCATGGTCTGGTAGGGTATATTTGGAAGTATTTTAGTTACTTATTTCCCTCCTTGACATAACGGCTAAGCGTTATTGCCCTCCTTGACATAATGGCTAAGCGTTATTGCCATCCTTGACATAATGGCTAAGAGTCCTATCTTTTCATCATTTTATTCCATCATATTTCTTAATATTTTTATATTCTTTCGCCTTACTTTTCTCCTTTATTTCTCCTTTTGTGTAATATATATATATATATATATATATATATATATATATATATATATATATATATATATATATATATTTTAAATTCACTTTGCTTTAAACATTTGTTAAGTCACTTTTCTTTTGTTCTTTCTCTTTCTTTATTCTTTCAACCCCACATTACGAAGCATTCCTCAACTAGCCACCCTCAACTCATGGTTTTGCCATGATTTAAGGTACACAATAACTAAGGTTGGGTCAGGGCCACGATAAAGTCTTTTTCTACATTAGACACCCTCAACTTATGCTAAAAGCATAAGTTGAGGTACACATGTCCAAGGAGAGACCAGAACCAACACATTGTTCCCAAAAAAGATCAGTTGGGGTAAAAGAAAAGGTCTATTTTAAGTTCAAATCACTTGGATCAATAAGGGATTAATTTCATTCGGTTTGGTGTTATCTAGGCTAAAGATTGGCTATCTTAAACAAGGTCCTATGATCCATTCCTAATTGTCTATCACAACTTACCTTTAGAAGGACTAACCAGGCAACTTCTAGCTTAGTACCAATGGTGGACTATTCAAATTTTTCTCACACTCACTTGACATATAATTACTCTACCAAATTATCACACACCTAGTTCGAGTTTTAGATTTAGGGTCATGTCATGGTGTATCTCAATGTCATGCTTAGAGCCACAAAATCATCAGTTACTATGTCTAGTCATGCAACATTTTCTATAAATCAGGATATCATTTTGTTTACAATCATGTATCAGATTCCATTTCTATACTATGCACAAAAGATACTAAGATGTCGGTTCAATAATAAGATAACCAGTCTCTTGGAAAAAGAGAACACATGCAAGAAAACCCCAAAGGAGGATCGCGAGTTGGGCTACTCAGACTTCACCCTAGAACTCACTTTCGATTTACCCCACCCCCAACTAAAATACATGAAATTGTCCCCAATGGATAAAATTATATAAAATACGGTTATAGGTGAAGCAATACTAAGGCGCAAAGAACCGATGATCAACATCTGGATTATGTTATTCATATAGCATTCAGATTGAATGACTCTATGAGATTATGTCGATACTTCCACATATAATTTGTAACATAGGAGACATCACTATTTTTCCCTACGGAATCTTTACAATTCCCACTTCTTGTCCTTAAAGGACCTTTCATGCATCACCGCCTGCAACACCCACGCAAAGTCCACCTCGAACCCCACAACCATGGAAACCATTAGCAATGCATGATCCAAAGTGACTATGTTATCAGCACTAGTGGGAGAAAAGAAGTGTCGGACAAGTAGCCGTAAGAATTTCGTAGTGAAGGTGAGGTGAGTCTTTTTTATGCTCCCTTTTGGATCGAGCACCCAATAAGCAGCCTCACCATCCATGGAGAGCTGTTGTGCTATCCACCAATTTATAGTCTCTCTCACATCCGACTCATGCTGGAGCCGACCGTCCTTGATCAACTTCTATCGATAGTCAAACTCAGTAGTGATGGGGTCCTAGTGGCATCAACATCCGCACCATAGAGAAACCTTCTAGTGGATGGCAAAGAAATATCAACCCGCTTTCCACGGACTCAGACGTACTCCATAGGTGCATGTTTGGCTGGAATGGCCCGCCCATCAAGCTGAGACCGGATAATCGCCACGTAGGAGGAGTAGAACTCTCACACCATTTCTTCGTTATAGCGGCCCACATTCTGAGCTGTCCACTCCAGCTGATGTTTGGTGGATATAACATCGATGGCCGGCATAGTGGGAATATTCCCAGTGAGAACCCACCGCTCGAGTGTCAGGGTCCGAGTCATGACCCCATATAGTTGGGAACCATGGAATCAGCATATCCATGATATTGACCCAAGACACACCATCGGTTGGGCTGAGTAGCAACCGAAGCGGGGATGGAAGTCTTCGGTGCTGGAGTAGAATCAGCACTATAAGCCTCATTAGACGATGCAATCAGGATTGAAGTGGCTAGAGCATTGGCATTAGGAGAAGAGGAATCCTCCTCAGAACCGGAAGACTCCTTAGAGTTTGATGATTTCTCAGAACCGAAAGCCTCCTCGGAGCCAGATGCTCCCTCAGAATGTGCAGCCGACCCGGAAGATGTGTCGGTTAGCATATGATTCTTCAGACTGGGAGGTAGTGAATCCGTCGGGTGCCACCTTCATGGGCGTGTCTCTGGTAATTCAGGCAGCTCGGGTAGGAGTGAGGGTTCATTGTGGCAAGTACTTCGAGTCACGCTCATCGTCTGAGACAATGACCATCTGGTTTGATGGGGCGACAAACTTAGAACGCCCTTTCGACTAGACACAGTCTTGCTTGGGTGCCTAATGTACCTGCAAGAAGAAGTTATTAGAACCTCTAAAAACCTGTAACACATTCAAAAGCATCAAACATGAGAGTAAAACACAGAATGGAATGGCAGTGCAGAAGTGCAGCACTACCTGACGGACCCATCGACGGTCCATTGAAGGGACGATGGTCCATCATAGGGGTTCACCGAGAGACATTAAGAAGAATTTTTTTTTGAAAATAAGAAGCAAAGGTTCTGACAGCATTGATGGTTGGGTCGGATGGACCGTCAAAGGGACGATAGTCCGTCAATGGAAATTTAGAATATTTTTGTAGAAAAGCAGAAACAAAGGTTCCAAAAATATCGAGAGTTGTGCAGGATGGACCGTCAAAGGGAAAACCGTCAGTGGGGTCCGTCGACGGACACATAGAATATTTTTTTAGAAAAATCAAAAACAAAGGTTCTGACAGCGTCGATGGTTGTGTAGGACAAACCGTCGAAGGTACGACGGTCAGTTAGTGAGGTCTGTCAATGACACTCAGAATATTTTTTTAGAAATCAGAAAAAAGATGTTTACAACATCGATGATCATGGAGGATGGATCGTCGAAGGGACAAAGGTCCATCAATGGGGTCTGGCAATGGGCACTTAGACTAAGCAAGGGATGTTGGGGTCGATGGACCCCACCGACGGTCCGTCGAGAGACCGACGGTCCGTTGATGAGGTCTCATTCTGTCCTTTAGGGACAGAATTTTGCAGCCATCTTGTTTCCCCGAATGTATAAATTCAAAATATCCTTAAAGACCTTAAATTTTCCTAACATTTAACCCAGTATTTAATCATTCCTAGGGCATGAATTATCATAGTTTGAACATTTGATTTTACAGCCTCTCAAAAACCCTAAGTCTGAATCATAACATGCAAACACAACACATTTTTAAAAAAACTCCCCCATCCCTTTTCAATTTCAGTGTTCTAAGGGACTAAGGACTTCAGGAATATATTTTTAGTATTCAAATGGGTCCCATATTTGAGACCCACAAGATAAAACATCAATTTAACATCAAAATAAATGATAGTTAACTTAGCAGATCAGAAGAACATACCTAGAAACTGTAGTGGAGGGAAAGAAAGTATGCAAACTTGTAGTTGAACAACAACAACACCAACCACAACACCAACTGGAAAGGAGACTTAAGAAGATGGAAGACATGGGGAGAGAATGAAGTGTGGGGGTTGGGTAAGTGTGGGAATCTGATGATGGAATGAGAGTTAATGGGTGAGTAAGTGGGGGAAAATGAGAGAAAATAGGGAGGGAAACAGTTATGGGGGTTATGTGAAGATGTGGGTAACTGAAAAAGTTTAAAAACTTTTAATATGTAGCCGGACGGGTCGGGTCGGGTTGGTGGGTGAGGGATCCATGATTTCCCGTCGATGTACCTTAAGTTGATCGATGGTCCATCGACCCCTCCGTCGACAGTGCCCTAACTTAGAAAAAATTAAAGAACATTCTTGGGCACGACTGATCCTATCGATAGTCCGTTGAAAGGATGACAGTCCGTCGATGCGTGCACCAGACCAATTTTCTAAAGATTTCTGCTAATTTAGTCCTACGCATTTAACACCCATTAAGCTAATAACATTTTTGGATAGGGACCCTACTCTACACTCTAGCCAACACTTCTAAAGAAAAATAAAAGAAATTCAGACGTGACATAAGTAATAAAAGCAAAAATAATGCAACTATGTATAAAAAATCACGAAAAACCTATAGTTGGATAGAGGATACATATTGGGTTTCCTCCCAATCAGCGTTTGATTTTACATCGGGGCATGATGGAGGACTCGTGATTACTCAGACATTAGAAAGATAGTATGCCTCGATCACTTCATTCGTCGTTTTAGTAAGCCCTAGATAGATTTAGATTCGTTGCTCGTTCACCTTGAACTTTAAACTCTCCTTGTTCTCAAACTTAACCGCACCATGAGGGAATAGGTGGGTGATCAAATAGGGACCAATCCATTTGGACTTGAATTTGCCCGGAAACAAGCGCAACCTAGAATTGCAAAAAAACACCAAATCCCCAACCAAAATATTACGCTTCTCAATGTTTTGGTCATGGTACTTCTTCATATTGTCTTTGTAGAGGGATGAACTTTCATATTCCTTCAAGTTAAATTCATCAAGCTTATTCAACCCGTTTAACCTCTGTTCCGCAGCCTCATTCTAATCTATTTTCAACTTTTTCATTGCCCACATGGCCTTACGCTCTAATTCAACCGATAAGTGAAAAACATTCCCATATACAAGTTGGTATGGGGACATACCTATGGAGTCTTGTATGCTGTCCGGTAGGCCCAAAGAGCATCATCAAGCCTCCTTGACCAATTCGTTCTACTAGCATTCACTGTTTTTGCCAAAATAAGCTTAATCACCCTATTTGACACCTCATCTTTTCCACTAGTTTGAAGATGGTAAGGAGTGGCCACATTATGGCGAACCCCATATTTTTCAAATAATCTCCTCAACAACTTGTTGCAAAAGTGGGATCCCCCATCACTTATAATAGCCTTTGGGGTGCCATATCTAGAAAATATGTTCTTTTTCAAAAATGCGGTGACACTCTTCCCTTCATTATTCGCAGGTGCAATAGCTTCTACCCATTTTGACCTATAATCGACTGCCACAAGAATGTACTTCATCCCATGAGAACTCACAAAAGGGACAATAAAGTCAATGCCACACACATCAAACAATTCAATCACAAAAATGGGATTTAAATGGAGCTCTTGCTTTCTCGAAATGCCACCATCTCTTTGGCATCTATGACATGCCTTGGCGAACTCATGAGCATCTTGGTTAATGGTTGGCCAATAGTAGCCACATTGAAAGATCTTGAGAGCATTCGACACACCACTATGATGACCACCTACAAGCGACGAAAGCCATGCCTCCGAAACACTCATTATCTCAACTTCTGGCACACAACACCAAAAAATCCCATCGGCACAACTCCTATATAAGTATGGCTCATCTCAAAAGAACTTTTTCACATCATGCATGAACTTTTTCCTTTGATGCAAGGACAAGTTCGGTGGGACGATATAACTAGCAAGATAATTTTTAAAATCTGCACACCATGGAATCAAGTGTTGGAAGGAAGCCAGTATATGCTCATCAAGAAAAGTATCATCATTTCAGCCTTTTCATCTAACATCCTCATTGCTTCATCTTCTAATCGGGACAAGTGATCATCAACTTGATTTTCGGTCCTTTTTCTATCTTTCACCTCAAAGTCAAATTCTTGCATTAGTAATACCCAACAAATCAATCTCGATTTCGCATATTTCTTTGCCATCAAATATCTCAATAAAAAATGATGAGTATGCACTATAACCCTCGTACCAAGCAAATATGAGTGAAATTTCTTGAATGCAAAGACTACTGCAAGGAGCTCTTATTCAGTCATGGTGTAGTTTTTTTGGGCTTCATTAAGGGATTTACTAGCATAGTAAATCAGATGAAGGATTTTGTCCTTCTTTGTCCTAGTACCACACCAACAGCAACCCCACTCACATCACACATCACCTCAAATGGCTTGCTCCAATCCGGATAAATGTTGATAGGTGCAAACACCAACTTTTACTTAAACTAACCAAATGCCTTAAGAAAAGATTCACAAAAATAAAACATACACTCTTTCGCAAGAAACTTGCACAAAGGATGTGCAATCTTTGAAAAATCCTTGATGAACCTCTAGTAAAAGCTTGCATGCCAAAGAAAATTACTCACACATTTTATAGAGATTGGTGGAAAAAGTCTCTCTATCTCCTAAACTTTGAATCGATCAAACTCTATACCATTCTCTTAAAGGTGATTACCCAAAACAGTACCTTCTTTCACCATGAAGTTACATTTTTCATAATTTAGCACAAGGTTTCAATCTTCACACCTCTAAAGGACCTCGGGCATATGACTCAAACACCACTAAAAAGAGTCACCAACCACTGAAAAATGATCCATAAACACCTAAATAGTGTCCTCCCCCAAATTCAAGAATATCGACATCATACATCTCTGAAACGTGGCCAGTGCATTACATAACCCAAATGACATTCCCTTGAACGTGAAGGTCCCATAAAGACATGTAAAAGTGGTTTTCGCTTGATCTTTCGGTGCAATAGAAACCTAATTATAACCTGAATAACCATCAAGAAAACAGTACCGCCCTTTCTTCCAAGTCTATCCAACACTTGATCCATCAACGACATAGGAAAATAGTCCTTCTCGGTCCATCGGAACATGCTGATTTTTCTCATTGGGGACCACAATCATTCCCCCTTTCATTGGTACACACTGAACAGGGGATACCCAACTACTATTGGTGATTGGATATATCACTCCAGCATTCAACCACTTAATAATTTCCTTCTTCACAACCTCTTGCATAGGTGGATTTAAACGTCACTTGTGCTCAATAGTTGGCTTCTGATCTGGATGAGTTAGATTTTATGTGAACATATACCAGGAGGGATCCCAATAATATCCGGAATAGTCCACCCAATAGCTCTTTTCAACCTTTTTTACCCCTCCACCATATTCTCCACTTGATGAACATTCAAATCTGATGCAATAATTACTGGCAAAGTGTCTATGAGGTGGTAGAGACTTAAGTTCTACTTTTGGTTCCTCCTCTATAGATGGTTTCGCTGGTGGAGACTAGTGATGCTTCATATCAAACTCTAGCTTCTTTGGTTTAAACCGAACATCACCTCGATCGAGTGCTGCGAGCAATGACCCATACTCTTCAATGCAATCAATATCAAAATTCATGATCACTGCCGCTAGTGCTTCTACACCCAAACGCTATTCTATTTGTACCTCGGATGACTTTTCAACCCTATAAGATATGGCAGATACCGATTGGATCTCACCATTGTACCTCATGGACCTACAATTGTTGAAATAACTTCTTCTTTGTTCAACCAAAATTTCATTTGCCCTTTCTCCATATCAACCAAGGCTCTACCTGTAGCAAGGAATGGACTCCAAAGAATAATAGGCACGTCAAAATCAACCTCAAAATCTATAATAACAAAATCGGCTTGAAATATGAATGGCTCTACCTTTAATAACACATCATGGAGTATTCCAATAGGCCGCTTCATCTTTGATCGGCCTTCAGTAGCCCCGTTGCAGTGGGCTTTGGATCACCCAAACCAAACTTCTTATAAATAGAGAGAGGCATGAGATTTATGCTTTCCCCAAGATCACATAATGCTTTCACAAAGTGTAATAACCCGATTGTACATGGAAGAGTGAAGGCACCTGGATCTTCTTTATTTTGTACTAGAGACCTTGTAGCAATAGCACTATAATGCTGAATTCTATTATTTTTTTTAGAAACTGACCAATCTTTTCTTAGTGACCATATCTTTCATTAGCTTGGCATAGCCGGACATTTGTTCAAGATCTTCTATTAAAGGGACATTGATGGAAATTTGTTTTAGCATAGTGATACAACATCGGTATTTACCATCCTCGGTCTTTTTCACTAACCTCTATGGGAATAGAGTTGGTGGTCTAGGAATGGTTCACCTTTGGGGGTACCTCATCTTCTTTCCCTATTTTGTCTCCTAACTCACCACTAACCTCCACTACATCATCATCGCCTCTTATCACATTTTCTACACCAGATGGCATCGGTGAGTCAATGGTTTGCTTACCACCTCGAATTTTGAATTCCATATATTGCCCATCATTTTTTGGATTTTGGACAGTATTGCTAGAAAGAGTGCCCGATTGGCATGGGTTCACAGTCGAAGACAATTGGGCCATTTGAAACTCGAGATGCTTGATCGAGATTGCATGTGCATAAACTTTTTGGCCAGTAATCGCTAACTCACTCCTCAACTCTTTAGTGTGCTCATCACTAGTATCAAACCTCCTCATCATTTTCTGCAACATATCCTCAACTCGCTCCATACTACCTCCACTGTCCCTAGGAGAAACTTCACGATTATGAGGTGGAGCATAGGGCCCACTCCTATCATTTCTGTTACAATAGTTACCCCGGTTGAAGTGTATGTCGCATTTGTAATTTTCATCTTGGTCATAATGACCCTCTCAGTTTTAATTACCATAGTTTTGACCTTCATTTACTTGACGTTGGCATCAATTTTCCTGATTGGATCCTTGGGAGTTATGTTGGAAACCTCCCGTCTACTCATTTACTGCATAAGTATCCTCCTCATAGTAATACTCATCAATCGGCGGTGGTGATTAGAAAAGTAGTTCACCGCATTTACCCTTTATGTACGTGACGTGTTTCAACAAAAAACTAATCTTAGTTCTCGTTTAAGCCATTTCTTCAAGAATCTCATCTGTGGCTGGGTTGTGTGCAGATTGCACTGCAAAAGTATTTCTCCCAGTATCTGACTTCCAAGTGCTCCAAGCTTTATTATTTTAGGAGATTTTCTTTTACTTCTCACAGATCTCATCATAAGGACACTTCCCATAAGAACCACCCACTATCATATCCAGTACTCCTTTATATTATCATCATGTCCCTTATAGGAGTACTCTTACAGTGACTCATCATCGATGCGGGATTGGAGACACTTCTCAAGAACGAGGTGAACCTATCCCAAGAACCACTGACTGATTGTCCCGGTAGTACCACAAAGTGGGTCACCCTATATTTGTGGTTTAGCTTCTTAGACTTTGGGTAGTAATATTCTAAGAACACATCCCTAAATTGATTGCAAGTATAGATTGAGTTATAGGGGATCTCAGTAAACTATATACTAGCCTCTCCCGTCAGTAGGAAAAGGAACACTCTTAACCCAATGACGTCCGTGTTCAAATCAGGCCTCCCCACACAAATCTTACACATGGCCTCACTATAGAGATGTGAGCATGTGGATACTCAAAAGACACTTTCGAAAACAAACCTCAAGATGTTAGTAGTTGCATCAGACTACTAGTTACCACAAAAGTATGACCCTCTGGTAGAGGAGGTAGGACAAGTGGCCCATCAGAGTCAGTGATGTGAACATTTCCCCTATAGTAATCTTGAGGAAGTGGGGCGGGAGGTTTCCTAATCGGATTATAATCATCCTGGTTATCAACAACCACTCAGTTATGAGTATCAACCTGCGGGGGAAATTGAGGGTTGATCTCATCATTGATATAAGAAAGATTGTTTTGAATATTCATTCTGCAAAGTGTGCAGTTTAGTTCTTGATTAAGTGGAAGTATTAGTTCTCCTCGACTCCGTGTACTTTGCATATACTTAATCTAGACGTATGAGAGACAACAAAAAGGAGAAAATATAAAATTAAGAAATTGTTTACTAAACTTCAGTAATGTGCTTAAAGTTAATATAAAATCCATATTGCTTGGCAGCGGCGCAAAAATTTGATATGCTCAAATTTACTTCTCGAAAAGAAGTGTAAGAGGTCGTATCAAGTAAAGAACTCAACGATGAGGTTGGGGTCGGTCCCACGAGGAATATTATTTAGACCTAACTTTAATCTACCATTACTTCTATTAAACAAGTACTTTTCAAAAACAAGCAATAAAAGGGGGGTTTTAAATAACAAAAAGAATTAATATTTCTAAGTAAACAAGTAGAAAGTATGATATATTATATTTATCAAGTGATCAGAGTAACCAGGGCATAAGTGTTCCCTACAGGTTCATAACACGGTAATTTTAGCTTTAACAATCCTTTCCTAGTATCTTGCATGCCAAGTTGTAAGTTATGTATCCCTAATTCCTTGGTCCGGCAACTAGGGAATTTCACTCCTCACCTTGGTCTGGCTACATATGTATGCTTTACTAAACCTTACCTTTACCTCATTTTAAGCATCATAATTGATGTATGACTTAGTTATTACTTCTCAATAATCAACACTAGCCTATTAGATAGTGTATACTAAATCTACGTTGATAATTCTTTTCTTATTATCTACCTCCTTGATTCGGCAAGTAGCAACAAGGCGATTTCTAATGAATGCACTTGTTATAAAGACTTTAAAACGAAAGAATTATCAATACATGCAAGACAATATTCTATAATTGTTATTTTAGCTAATTTTTACATTGTTACTTACCCATGTTTCCCAAAACCCTAATTATGGATTTAGTTAACCATGTACATAATTAAACATTGCATATTGATTAGACAAGAATTCATGTACATACTTTGAGGAGATTGAAGAAAATCTAGAAAATTACTTGAATTTGAGAAAATAATGCAATAAACGATTCTAGAGAAATGAAGTTTTTTCCAAAACCCAATATTCAAAAACAAAAATTTCAAATTAAAAAATAACCAAGAGTCCAACCTAAAAATGAGGTTTTTACCAGTATTCATAATAAAGAAGTCCTAACATAAAAAGGGAATATATTTAAGAAAAACTTCCCAAAAACTCGTCTTAGTCGACACAATGTCCGGTGGATCGTCGAGGTCACGACGGACTATCGAGGCCACGACGGACCATCGAGGCCTCCCGTCGTTCCAAACTTAGAATATTTTTCATATGTTTTCTTCTCCAACTCACTATCACCATCAACTGACTAGTATTATTGTTTGTTGAGTGCATGATGGTCCGTCAATGGCTTCTGTTACTCCACACATAGAATCTTTTTGAGGCGAGTACTAGATACTCTCTGTTAGCAATGATGGATCTGCAGGACGATCCTTTGTGGATATGACATTCCATCGATAGCTTCCGTAGACCTAATCTTTCTCAGAATTCCCAGATCTTGCTTCAGAAGTATTTTTCTTGAGACGACGGTTTCCATCTACGAACCCTCGAGGGTTCGACGGATCGTAGATGGCTCCATAGTACATCACTTCTGCAATTTCGACAGAGTTCTTTCGCATTTTCCTTCTCGACAGTTTTCCTACAAACAAAGAGAAAAATACATTAAAACTAGAACAAAAAGTCCTTATATACAGACTAAACTTAAGGAAAAAGCATTGAAAGTACCATGAAACCATGGTACATCAGTGGGGCTTGTCACCGTGTCACTAGTAGCTTTTCTTTTAAACCGTGACAGAGCTTAATTGATAGTTGTGTCATTTGGAATTCCAGTGCTTAAATGAATGTAGCACACACATTTGTCATCAATTTAATCGTCAAGACAATCCTCATTAGCTCCTCCAGTATGCTCTGATAATCATTGAACTTTCAGAGCAAAAGCACCAACATTTCATTGACTTTCCCCTCCTCCATGTACTCTGTTTTGTTTCATTCGAGTGGAAGAACGTAGAACTGCACTGAAGATCTTCAATTTTTTTGTCTGCTCATCTAACAGAGTAAAAAAAATCACTAAGTGAAAGTCTCTCCTTTTTATTTCTTGATCTAGGTCAGTCAAACTTTCTAGAAATTGAGTTGTCATGTCATAAGAGTTAATAGGTTAGGTGATGTAATTTTATTAGCCAATATCCATTTTACTAAATTGAGACTTCGGTAGAAAGATTTAAGAATAAGTATGTCAGGGAGTCCTTGGGTAGGGAATTGCCCCAGAAGTTCTTTGAACCTCAACCATAATTCATACAATTGTTCTCCATCTAATCATTTAAAAGCCAGGATCTTATCTTGAACTCTTATGACTTCTAGAAGATAACGGTCCATGTTCTTCAATGAATTATTTGACATGATTAACTTAAAGAAACACTTCCACTAAAAACTAAACAAAACAAAACTAAAAGTAAAAATAGTACACCAATTGAAAAAGAACGAAAAATATTTTTAACTACATCTTCACATAACACCACTCCACGGAAGTGCAACAATTTTGATGCTTATTGTAACCAACGACACGAACCTATAGTTTCATTGTCTACGATAGATGATTGTTTAGTAACCCAATCAAGGGTTGGTGTCGTGTCCCAAAGGAGTCGTTACAAGAAGACGTAGCCATATTTTAATTTCATTCTAATTAGTTGTAGCTAAAGATAGTTATGAGTAAGAACATTATAAGTTAAAAGGGGGCGACACAAAAGTGTCAAATATTTATGGGGGGTTTTGTCACAAGTAAAGTAGAAATAGTAAAATGAAGAAAATTAAATATGATGAGAAGTTCTTGGGGTGTGACTGCAATACAAGTTGTGATAAATCATTGGGTATGTACTTCCGATAGAAATTTTTCAAGATAATGTTGACTAGGCTAAGGTTTAGATGGAAAAAAGTTCTCTCTCGAGCAAGTTTCCGCGTCTCAAATGTATTATTCTCAGACACCCATTTACCGCATGAAGGCCAGCCTTGACTTACCCTTCTCACTATCTCTAGATGAGTGTTAGGATATGGGACTAGGGCTCACCCACTCGGGCTAAACCTCACGTCGACCAACTCCTTATGCCATAAGTCTAGTCATATTGGTTTCACGACGTCCCTCTTAGGCAAGCCAAAATTACATGGGTGGGTTTGTATTTGCAACTACAAACCCATTAACTTAAACCACAACAATTAGGTGAAATCACCATTAAAATACATCTAATCTAACAGCAAGAAAGACCCAACAATAATACCAACTCATATTTGCTAAAACACACCCCAAAAATGGAGAGGGGGGTTTAGCAACACATCAAGTAATAAAAAAAAACATAAAAAATATTAAAATCATATGGGTATAAGAAATTAATCGGTGATTTAAGCAAAGGAAGAAGAATGGAGAAAATCCACTTCAAACATAAGGAAGATAAAGTCTTTCTTTATAAATATCTCCCAAAACCCTATCAAAACATGAGAAAAATACAACAAAAATAGTATTCTAAAAAGTGGAGATGATGATAATGTTCAGATCTCCTTAAAATAAAAACTAAGGCTAGTATTTATAGATATTAGATAAAATGCTTCATTGGATCATTTGACGAGATTAGTTAAGATTGCCAAATGAATTGGTCACTCTCCCTTCTTCTTTTCATCTCTGTTTTGTGCTTTCCTTCAGCATCTCCATGTTCTGGACTATTGGGTGGCATAGCATTTCTTCACTAAACTGCTTGGGGAAGCACCAACTGGTCCCTTTAAGGCTTTTTTGATCAACTTCCATCAGGGTTTCGCATTCTTGAACAAAGGGATAAGTACTTCCTTTCGGAAACTCGTTAAGTGTACTTGGTGATTCTCAACCTTCAGTTTCTTTATTCTTTTCAATGTTTTTGTTCCCTTTTGAGTGTAAGTGTCCATGGTTGCACTTATACATTAAATACCTAAAAATTAAGATTTTTCAGTAGATATTAACACTATATGAGCATTTCCGGACACTTTTTCTATCAAAATAAAGCCCTAAATGAGTTTTATTTATGGACTTATAAGTGTCCAAGGTTGGGAATTTGACTATTCTAGAGGCGTGTCACTCATCGTCTGTTGGTCGACATCATAGTAGTATTCCAGCTACTCATGAAACATTGCACTATAGGTATTAATGACCTACCATCCGCCAAGATACTCTTTGTTTTGCCAATTCTTTTTATCGTTGTCAAAGAGAAATAGGAATTTCAAAGAGGCAAGAGCTTCATATGCTACCGACCTCGGTAATAGTGTTATTTGATGTGTGGATCAATAGTTTTATAGGTCTCTTATGAGTTCACATGGGATGAAGTATAATCTTGTTGCGGTTGATTTTTTGTCGAAGTGGGTTGAACCAATTTCGCTTTCTAACAATGAGGGTAAATGTTTACCACATTTCTTAACAGGAATATATTCTCCAGATTTTTTACACCTACAGAGATTATGAACGATAGAGTTTACCACTTATGTAATAAGTTTTTCAAGGCACTCCTTGAGAAATATGACATCCGCCACACTATAGCCACTCTTTACCATACGCATTCTAGTGAGCAAGTTGAAGTGTATAACAAAGAGATCGAGTACATTTTATCTAAGACAATCAATATGAATAGAGGATATTGGTAAAGGAATCTTGATGATACCTTGTGGGACTATTGTACCACATTTAAGATTCTAATAGGTATGTTCCCCTAAAAACTTGCATATGTGAAGTCTTGCTATTTGCAGTAAGAAGGCTATATGGGTGATAAAGAATCTAAATTTGGATTAGGGCACCGCTTTGTATCAGAGAGTGAGTGGCATGAATGTGCTTCATGATTTTTTCTTAAAGGCGTATGATATGTTAGCCTTGTACAAAGATAAGATTAAGAAGTATCATGATAAAAAGATCAAAAAACCATGAATTTTTTTTGGCTGATTTGGTGCTTCTATTAGACTCTAGGTTGCATTTGTTTCTTGGTATGTTCAAGCCCAAGTGGACCTGTCCATTAAGAGTCATGTCAAATGTTCCCACATAGAGTAGTTGAGATCATAAATAATGAGGGAACAAGGTTCAAGTAAAAAGAGAGAGGATAAAGATCAATTTGGGAAAACAAGAAATATGCAACAAGTGGTTGAGGCCTACTATCTTAATGAAGTAAGGTGATCAAGAGACATGAATCATTTCGTGACATTAAATCAAGCTCTGCTTTGGAGGAAATCCGATATGTACAATTTAGCCAACTATTTTATTTTCGATTAAGGAGTTTTATTTGTTTATTTGATTTTCCATAATCATTTTTATTTGTACTTATTTCTGTTTTGCTACAACAAGGAAGTACCCCCAAGGAGTCACACGGTGTACTTAACCTCTTATCTTACATTCATCACATAGGTATGAAAAGTAGTGCAGAATTAAAACTTTTAACAATAAAGGAAAAACTCTTACATAAAACGTAATAAACTGTCTTATAATCAGAAGCCATCTTTGACAGATCTTATCATCATAAGGTCATGACCCTTACATAGAAAAGAAAGTAATGTTTAATAAAAAGTCTTTAATATAAAGAAAACTCAACATAACATCCATGTCCTCAAACATATGAGGACGTAACAAGAGACTTGAGAGAACAATCTACTTCCCAAGCTTCAACTCTAAGATCCTCACATATACTTGTGGAAATACAGAAGAATATGGAGTTAGTACAAATAATACACAAAGTATGGAAAAATGAAAAAACATGCTTTAAAAAGGACATTTTAGTTAAAACATGCTTTTCATGCTATTTTGGTAAAACTTCACGAATCAAGTGTACAAGACAACATATAATTCATCATCAACATACAAGATAATATTTTCATAGTTCTCATAATATGCCAATTTTATTAAGTAAGCCATTAGTCATTAAGACCCTCTATCCAAAGTTATCCTAATACCCACCTGAGTAAGACATGAAGATACTGCCCATTTAACCTCTTCAATACACATCTAAGTGATCCTTAAGACTATGAAAGATAAGAATACTTCCTCTTTCGTCACAACTAAACAAGTCAACTTACATTACTAAAGGAAACATTCATGCATTAAAGAACTTCATATGAATAACATCCTCTAAGGCTACTCCAAGTTACAGAAGTTCAATATGAAAGTATCATCCCATACTACTACTCCCACTTAGTGCTCCTTAAGAATCGTCATAGACTAGGCACATCACATACAATCATTTACATATCCTTCATCAAAACTAGACATAAGATCAACATGTTTCATTAATATTAGTCATAAAGTCAACTTATTTCATTAATGTCATATAGTAACCCATTGATTCATTTACATTACAAGGACATACCAAGACCCACTCCAAATGTCTAGTTATGCAATGCATTGATGGATTCCCATTCCAACACCTACCCTAAGTAGTACAAACTTAGGAAGACGTAATTCATTACATTCATTTATTAAAAACTTTTAATGCAAGGACCCGTGCTTAGAATTCAAAATAGGATCTTTTAGGATTTTGAAATCTTCTGAAAAGCCTTTGGATTTGCTCCTTGAATGAAAGAAGAATTAAGGATTAATTACCATACCTTATTAGTAGAAATCACACGATATTTTTTGAAGGAATCAATGGAATTCTTCAATCCTAGCTTAAGCATGGCTTCAAGATCCCATGGAGTCTTGAGAGAACTTTACTTGGGAGAGGGGTTTTGATTTTGAAAAGAGAAGTTTAAATTTAGGTCTAGGTGTTTAAGCTATATTAAAATACATTAGAACATCTAAATAACCATATATGACTCAATTAGGATGTGGGGTGAATTTACCAATTTACCTATAGGTTGATCGAAACACTACGGAAATTTGAAGGTGCCAAACGACGGCTCCCATTGATGAGACGTCTTCTAGACTAGGTATCGTCCTCCTGTTCGCCTTTTTGATAAGAGACTACATATTTGGGGCCTAATCTCCCATGACTAAGTGTGGATCCACGCCCCATTTTAACCGAGCGTCGATGGATCAAAGGGGCGTCAATGAGGCCATTGATTGGGCCATTTTTGGTAGCTTCATGGCAAACATTTTTGTCCTCCTCAAAGACCCTTAGGTGGTCCTTGGTGAGTCATACACGGACGTTTCGACCCAAAACATTACCATCCAGATACTAGGTTCCCCTAATATCATTTAGGACTCAAAAAAACACATCAAAACACATAAAACATGTTAGGGTACATTAGCACATACAAATCTACTTTCCAAACATTTTGGTCGTTCTTTGATGATCAACTTCCAAACACTTTAAAACTGACTTCGTAAGCTATAATTCATAATTTTATCAAGTTATTAACTCAAGAAACACATGTGGAGCTCTAGTTTGTCCTTTTTAATTTTGAGGGTTTGTACAATCTCCCCTACTTGGAAAACATTCATCCCCGAATAGTACTAAAACACCTTCAAGGACTAAAAGGCTCAAATAGAATCTCACAACACACATCATAAGGGACATAACATTCATACACCATGCACTAAACTTACAAGGAACACTAACTTCACATCATTACGCACTCTAGGCAACACAAGCAATTTGGAACTATTTCCACAATCAATAGTGCATACATACTTCATCATTTTCATTTCATTTTTGAGGAACTACCTTCTCAAACTTTATACATGATCATTATTTCATTATACATACCACCATGCAATAAATTTCAAATCACACGTTGGCATAATAAACACAACTCATAAGGCAAATAAGCAAATATCATTAGATGCACATTGATATGAGAGAATGTTGATTATATACTAATATTCCCATGTAATTATGATATCATCAAGAGCATGCAAAACATTATATAATAAATGGCACTCATAATCATAAGCAGAAATGCAACTCACACACACATGAAATACTCCAAAACATAACCAAACTACTATGAATTTTGTCTCAAGCTTGAGTGAGAATAGAAGGGAAAGATTAGGATATCAACCACCTTACTAGTCAACTCATTTTACCCCACATGGGGTAAACCCATCTAAGAACAATTCAAGATAACCAAAAGGAAGTATAACTCACCGGGGCCTTTATTCCAGATAACTTCTCAGGAAAATCAGATCAAATCTTGCTAGGACCCTTACCAAGCATATTAATAGTCTCATACTTCATAACCCACTATACCTCTCATAAGTTGGGTACTCATGCAAACCTCACTTATAAGCATCAAGACTACCAACAAACCTTACTATCTAAGCCTAACATCCCCCTCTTAGGATTTAAGCTTAGACAAACTCTTTTATACATAACTTCATTCAACTCTAAGGCACCACATAACTCAAAATCATGAAATAAAAACTTAATTTTTCTCTTTCCACTCTTAAGGTAGATTCATTTGGGAACCAACAATCTAGATATATGTGTTCTACCATTTCCTAGCATAACCTAAAAATTAACTTGCTAGGTAAGCACACTATCTTCCCCTTTTAGGAATAAGCCTATACATGAACTTCAATCCAACACAGGGACAACTATGAAGAGTCATTTAAACAAAAGGTAAATTTTCAACTCTTACTATTTAACACATTCCTCCAAAGCTCCTCAAGTCTACTCCATAACTTTCTACTATCATTTCACGTAACAATAAGGTAACTCATTGTCCCCAAAAATGACTTCATTCAACCCTAATAACCCTTGTCAAGCTAGATTTACATCTCAATACACCTTTCCATCATAATGCCTCAAATTTCATAAATCACACATAGTCATAAATGACATCACTTCAAAATCTTCTGATACTACCTTGACATATACTCATCTAGTTACAAAACCATAATAAGCATCAAAACTCACATCGTTCTCCCTTAAACATTAAAATATCACCACTTCCAAGGAATCACATCTATAAGACCACAAGACAAGGCAATAAGAGAGAGAGAGATCATATGGTGTTAAGCTTTATGGCACGACAAAAAGGTAATAAAGAAAGTGAAACTTCTATTGTCATATATCATCTCGCTCATAGATGTGTCTCGACTGACACCGATGAACAAGACTATATTAGATGTATCTTGTTAGACTTTGGACCCTAATGACTACTTGATAACCTTACGCTCTAATAGAAAGTTTGTTACGAGTGGTAGTACCCCCTAGGCGTCACACAACATACTTGACCTCTCGAATGTCTTATACAAATCTCTTAGCTTTCGTTAATCACATAGGTATGAAAAGTAGTGTATAATAAACACTTTTTACAATAACGGAGAAACTCTTTCATAAAACATAAGAAACTAAGTCTCATCATCACAAGCCTTCTTAGACACATCTTATTATCATATGGCCACGACCCTTAAATAGTAAAGAAACTCATGTCAAATATAATGTCTTTAATATAAAGGAAACTAAACATAACATCCACGTCCTTAAAGATATAAGGATGTACCAAGAAACTTGAGAGAACAATCTATTTCCCAAGCTTCAACTATAAAATCCTCACTTCCTTCCACCTATACTTGTAGAAATAGAGAAGAATATGGAGTTAGTACAAATAGTTCACTAAGTATGGCAATATGAAATAACATACTTTAAAAAGGATATTTTAGTTGAAACGTTCTTTTCATGCTATATTGGTAAAACTTCATAAATCTAGTGTACAAGAAATCATATAAGTCATAATCAACATACAAGGTAATACTATCATGATTCTCATGATATATCAATTTTCATTAAGTAACCCACTAGTCATTTAGACCCTCTATCAATAAGTTATCCCAAGACCCACCTAGGTAAGACTTGAAGAGACTAACCATACAACTTCTTCAGTACACAACTAAGTGATCCTTAAGACTACAAAAGATAAGGATATTTCCTTTTTATTAAACTCAACAAGTCAACCTTCATTACTTGAGGAAACACATACATATAAGAACTTCATATACAGACCATCTTGTAAGACAAATCCAAGTTACAGTAGTGTAATATGAAAGTAGCTTCCGATACTACTACTCCTACTTCATACTCTTTAGGAGTCTATCACATTCAGTAAATTACATAGCCTTCACCAACATAATACATAAGATAAACATGCTTCATAAATATTAGACATAAATTCAACTTACTTCATTAATATCATATAGTAAACCATTCATTAATTTACTTTACAAGGACACACCAAGACTCCCTTAAATTGTTTACTTGTGCAATGCATAGATGGTGTTCCATTCTACAACCTACCTTAAGTAGTACGCCCTTAGGAAGACCTATTTAATTACATTCATTAATGGGGGCTAGATTTAACCTGAGTATAGCATGAGAGCTTGATATGGAATCCCGGTATTAACCCCTACTAGATGAGGAATCTCCATTTGCCTAAGGTAGAGTCATTCTTTTAGACTTTACATGGATCACCAATTGCTAGTCCTATCGGGCACATAGTTAAGGGATAAGTATATTGCTTCTAAGAAGTACATGTAAACTCACGAAGAGTACTTATCCCAAGAGGTACATTTGGATACAACATCTCAACTCAGGAAGCATATCCACCCCTTTGCCAAATACACTCGGTTCTAAGCGTAAATCCCCACAGATTTTTACACCTTCATTACATTAATTAGCTTAGGTTACGACATTTCTACTAAGTACTACATCTTAACTCACAATGAATACTCATCTCTAGAGGTTATTTTTGGATACTACATCTCAACTCACGAAGAGTATCCAACCTCCTACCTGTCATTCATTTATTGGAAATTCTTAGAAATAATGAGGTTGCTACTAGACACTACATCTCAACTAACAAAGAGTGTCCACCCTGAATTCCCCATTTTCATTATTTATGGTTCTATTGAGAAAACCTTTCAATAGACTTTCATTCAGTTGCATATTCATTAGACTCATTCATTCATTATGTGTGGGTATTGTGAGAAGAACAATCACATAACAACCATAACTCATAACATTGTCTTCTAAACATGATCATGCTACGTTCGTCATAATCCACACAAAATCATACTTGACATTAACAACATACTTCAATTAGTCATACTATCTTCAAGTTCCACATTCATAACTTCATAAAAAATCTCTATACATTTATTTCATAACATCACTTTTCTTCACATTCAATGTCTTCAAGTCCATAATCACAACTCACATATCAATTCATATATATGAAGTAAACACCGCCACCATAAGTAGATTATACCACACTAGATCAATTGAAGAATACAAGAAAAATTTAAGTCCCTTCTTCCAAGCCTTGATTATCTTTTCTCAATTCTCCAACAAATCATCATAATTAGGCATAATTGGAAGTATAATCATACTATAGCATATTATAAATACAACAATAACAATTACCAATCACATTTATCAAACTCATTTCATATGCCAAAACTAGAGAATTAGGATGTTCATGGGTTCATATAGCTTTTGATCATAAATTCATCAATTAACAATGTAAACATCATAATTCATCCATTAATACCTTTTAATGAAAATAACCATGATTAGAATTCGAAATAGGAACTTTAAGGATTTTAAAATCTTTTGAAAAAGCCTTTGGATTGGCTCCCTGAATCTGAGAAGAATCAAGGATGATTTTTCATACCTTATTAGTAGAAATCCCGTGAAATTTGATGAATGAATCAATGGAATTTTTCAATACTAGCTTCAACTTGACTTCAAGCTCCCATGGACTCTTGAGAGAATTTTTTTTGGGAGAGGGGTTTAGGTTTTTAAAAGTGAAGCCTAAATTTAGGTCTACGTGTTTAAACTATCCTAAAATATATTAAAACACCTAAAATAACAGCCTCTGACTTAATTAGGACATGGGGTGACTTCACCCCTAGGTTGGGTGAAACCTTACATAAAGTGGCAAGTGCCAAACAACGGCTCCCATTGATGTGGCATCGTCTTGACAATAAATCATCCTTATTTTCATCGTTTAGATCAGAGACTAGTAATTTATAGGCTAAGCTCCCACGCCTAAGCGTGGATCCACAACCCCATTTGACACAACGTCGATTTATCAAAGGGGCGTCATTGCGGTAGTTGATTGGGCTATTTTTGGCATCTTTATAGGAAACGTTTGGGTCCTCCTCATGGACCCTTAAGGTGTCCCTTGGGGTGTCCTATCTGGACGTTTTGAACCTAAACATGACCATATAAATTCTAGGGTTCCCTCCTATCATTTCTAACTACATATGGTACATAAAACATGCAAAGGCACACTAGTACACACAAGACTACTCTCCAAAAGCCTTGGTCGTTCTTTGTAATTTTAATTTCCAAACTCTTTAAAACTTACTTCTTAAGTTATTCTTCATAATTTTATCAGGTTATTAACTCAAGAAACACAAGTGAAGCTCTAGTTTCTCCTATTTCTATTTTGAGGGTTGTTACATGTTTTGTGTTGGATAGATATATCATAGAGTCCGTGTGTAAAAACTGTCCAGAAAATGAAAAAAGAAAGTAATAATGGTTGCTATATGTGTAGGGATGAAGAGCAATTTTTAGAAAATGTCTATTGTAGTGAACTACGGACCCCATAAAAGGTCTGTAGGTCAATCCACAGTCCTTGAGTCGACCCACGTCCTATAGACGCGGTTCCATGGGTCCAAGCCTAGGATTAAGCCCACCGGACTCGTAGCTCTTTTTTTATCAAAACTCTTCAATTTCTTAAACACACTTCACCCTTCCCATATTCCCCTTAACTATTTTTAAGTCCTTCAAATCCTATAACTCCCTCATTATATCCCCAAATCACTTCCATACCCTATACGTATCATCATTCCTACCATATATCCATTTGTCTCTTTACCAAATCTAATCACTCCCATATTTTCTTTTCAAAAAGATTTCATGGTCCGAGTTAGAAGTCAAAATGGTCTAAGGAGTTTTAGCATAGGAAAAACACCTACTTCTATTAGATGAAAGACAAATGATTTTAACTTAACTCTGAATTTCGGTATTCACTATTAAATATATGATGTCATAAAGTGGATTTTGACCTTGTGTTCTTATCCTATGAAAATGCATGATAACAATAGTTACAAACACCTTTAAACAAAACAAAGTGATTTTGTTGTCTTTGAAATCCATTAACTTTGGGTAAATAGTCTAAATGCATATTGATTTTAGGGTTTTTAGTTTTGTAAACAGTGAATGGTAAATAATGATTAATCGGAACCATAGGGATGAAAATCTATTATAAATTGTGCTGAAATGCATGATTAGGCTTACGATGATTGTTCCAGTTATTTGAAAAAAGGTTTACATATGAGGCTTGTCTGATTCTTAGCATAGATCTGACGCACGAAACCCTATCTATGGAATGAAGGTCAACCTACGGACCTAGATCAGGTATGTGGGTCTAATGCACATGGAAATTCTACCATGTGTGGAACCGTGAAGATTGAGTGTGGTCTGTAGGTCCACCTACAAACCATACTACACATCCATGGTTCACATCAAAGTGAACACTTTTGGACATATGACCTACGCGTGGACCAGCGGAGCCTGGTCAACCTATGGACCGTTTGTACCTACCACATGTGGCGACTGATGTAACTATATAAAAAAAAATTAGTTTTATTTTTTTTTAGTTAAAATTTTTTTAAGTGTGTTATATATTTATTTTGATACTAATTCTTCCTTCACGGGTGCAATGGCTTTAAAGTTAACCATGACTTACGTGTCATGTGAAATGTCAAAGTCATGGACCCAACCTTAAGGCTTATTGATGAAGTTATTAATATGGAGACGGATACCGCCTATATCCCACCTTCCATCATGAAGTCCTTTAGAACACCCCATACTACCCAGATTCAAGCCAAGCAGGAGTTCCCCAATGTAGTCACTATCCAAGTCTAATGAGAAGGATACACTGATTGGATTATCAACTGCGTCTGCTTCAAGATCTGAGCTTTCCTCTAGTTTCTTTTCCACGTTTAACTCTAGTTCACATAGGAGGATGTCTTATTCTATTTAGGCGACTTGTGCGGGGAACATCACCATACAACCTAGAACTAAGCCGCTCTAGTTGCTGAAGTGCCAAACCACTAGTGTGTTAGGTGTTAGTGGCAGATTTACAGGGATGCCAAGATGAAAACAGAGAAGGAAACATTGACTCGTACAATCAGTGATGAGTGTCGGGTTCTTAAAGGTATCCTGCACACCATTCCAAAAATTAATGATCTTCTAAAGCGATACATATGCAAGTGGATGTCTTGTAGCCTAGGGTCATATATCAAGGAGATCATGAGGGAGTTCTATGATTCCTACAAAGAAACCCTTCAAGATTCCATTGATAGACGAGCGAAGCCTACCACCTAGGAACCAGTCACAGCCTCTCTAGTTTTGTGTTATTGGTTTATATTTTAGGAGGCAGCTATCCGTAGGATTCGATACAGCCTGGGCCACACTCTAGCAATCAACGTGCTCGTTTTTTATTATCGATAGTATATCGTGAGGAGCAGAAAGTTCCAGTGGAATGTAGATTAGAGGAAGGCTTTATTCCACTAGTTGGCCCATCACGTTACTACAAAAAGTGAGCACGCCGAGTTAGTCAACATTCCGAGTATAGGCATTAAGAAGGCCACTTTGAATCTTGTAAACAAATTTTGTTGTTGGTGGTGTGAAATATGTTGTAACCTATGCAGGTAAAAAATGTACTCACTTGAGACCATGCAGTCATTGCGACAGATCCTATTGCTGGTTTTGAGATGGAATTTATCCATATGATTATATAATAAATTCATGAGCGGGACATTAAGGCCACCACTGCTTACCACTCTCAATGCTCATCTTTCAATAGTGCAGGGATTTTGCACTGCCAGTCTAGCACTGCGATAAGTTGATCTGGGTGACCAAGACACTAAATATAGTCCTGATTTGAGAAGAGCCAAATATTGTGGAACCACATAGAGAGTCGTAGGTTGAGGTGCCTCTACTGGGAGTAGACTTAGCGATTGATGTGGAATAGGTACAATTTGATGAACCTTCCCATCAAGCCCCCACTGAGAATGCTATGTTTCCCATTTCACGATCGCCAGTCATCCTATGAACTCCTCAACAGCTACTATTTCTTAAGGTTATACCACCTTTCCCTTATCTCGAGTCTACAAGTTAGAGTCTCATATATTCACACTACTAAACCATGTGAGGTCATAGATGCAACTGGCAATTAAGGAGTCTGCGACTAAGCTAGAGAAACTGATGGAGGAGAAGCCAACCCTATCCACCGATAATTTTTTCCTTCTAGATGGAGTTAGAAAGTCTCTAGGTTGATCATAACATTCTCCTATCAGCCTCCACAACACCGGTTCAACATACATTGTTAGATTCTCTATTCGGGGATGAGATGTCTCCTTCTTCATCTTCCCATTCTGCTAGGAAACTCCCACTCTCTAGTTGGACTTCGAATGACATTGAGGCTAAGAGAGGATACAAGATAGAGCTCCAACAATTTGAAGAGGCTCAGAGGGCATTGATAGTTGGTAAAGAGACATGCTAGCATTGCGCTAGAGAAGTTGGTGTTGTTGCCTCGAGCAGCATGACAACCATTTATGGTGCGGCCATTGTGGCTCATTGAACTACTAATGATGTTGTGACGGATGATGTAGGCACTACTAAGGGTGATCCAAGTGTTGATCCAGCAATCATCGGGAAACCGAACCCGCCTTGTTGTTGATAAGTCTTTGGCGCTATGCGCCACAGGTTTTTTCCATCGGACCCTTCATTTTTGTATTTCTGTGCATTGGGGACAACCACACTTTATTTTTTTGTTGTTGGGTAAATGATTGTGAGTCATAGGTGAAGTTTGAGTAACCCAACTCGTAATTCTCTTTTTAATTTTATTGCATGTGTTCTTTTCCCCCAAGAGACTTATTTAATTCTACTGAAGAAGCATATGTTAGCATTGTGTGTGTAAAAGCATGAGAAAAAATGAAGCATGATTACATAAGAATAGAAAATGATACCTGTGAAAAATTGGTGAGATATGTTAAAATTTGTAGGCTAGAATGAGTTAAATGTGTTGGCTCTGAGTATGAGATGATAAATGACCAATTTAATCTTATAACTTAATCTAAAAACGTTGATTGGGTAATATGATAATCTGATAATGAAACAATGTGCCAATATTGTATGAGAACTTTCTCTGTTGGTCCTGCTAGGATAATCTAGGCTTTAAGTTAGGAAGTGATCACAAGCCTTGTTCAAATTAGTCCACTTAAGCCTTGATCTAACCATATGGTACCATTATTCTCTTTTGATATAAATCTACGAGCCTAAAATTGACCAATTCTTTTGATTGACCTAACCCACCTTCCCATAAAATAATGTATTGTCCCTTGTCCCTCCTTGGACATCTGTACCTTGACATAGGCCAAAAGCGTAGGTTGAGGGTGGATATGCCCAAAATTTACCTCGACCGATGCCCTACTCCAAAATTAAAGATTGTGCACCTGAACTAATGCAAGATGCAAAAGTTGAGGGTTTAAATGGAAGAGGAAACAAAATGAAAAAACGTTATTAAAAGAATTTAGTGTTGGTAAGAGAAATAGAAAGAAACAGGATTTTACTGTGTGAAAAAGCAAAAAAAAATTATAAGTGAAAGTGTGGGAATAAATAAAGAAAAATAAAGTTAAAAAAGAAACAAATAAGTATCCCAAAGTCAAAAATTGCATCCATGATTGAAAAGAGTTAAGGGAATGGAATTGATATGAAAAGTTGCCAAAAATAGGTCAGGAAAAAGGTAAATAGCCAATTTAATGTCAAGGAGAGAATAAAGCCACTAATAAAGTACCCAAATGTACCATATCTGACCATCAATCTACATTGCAAGCTATGAACTTCCTATAGTTCTCCTAGGAACTAGTTTGGAGAGTCTATGCAGTGAAAATAAGGGCAAGCCTATGGTATTAAGCACTAACTGTACAAAAAGTTACTTTTGAGTAAGGATAGAAAGTCTTGTGACTGCTAGTGTTTGAATGACTGCTTTTATGCAAGTATCGTTTAGAGTATGAGTCCATTATTGAAGGATAAATAGTATAAATAAGTTAAGGTTTATGATATACCATGGGTTTACGGTATTTTGAATACATTTCACTTAATATTTGTGTGTGCCTAGGGAAATTTTGTATTAGAACAATTATTCATGTTAGGTGTGTCAAAAATGAACCCAAACATATGTAACCAGCCTAACCCATCCGTAATTCTAAGGGTTGGGCTCAAGATAATTTAAATTGGGTTCAATTTAAACCAATTCAAACTTAACCCATTTTTAATATAATTCTCAATTTAGCCCAATTCAATCTCCAATTTCAACCCGTTTTAATGTTTTTTATTACAATATATTATTATCTATTTTACATCTTTTACGATTTATGATCCATTTGTTACTCTTTTAACAAAAAATTATTGAGTGAAAATTCAAATTATGATTATAAAAGTTAAATATAAATATGTTAAATTATTGAGATTAATCGGGTAAAATTGGACGGGTCAAGCCTGAACCCATCTTTAATCCCATTTGAGCCCAAACCATTTGAGCTCAAAGTAAACTTTGGTTGGTCAAGACCCAACTCGATTTCTATTCAGCACATTGTAATATTTTAAATTTCAACCCAACCTGCCCATTTTACCTTCCTAATTCATGCACTATATTTGTAGTAAATAGGCTTTGACGAGGATGAGAGAGACAACAACATACAAAAAGAGCCATCTACGGAAGTAATTTTCATACCGTAGGTCCAATCATGCTCTGTAGGTTGGTCTCATAGACGGAGCATCAGGGAAGTCTTGACCAAGTGTGGAACCATGAAAGCCATTGACAAATCATAGGTCGACCTATGAGCGGTCCTGCACGTCCTCCATTTGCATGTGAATGTTTGTGTTCTCGTACCTGATGAAAATGTCTAAGTGTGGAACTACGAGAGGGGACCTATGGATGAAAAGTAGGTCAACCTACGGTCCGTTCTGCAGGTCAATTATTTGCATCTTAATGTTGAAGGTTCAAAACTTCTAAGAAATTCTCTAGTTCATTCTCCACTAAAGGGACCAACAAATCGTAGGTCTATCTCTGATAAGTAGGTTAGTCTCGTTGATTGAAGCCTCTTCCAACAATTTATTTCTTTACTTTGTTTCTTTTTTTGTTGGAACTATTTTTTCTATATGTAGGGCATATAAACCTCGTTTGTAGGGCGTTACACATTCTTGGTAACTTTTAGTTCTTGTTGTGTTGTCAAACACTAACTTGCAAACAATAGCAATTTATTTTTCCATGTTCGGTTTATATAAAATCTTGGTTTGAATTTCAAATGGAGATTCAGGGTTTCTTCTACTTATTATGTAAGTTCATGAATTATTATCCTATAAATATGAATTGTGTTCTTGCTACTATGGGTAACTAGATCCATAACGAGTATGGGGAGAACTAATGTACCGGTGTTTCACACTATGTTCAATTCTTTTTCCTTAAGTTTAGTGTGTGTGTGTAAGACCTTTTTATATTAATTTTAAAGTATTTTTCTCTTTGTTTGTAGGAAATCTATCCAGGATGAAAATGTGGAAGAATTGTGTTGAAAATGTAGAAGTGACGATCTACGAAGCCATTAACAGTCTATCGACCCCTCGACTGTCCAGAGGTGGACACCGTCGTATAAACGAAGTGCTGCTGAAGGAAGATCGAGGAATTCAGACTAAGTGTGGGGCTACGGAGGCTATCATCGAACCATCACCTCCAAGCCACACCGTCCTATACATCCGTCATTAAAAACATAGATTAGCACCAATACCGATCTTGAAAAAAATATAAGTGTGGAGAAACGGAAGCAAACGACGGAATGTCGTGCTCTCACTGAACTGTCATCCTTAATCGTCGATGGTAACAGTGAGTTGGAGAAGAAAGCAGTTAAAAAAAAGCTAAGTATGGAACGAAAGGGGGCCTCCACGATCCGTCGTGGCCTCGACAGTTCGTCGGTCCGGTCGTCGACTCATACGCATTTTTTTGCTAGATTTTCGTTAAATAGATATCTTTTTTAATTAAGGACTTATTTATTATAAATACTGGTAAAAACCTTGTTTTTGAGGTTAGACTCTTGGTTATTTTTCTGATTTGTAATATTGGTGTTTGAATATTGGGTTTTAGAAAATACATCATTTTTTTGGAATCATTTATTGCATTATTTTCTCGAATTCAAGATATGTTCTAGATTTTTTAAAATCTCGTCAAAGTAAGCACATGAATTCTTATCTAATCAATATGAATTGTGTAATTATGAACATGGGTAACTAAATCCATCAATAGGGTTGTGGGAACCATGGGTAAATAACAAGGTAAAACTAGCTAAAATAACAAACCTAGAATATTGTCTTGCATGTATTGAAAATTCTTTCGTTTAGAAGTCTTTTTAATAAGTGCACGCGTTAGTACTCGCCTTGTTGCTACATGTAAGACAAAGGAGGTAGATAATAAGAAAAGAATTATTAATGTAGATTTAGTATACACTATCTAATAGGCCAGTGTCGATTGGAGCAAACTAACAACTACGCCATACATCGATTATGATGCTTCATATGAGGTAAAGATAAGGTTTAGTAAATCATACACACGTAGATGGTCCAAGGTGTGATGTGAAATTCGCTAGTTGACGCACCAAGGAATTAATGATACACAACTTACCACTTTGTATGCGAGATACTAGGAAAGGATTGTTATAGCTACAATTACCGCATTATGAACCTCTAGGTAACAGTTAAGCCCTAGTAAATTTCATTACTTGATAAAAGTCAAATCTTTGAACTTGTCACTTATTTACTTAGACATAGCTAATTACATTCATTACTTAAAACCCCCTCTTTGTTACTTATTTTCGGAAAGGACTTGACTAAATAGAAGTAATAGTAGGTTAAAGTTAAGTGTAAATCATTTTCCTCATGGAATCTGTACTAACATCATATTTGGGTTCTTTACTTCATAAGACCGCTTATACTTCTTTTCGAGGAGTAAATTTGAGCATATCAAATTTTGGAACCGTTGCAGGGGAAAGTGGTTTTTAGATTAACTTTAAGCTTATTACCAAAGTTTAGTCAATATTTTCAGATTTTACTTTTTCTCTTTATTTTTATCTCTTACAGATCTAACTTTCGTTTATGCCAAGTACGTGGAGTAATGGAGAACCCATACTCTCATCCGACCCCGAACTAGAGCGTACACTGCGCAGAATGAATCAAAATTTTGGTATTCTCAATGCTGATCACAACCGGAACTTCTACCACCAGTTAATGCTCATGATCAGTTATTACTTGAAAATCATGGGGAAGGTGAAATATAGAGGCAACATCCTACTCCACTCCCTCAAGATTATTATAGGGGATATGATAATATTACTGACTCTGACGAGCCACTTGTCTTGCCTCCCTTACTTCACGGCCATACTTTTTATGGTAACTACTAGTCTGATGCAAATGATAACCGCTAGAGGTTTTTTTTCCGGGGCTACCTTCTGAGGATCCACATGCTCAAATTGCCAAGGTTAGGTTGGTGTGTAAGAATTGTGTAGGGAGGCCTAATTTTAATATGGACATAATTGGGTTGAGAGTGTTGCCACTTTCACTTATGGGAGAGGGATCTATATGGTTTATCGAGCTCCCCTACAACCCAATATACACTTGTAATCAATTGAGTGATGTGTTCTTAGCACATTACTACTCGGTGTCTAAGATGATAAACCACAAAGATAAGGTGAATAACTTTGTGGCACTACCGGGATGATCAGTCAGTAGTTCTTGGGACAGGTGCACTACGTTCTTGAGAAGTATCCCCAATTACTACATCGATGATGAGTCACTGAAAGAGTACTTCTATTGGGGAAGCAGTACTGGATACGATAGCAGGTGGTTCTTATGGGGAGTGTTATTATACAGAGATTGCTGAGAAGTTTGAGAAAATCTCTCTAAATAATAAATCTTGGACCACTTGGAAGTCATATACTGGGAGTAAAACTTTTACAGTGCAATCCGTACACAACCTTGCCACAGATGAGATTCATAAAGAAATGGCTCAAATGAGAACTGAGCTTGGGTTGGTATTGAAACACGTCACTGAGGGTGAAGAAAAGGTATATGTGATGAACCACATATCTAAACCACCACCGCCGACTGATGAGTATTACTATGAGAACTCTTATGCGGTAAATGAGAAGACAGGGGTTTCTGACCAAACGCCGAAGGCTCTAATCAGGAGAACTGGCACCAAGGTCAAGGAAATTAAAGTCAGAACTATGGTATTTACAACTTAGAGCTTCATAATGTCCGAGATGAGAATTACAACCGCGACAACAACTTCAATCGAAGTTACTATGGTAACATAAATGATAGAAGTGGGCCCTATGTTCCACCTCGAAATCGTGAAGTTTTTCCTAGGGATGGTGGAGTTAGTATGGCGCGAGTTGAGGATATGTTGCAGAAAATAATGACGAGGCTTGTTGCTACTGAGGAGCACACTAAAGAGTTGAGGAGTGACTTAGCGAGTATTGGGCAAAAAGTTGATGCACATGACATCTCGATCAAGCATCTTGAGTTGCAAATGTCCCAACTGTCTTCGACTATGAACCCACGCCAACCAGTCACTATTCCTAGCTATACTGTCAAAAATCTGAAAAAGAATGAACATTGTATGGCAGTCACAACTCGTGGTGCTAAGCAAACCATTGACCCACCGATACTGTCTGGTGTAGAAAATGTGATAAGAACCGATGATGAGGTAGTGGAGGTTAGGGGTGATTTAGAAGACAAAATGGGGAAAGAAACTGAGGTACCCCAAAAGGTGACCCACATGCCTAGACCACCACCTCCATTCCCACAGCGGTTAGTGGAAAAGACCGAGGATGGTAAATATCGGCATTTTTACATTATGCTCAGACATGTTTCCATCAATGTCCCTTTGATAAAAGCTCTTGAACAAATGTCCGGTTATGTCAAGTTCATGAAAGATATGGTCACTAAGAAAAGATTGGTCAGTTTTGAGGATTATGATAGAATTCAGCACTGTAGTGCTATTGCTACAAGGTCTCTAGTACAAAATAAAGAAGATTCGGGTGTCTTCACTCTTCCATGTACAATCGGGTTATTACACTTTGTGAAAGCATTATGTGATCTTGGGGAAAGCATAAATCTCATGCCTCTCTCTATTTACAAGAAGTTTGATTTGGGTGACACAAAGCCCACTGTGATGCGGCTACTGATGGCCGATCAAACGGTGAAGATGCCTATTCGGATACTCCACGATGTGTTAGTAAAGGTTAAGTCATTCATATTTCCGGTTGATTTTGTGATTCTTGATTGTGAGGTTAATTTTGAGGTACCTATTATTCTTGGGAGGTCATTACTTCCTAGGGGTAGAGCCTTGGTTGATATGGAGAATGGGCAAATGAAATTTTGGTTGAACAATGATGAAGTTACTTTCAACATTTGTAGGTCCATGAGGAATAGTGGTGAGATCCAATCGGTATCTGCCATATATTACAGGGTTGAAAAGTCATCTTAGGTACACATAGAAGAGTGTCTAGGTGTAGAAGCATTTGCTATAGTGATCATGAATTTTTATAGTGATTGCATTGAATAGTATGGGTCATTGGTCATAGCACTTGATCGAGATTATGTTCGGTTCAAAAAGAAGTTGGAGTTAGATATGAAGTATCGCGAGTTTCCACCCACGAAAACATCTATAGCAGAGGCTCCAAAAGTAGAACTTAAGGCTCTACCACCTTATATAAGTATGCATTCTTTGGAAAAGGTGAAACTTTACCGGTAATTATTGCATCAGATTTAAATGTGCATCAAGTTGAGATTTTGGTGGAGGTGTTAAAAAGGTTCAAAAGAGATATTGGGTGGACTATTGCGGATATTATTTGGATCCCTCCTGGGATTTTTTCACATAAAATCCAACTCATGCTCGATCATAAGCCAAGTATAAGCACTAAAGACGTTTAAATCAACCTATGCAAGAGGTGGTTAAAATGGAAATCATTAATTGGTTTGATGTTGCAATGATATATCCAATCGACAAATAGTAGTTGGGTATGCCCTATTAAGTGCGTACCTAAGAAAGGTGGAATGTTTGTGGTCCCCAATGAGAAAAATGATCTTATTTCGATGAGGCCGGTGACAGGATAGAGGGTATGTATGTATTACCCAAAATTTAATGCATGCATTGAGAAGGACCATTTTCCTATGCCCTTCATGGATCAGATATTGGATAGACTTGCAGGAAAAGGGTGGTACTATTTTTTTGATGGCTATTCGGGTTATAATTAGATTTCTATTGCACCAGAGGATCAAGAGAAAACCACCTTTACTTGTCCTTATGGGACCTTTGCGTTCAAGAGAATGTCGTTTGGGTTATGTAATACACCAGCCACATTTCCGAGATGTATGATGTCAATATTGTCCGAAATGGTGGAGGACACTATTGAGGTGTTTATGGATGATTTTTCAGTTGTTGGTGACTCCTCTGAGCGGTGTTTGAGTCATTTGTCTAAGGTTCTTAAGAGGTATGAAGATTGAAACCTTATGGTAAATTGGGAAAAATGTCACTTCATGGTGAAACAAAGTATTGTATTGGGTCATCGCATTACAGAGAATGGAATAGAGGTTAATCGACCTAAAGTTGAGGTGATAGAGAGACTTCCTCCACCCATCTCAGTAAAAGGTGTGAGAAGTTTTCTTGGGCATGGAGGCTTTTACCGGAGGTTCACCAAGGATTTTTCAAAGATTGCACATCCTTTGTGCAAGTTTCTTGAGAAAGAGTGTAAGTTTTATTTTGATGAATCCTGTCATAAGGCATTTGGTGAGTTAAAGGAAAAGTTGGTGTTGGCACCTATCATTATTTCTCAGGATTGGAACAAGCCATTTGAGGTGATGTGTGATGCGAGTGGGGTTACTCTTGGTGTGGCATTGGGAAAAATAAGTAATAAACTACTTCATCCTATTTACTATGCTAGTAAAGCCCTTAATGAAGCCTAAAAGAATGACACTGTGACTGAACAAAAACTCCTTGCAGTAGTCTTTGCTTTCGAGAAACATTGCTCCTATTTGCTTGGCACGAGGGTTATAGTGCATACAGATCATTCTTCTTTGAGATATTTGATGGCAAAGAAGGATGCGAAACCGAGGTTTATGTTTAGGTATTAATATTTCAAGAATTTGACTTTGAGGTGAAAGATAGAAAAAGGACCGAAAATCAATTTGCTGATCACTTATCCCGATTAGAAGATGAAGCAATGATGGAGTTAGCTGAAAAGGTTGAAATTGATGATACTTTCCCTGATGAGCATGTACTGGTTGCCTCCAAAGACTTGATTCCATGGTTTGCAAATTTTGTGAATTATATGGATCTAGAATTCATGCATTATGTGAAAAAGATTTTTTGGGATGAGGAATACTTATATAGGAGTTGTGCCGATGGGCTTATTCGGTGTTGTGCGCTGAAAGTTGAGATACTGAATGTTTTGGAGGCATGCCATTCTTCGCCTGTAGGTGGTCATCATAGTGGTATACAGACTGCTCACAACATCTTGCAATGTGGCTACTATTGGCCAACCATCCACCAAGATGCTCATGAATTTGGCAAGGCATGTGATAGATTCCAAAGAGATGGTGGCATTTCGAGAAAGCAAGAGCTCCTTTTAAATCCCATTCTTGCGATTGAATTGTTTGATGTGTGTGGAATTGACTTTATGGGCCCTTTTGTGAATTCTCATGGGATGAAGTACATTCTTGTGGCAGTCAATTATGTTCAAAATGGGTAGAAGTTATCGCCCTTGAAAATAATGAAGGGAAGAGTGTAACCGCATTCTTAAAAAGAACATATTTTCTAGATTCGGCACCCCAAGGGCTATTACCAGTGGTGGAGGATACCACTTTTGTGACAAGCTATTTAATGGATTATTGGATAAATATTGGGTTCTCCATAATGTGGCCACTCCTTACCATCCTCAAACTAGTGGGCAAGTTGAGGTGTCAAACAGGGAGATTAAGCAAATTTTGGCAAAATGGTGAATGCTAGTAAAACGGATTGTTCAAGTAGGCTTGATGATGCTCTTTGGGCCTACCGGATGGCATACAAGACTCCCATAGGTATGTCCCCATACCAACTTGTATATGGGAAGGCTTATCACTTACCGGTTGAATAAGAGCATAAGGCCATGTGGGCAATGAAGAAGTTGAAAGTGGATTGGAATGAGGCTGCATAACAGAGGTTAAACGGGTTGAATGAGATTAATGATTTTTTCTTGAAGGCATATGAAAGTTACTCCCTATACAAAGAAAAAATAAAGAAGTACCATGAACAAAATATTGAGAACAGCGATTTTTTAGTTGGGGATTTTGTGCTTTGTTCAATTCTAGGTTGCGTTTGTTTTTCGGAGAACTCAAGTCCAAATAGATTGGTCCCTATTTGATCACCCAACTATTCATTCATGGTGTGGTTGAGTTGGAAAACAAGGAGGGTGTGAGGTCCAAGGTGAAAGGGCAGCGCATCAAAATCTATCTAGGACATGCTGAAACGGCGAAGGAAGTGATCGAGGCATACCATCTTGATGAAGTCTGAGTAATCAGGATTCCTCCGTCGTGCCGCGATGTTAAATCAAGCGTTGATTGGGAGGCAACCCAATATGTATACTCTAGCCAACTATAGGTTTTTTATGATTTTATAGGCATAGTTGTATTGTTTTTGCTTTTGCTACTTGTTCCACGTCTGAATGTTCTTTTATTTTTCTTTAGAACTGTTGGTTAGAGCGTAGAGTAGGGTTCGTGTCCATAAATTTTCTAGAAAACAGAAAAAGATTAGCTTAATGGGTGTTAAATGTGCAGGGACAAAATCACCAGAAAACTGCAGAAAATTGGTCTGGTGCATCCATCGACGGACCGTCAGTAGGATATGTTGTGCCCATGTATGTTCTTTAATATAGAAGTGGCTGCTGGGATGTGTAGTTCCAGAGTTGCAGAGGCAGTGAGGAGAACTACAGATGGTGTTGTCATTGCTAAAGTCACTACTGATGGTGTCCCTACTTTAGAGGGAGCAGGTTCTCGGAAACCGGACCCGTCAGCTTGTTGATAACTGGCGCTTTGCGCCTCAGGTTTGCTTCACCTACCACTCTCTCTTATATACTTTTATGCATTGGGGACAATTTCATGTTTTTCTTGTTAGGGGTGGGGTAAATTGAAAGTGAGTACTAGGGTGATGTCCGAGTAGCCCAACTCACGATCCTCTCTTAGGGTTTTCTTGCCTGTGTTCTTTTTCCCTAAGAGATTGGTTACTTTATTGTTGAACTGGGATGTTGGTATCTGTAGTACATAGTATAGAAATTGTAACGACCTGTTTAGTCGTTTTGAGCAGCAGAATTATTTCTGGAAAAACTGGCCAAAACCACGGACACTGCGACGGACCGTCACAGGCACGACGGCCCGTCGAGGAGGTTCCGTTCCACGACACTTAGAATTCTGAAATTGGGTACTGAAAATCGACTCTCTGAACATCGTAGCGGAGTGGCGGGACGGACCGTCCGCAGTGTGACGGACCGTCCGCGATGCCGTGATGAAAAATGACCCTCGGCCGTCCACGGCGACTGTGTGACGGACCGTCGCACTCACGACGGCCGTCACAGTCGCGTAGTCCCGATCGAGAATCGGATTTCTTCCCACGCGTTTTAAGGGGCGTTTTGGACTATTCTTTCCTTAATTATAAAGTTTGAGGGTTATTATTAATAAATCTAATTACTTGGGGTTAAAATAGGTAACCTTAAGTTAATTAGTGGGTCATTATTACCATCCTTCATTCTTAATTATAGAATAATTAGGGTAAAAGAAAGAGGGTTTGAATAAAACAAAACACAAGAAAGAGGAAGAGAGGGACGAATTGAGAGAGAGAATAAACGAGAAGAAGAAAACAAGTCTTGGGAATTTCTTGCTTGATTCCAATTCTTCGGTGGAGGTAGGTTATGGTTTCTCTTACGATATTCGTAGTAAACTCTTAATAGTGAATGATATGTATTGATAGTGTTGTGAACCCTTCTATATGCTTAAACTGTATGCTTGCATGAATATGATTATGAAATTGTGAATAAATAAGCATGATGAAGCTATTGAATCCCAAATCTTGATAAAAACCCTAATTCACTTGTTAATGATGATGCCTTAGTATGAAAGAAGGCTTGATGAATTAGGGGATCGGGTGCCACGTTCGGTACCAGGATAGAATGAATATGAGGATCGGGTGCCACGTTCGGTACCAGGATAGAATGAATATGAGGATCGGGTGCCACGTTCGGTACCAGGATAGAATGAATATGAGGATCGGAGTGTCACGCCCGACACCAGGATAGAATATGGATCGGGTGCCACGTTCGGTACCAGGATAGTATATGAGGATCGGAGTGCCACGTTAAGGCATCAGGATAGAAATAGAGGCGGAGTGTCACGTACCGACACAAGAGGAAGAAAGATAATGAATCTTGAAAGATAATGAATATACTCAATCTAATGAACTTAATTCCCAAATGAGTATGGTATTGAGGCTTGAGTCCTCATGTGTGAACTCGGTTGTAGTTATTGATGAATTTATGTTGTTATTGCTACATGTTGAGTATTGTAGTTGATTTACATCATTATTGATATATACTGTTCCCTATTTTGAGTTGGCCGATGATATCTACTCAAGACTTGTGGTTGTACTGACCCCCTACTTTTATGTTTTCTTCTTGTTATTTGTGCAATGCAGCAAACGTTCCGTCAACTTCAACTCAACAGTAGATCTAGCAAGTCTTCACTACCTTCGGAAATTCAGGGTGAGCTAATGCGTCTAGCTTGGACTGGTTCTTCTTCTTCAAGTCTTGATGCCTTGAACTTCCGGCATGGACTAGCTAGTAGTTGTTTTAGCTTCTTAGACAGTTTTAGTTTAGCAATTTGAGATAGATGTTCTTGTGATGATGACTTCCAGATTTTGGGGATATTAATAATAGTTTTGAATTGTTTTATTAATGAGTTAAGTCTTCCGCATTATTTTCTGTTGTTATATATTGAAATGTTAAGGGTTAAATTGGTTGGTTCGCTCACATAGGAGGGTAGATGTGGGTGCGAGTCGCGGCCCCGATTTGGGTCGTGACAAACTTGGTATCAGAGCATTAGGTTCGTTGGTCTCATCACACAAGAACAGGTCTAGTAGAGTCTTAAGGAATGGTAGGGGGACGCCTTTACTTTTCTTTGAGAGGCTACAAGACTTTAGGAAAATTCCACTCTTTCATTCTTTCTTTCGTGCTACTACTTGAGTCCAATTGGTATCTAGACGATCTGGTGGTATCGACCATCTTCACTCTATTTCGCAGATGGTTAGAACTAGAGCAACGACCGCACCAAAGAAGAACAACGACAAAGAAGAAACATCTGAGCCACCACCGGGCCGTGGCTCGAGGAGAACAACGGCAAGAGGCCGTGGTAGAGGTCGTGGGAGGACGTCCTCTAGAGGAAGAGGACGAGCACCTAGCCCATCTGATGCTAGGGCAGTGACTCCTCCACCGACTGAAGAGGTAGTAAGAGAGGGGGAGGATGGGATGAATGAACAAGAGCAGAATGAGGAATTGCCACCCCAACCTACCCCAGAGATGATCAACCAAGTACTTGCTTATCTTAGCGGATTATCTGATCACGGTCAGGCACCTCCAGTGGTTTCTGCACCAACACCTCCGGTTTCAGAGGTGCGACATGCGGCTACTATGGCTCCCCGCATGGATGCCTCCTTGGAGATAGGCACATTTCCACGTCTGACTACTGGACCGATAATGACAAACGATCAGCACGAACTTTTCAGTAAATTCTTGAAATTGAAACCTCCAGTCTTCAAGGGTGTAGAATCTGAAGATGCTTATGATTTCCTGGTTGATTGTCATGAGCTACTACACAAGATGGGGATAGTAGAACGGTTTGGCGTTGAGTTAAAGCTATCGGTTTCAAGGAACGCCAAAATGTGGTGGCGATCACATGTCGAGTGTCGGTAAGCGGAGGCCACACCCATGACTTGGGCATCCTTCTCTACTCTGTTTATGGAGAAGTATATCCCAAGGACTTTGAGAGATAGAAAAAGGGATGAGTTCTTGAGTCTCGAGCAAGGTAGGATGACGGTTAACGCATATGAGGCTAAGTTTCGTGCTTTATCAAGGTATGCCACTCAACTCTGTTTGATCCACAAGAACGGATCCGCCGTTTTGTAAAGGGGTTGAGGTCGAGTTGCGGATTTCACCTTACGGTAGCGGCTACGGCAACATCCTTCCAAGAGGTGGTAGACTTTGTGATAGAGGTGGAAGGAGTGAAGCGGATGACTTCACCACTACATCGACATCAAAAGGTTTGAAGGGGGTGAGTTTAATAGTTCGTATACTAGAGGACAGAGCTCAGGAGGTTACTCAAGTCGACCAATCCAGTCTTCACCGCGGATCGTAGTTGGGGTCCACCTCGAGCGATCAACACTACTCGAGAGACCTACGCATGAACCCCGAGAGTGTTATGGATGTGGGGAGGTTGGACACATTAAGAGGTATTGTCCAAACCAGAGTTACGTAACCCCAATAGCTAGAGGTAGAGGTGGTCATGGTAGAAATTTGTTTTTACGGAGGACGTGGTGGTCGAGGTAATGGTGGTCACCAAAGCGGCCGAGGAGATGGGCAAGCTGGAGCCACTACTACGCAACATGGTAGGCAGCGGACGGACAAATAATGGGGCACATTGTTACGCTTTCCTGGGAGATCTGAGGCGGGCGTGCGATCTTTGTCATCACGGGTAACCTTTGATTTGTGATTGCATGGCTTCCGTATTGTTTGATCCTGGATCCACATTTTCTTATGTATCTTCATCATTTGCTAATGGTCTAAATCTACATTGTGAATTACTTGATATGCCTATTCGTGTTTCTACTCAGGTGGGTAGTGCGTGGTAGTTGAAAAAGTGTATAGGTCTTGTTTGGTGAATTTTGTGGGAGCAACACTTACGTAGATTTGGTTATCTTAGAAATGGGTGATTTTGATGTAGTGCAGGTATGACTTGGCTCTCTCCGAATTTTGCAATTTTGGATTGTAATGCTAAAACGGTGACGTTAGCCAAGCCTGGGGCAGATCCGTTAGTGTGGGAGGGCGACTACACTTCCAATCCGGTGCGTATTATCTCCTTTCTTGGTTCTCATAAGATGGTTAGTAAGGGTTGTTTAGCTTTCTTAGCACATCTTAGGGATGACACCATCCAAGTACCCTCAATCGAATCGGTTTCGGTAGTCCGTGAGTTTTTTTATGTGTTCCCTGCAGATCTTCCTGGTATGCCACCAGATAGGGATATTGACTTCTGCATTGATCTTGAACCGGGCTGCGCCCATTTCTATACCCCGTATAGAATGGCTCCCGGAATTAAGAGAGTTAAAGGCTCAACTTCAAGAGTTGTTGAGCAAGGGCTTCATTAGACCAAGTGCATCTTCTTGGGGTGCTCCGGTTTTGTTTGTGAACAAGAAGGATGGGAGTTTTCGGATGTGCATAGACTACAGACACCTGAATAAGGTAACTATCAAGAACAAGTATCCTCTTCCTTGCATTGATGACTTGTTCGATCAACTACAAGGTGCTTGTGTCTTCTCTAAGATTGACTTGAGATCCGGTTATCATCAATTGAAAATACGGGCGACGGACGTGCCAAAAGCGCACCGAACTAGATATGGGCATTATGAATTCGTAGTGATGTCTTTTGGTCTTACAAATGCCCCATGCGTTCATGAGCTTGATGAACGGGATTTTTAAGCCATATTTGGACCTCTTCGTGATCGTATTTATTGATGATATATTGGTATACTCAAAGAGCAAGAAGGAACATGAAGAGCATTTGAGAATGATATTGGAAACGTTGAGGGAGAAAAAGCTTTATGCCAAGTTCTCTAAGTGTGAATTTTGGCTAGATGCGGTGTCCTTCTTGGGGCACGTGGTTTCTAAGGAAGGAGTGATGGTAGATCCATCTAAGATTGAGACAGTGAAGAATTGGGTAAGACCCACTAATGTATCGTAAATAAGGAGCTTTGTTGGGTTAGCTAGCTACTACCGCAGATTTGTCAAGGATTCTCTTCTATTGCTTCCCAATTGACGAACTTGACTAAGCAGAATGTTCCATTTGTATGGTCAGATGAATGTGAGGAAAGCTTTCAGAAGCTTAAGACTTTGTTGACTACCGCACCAATTCTTACCTTGCCAATAGAGAGTTAAGACTTCATTGTTTCTTGTGATGCATCCTATTGCAGGTTGGGTGCAGTGTTAATGCAAGAGAAAAATGTGATTGCTTATGCTTCGAGGCAATTAAAGGTGCATGAACGTAACTATCCGACCCATGATTTGGAGTTGGCCGCGGTAGTATTTGCACTAAAACAATGGAGACACTATTTGTATGGGGTTAAGTGTGAAGTCTACACGGATCATCGTAGCCTTCAGTACGTCTTTACTCAGAAAGATTTGAACTTGAGACAAAGGAGATGGATGGAACTACTAAAGGACTACGATATCACTATCTTGTATCATCCGGGGAAGGCGAATGTTGTAGCGGATGCTTTGAGTAGAAAGGCGGGAAGCATGGGAAGTCTAGCTCATTTGCAAGCTTCTAGGCGCCCATTGGCTAGAGAAGTGCAGATTTTGGCTAACGATTTGATGAGGTTAGAAGTAAATGAGAAGGGAGGATTGTTAGCTAGTGTGGAGTCGAGATCTTCTTTTCTTGACAAGATTAAGGGAAACAGTTTGATGATGAGAAACTAAGGCGAATCCGAGACAAAGTGTTGCAAGGAGAGGCTAAAGAAGGAACAATTGATGAGGAAGGTGTTTTGAGGATTAAGGGAAGGGTATGTGTACCCAGAGTTGATGATTTGATCAACACTATTCAGCGTAAGCTCATAGCTCAAGGTATTCTATACATCCGGTGCAACCAAGATGTATCGTGACCTAAAGCAACACTTTTGGTGGAGTAGAATGAGGCGTGATATTGTTGTCTTTATTGCCAAGTGTCCAAACTGTCAACAAGTGAAATATGAACACCAAAGGCCGGGAGGAACACTTGAGAATGCCCATTCCTGAATGGAAGTGGGAGAGAATCGCAATGGACTTCGTGGTTGGTCTTCCAAAGACATTGGGTAAGTATGACTCCATTTGGGTGATTGTTGATAGGTTAACTAAGTCTGCTCATTTTATTCCGGTCAAGGTAACTTACAACGCAGAGAAGTTAGCCAAGATCTATATCTCAGAGATTGTTCGATTGCATGGAGTTCCACTCTCCATCATATCGGATAGAGTCTGTGATTTACTTCTAAGTTTTGGAGGACATTACATGCTGAATTGGGTACTAGGTTGGACCTTAGTATCGCATTTCACCCTCAGACCAGATGGTCGATCTGAGCGAACGATTCAAGTCTTGGAGGATATGCTTCGCGCATGTGTGATAGAGTTTGGTGGCCATTGGGATAGCTTCTTACCTTTGGCAGAGTTTTCATACAATAATAGCTATCACTCTAGTATCGACATGGCTCCATTTGAAGCATTGTATGGGAGGAGATGTAGGTCTCCCATTGGTTGGTTTGATGCATTCGAGGTTAGACCTTGGGGTACTGATCTCTTAAGGGATTCGTTAGATAAGGTGAAGGGCATTCAAGAAAAGCTTCTAGCGGCGCAAAGTAGACAAAAGGAGTATGCAGATCAAAAGGTTAGAGACTTGGAGTTCATGGAGGGTGAACAAGTCTTGTTGAAGGTTTCACCTATGAAAGGGGTGATGCGGTTTGGCAAAAGAGGTAAGCTAAGTCCAAGGTATATTGGACCATTTGAGGTACTAAAGCGAGTAGGGGGGGTGGCTTATGAATTAGCTTTACCTCCAGGGCTGTCCGGAGTACATCCGGTATTTCATGTGTCCATGTTGAAAAGATACCATGGAGATGGAAACTACATCATCCGTTGGGATTGATTTTACTTGATGAGAACTTGTCATATGAGGAAGAGCCTGTTGCTATTCTAGATAGAGAAGTTCGCAAGTTGAGGTCAAGGAGATTGCATCCATCAAGGTTCAATGGAAGAATCGACCCGTTGAAGAGGCTACTTGGGAGAAGGAGGCGGATATGCAAGAAAAATACCCACATCTGTTTCTGATTCAGGTACTCCTTTTCGCCACTTGTCTTTCTTCTTTTGATCGTTCGGGACGAACGATGGGTAAATTGGTATCTATTGTAACGACTGTTTAGTCGTTTTGAGCGTGAGAATTATTGGAAAAAGCGGCCAAAACCACGGACAACTGCGACGGACCGTCACAGCACGACGGCCGTCGAGGAGGTTCCGTTCCACGACACTTAGAATTACGAAATTGGGTGCGAAAATCGACTCTCGAACATCGTAGCGGAGTGGCGGGGCCGGACCGTCCGCAGTGTGACGGACCGTCCTGATGCCGTGATGAAAAATGACCCTCGGCCGTCACGACGACTGTGTGATGCACCGTCGCACTCACGACGGCCCGTCACAGGTCGCGTAGTCCCAGTCAGAATCGGATTTCTTCCCACGTTTTAAGGGACGTTTTGGACTATTCTTTCCTTAATTATAAAGTTTGAGGGTTATTATTAATAAATCTAATTACTTGGGGGTTAAAATAGGTAACCTTAAGTTAATTAGTGGGTCATTATTACCATCCTTCATTCTTAATTATAGAATAATTAGGGTAAAAGAAAGAGGGTTTGAATAAAACAAAACACAAGAAAGAGGAAGAGAGGGACGAATTGAGAGAGAGAATAAACGAGAAGAAGAAAACAAGTCTTGGGAATTTCTTGCTTGATTCCAATTCTTCGGTGGAGGTAGGTTATGGTTTCTCTTACGATATTCGTAGTAAACTCTTAATAGTGAATGATATGTATTGATAGTGTTGTGAAACCTTCTATATGCTTAAACTGTATGCTTGCATGAATATGATTATGAAATTGTGAATAAATAAGCATGATGAAGCTATTGAATCCCAAATCTTGATAAAAACCCTAATTCACTTGTTAATGATGATGCCTTAGTATGAAAGAAGGCTTGATGAATTAGGGGATCGGGTGCCACGTTAGGTTGCAGGATAGAATGAATATGAGGATCGGGTGCCACGTTCGGTACCAGGATAGAATGAATATGAGGATCGGGTGCCACGTTCGGTACCAGGATAGAATGAATATGAGGATCGGAGTGTCACGTTCCGACACCAGGATAGAATATGGATCGGGTGCCACGTTCGGTACCAGGATAGTATATGAGGATCGGAGTGCCACGTTAAGGCACCAGGATAGAAATAGAGGCGGAGTGTCACGCATCGACACAAGAGGAAGAAAGATAATGAATCTTGAAAGATAATGAATATACTCAATCTAATGAACTTAATTCCCAAATGAGTATGGTATTGAGGCTTGAGTCCTCATGTGTGAACTCGGTTGTAGTTATTGATGAATTTATGTTGTTATTGCTACATGTTGAGTATTGTAGTTGATTTACATCATTATTGATATATACTGTTCCCTATTTTGAGTTGGCCGATGATATCTACTCAGTACTTGTGGTTGTACTGACCCCCTACTTTTATGTTTTCTCCTTTGTTATTTGTGCAATGCAGCAAACGTTCCGTCAACTTCAACTCAACAGTAGATCTAGCAAGTCTTCACTACCTTCGGAAATTCAGGGTGAGCTAATGCGTCTAGCTTGGACTGGGTCTTCTTCTTCAAGTCTTGATGCCTTGAACTTCCGGCATGGACTAGCTAGTAGTTGTTTTAGCTTCTTAGACAGTTTTAGTTTAGCAATTTGAGATAGATGTTCTTGTGATGATGACTTCCAGATTTTGGGGATATTAATAATAGTTTTGAATTGTTTTATTAATGAGTTAAGTCTTCCGCATTATTTTCTGTTGTTATATATTGAAATGTTAAGGGTTAAATTGGTTGGTTCGCTCACATAGGAGGGTAGATGTGGGTGCCAGTCGCGGCCCCGATTTGGGTCGTGACAGAAATGTACTCTAAAGCATGATGGCTAAACAAAATGATATCTTGATTTAAAGAAAATACTACATAAATAGGCATAGTAACTGATAAATGTGTGGCTCTAAGCATGACAAAGAGATACATCACTGCATGACCCTAAATCTAAAACTCAAACTAGGTTTCTGATAATTTGGTAGAGTAATGAGATGTCAAGTGAGTATGAGGAAAATTTGAATATTCCACCATTGGTACTAAGCTAGAACTTGCCTGGTTAGACCTGCTAAAAGTAAGTCATAATACATAATTAGGGAAGGATCATAGGACCTTGTTCAATATAGCCAATCTTTAGCCTAAATAACAAAAAACCGAATGAAATTAATCCCTTCTTGATCCAAATAATTTGAGCTTAAAATAGACCTTTCTTTTTCACCGCAACTAATCTTTTCTAGGCAAATGTGTTTGCTCTGGTCCCCCCCTTGGACATGTGCACCTCAGCTTATGCCAAAATAATATCTTGAGAGTGGCTAATGCAGAAAACAACCTTTTCGTGGCCCTGATCCAACTTTGGGTATTGTGTAACTTGACTCATAGAAAAACCATGAGTTGAGGGTTGTTATTATGAGGAATGCTCCGGAAATTGGGGTTGAAAGAACAAAGAGAGAGAAAGGACAAAAGAAAAGTGACAAAAAAGTATTTGAAAATGTTAAAATACAATCAAGAAAAGAAAAGAGTCACTTACACAAAAGGTGTGAGAAGGGAGAATAGCAAGGTGAAAAAATACAGGAAAGTTAAGAAATAGGGCGGAATAAAACGATGAAAAGGTAGAACGATTTGTTCTTATGTCAAGAAGGAAACTAAGTCACTAATATACATCCAAATGTACCCTACCTAACCTTGAGACTAAGTTATAAAGCTAAGAAAGTCCTATCGTGATCTTAGGAGTCTATTATGTTAAACTTACAGCGGTGAAAATAAGGGCAATCCTATGGAAACAAGTATAAATGAGGTGTGAAGTTTTTCTGAGGGAGAGTGTTGAAAAAAATAATCTTTGTACTCAAACTGAAATCATTGTGTGAAAAATGAGGATATAGTTTTGAAGTGAGGATACTAGTTGCAATACCGGAAAATTGGTACCTTGGTGAGAGATCAAAGAGGATAGTTGTCTGTGTGTGGTAAGTCTGTGTCGTGGTTTTATCCACATGAGCGAGCCTAATATTGATTGCATGCATAAACATAATGAAAACAATCGGGATTGATTGCCAGATGATTGCGAAAGCTAAAATTAGGATACTCTTGTACAAAGGTTTTGTGGTGAGTCATAGTGCGTCGCTTGAGGACAACCAATGAGTTTAAGTTGAGGGTGTTGATGTATCGTGGTTTCACGGTACTTCGAATGCTTTTTAATTAAAGTTTAGTGTGTGTTTCAGTTTTAATGTATTTTTCTCTTTGTTTGCAGGAAATTTGTCCACAATGAAAACTTGGATGAATTATGCTAAAATTGTAGAAGTGATGATCTATGGAGCCATCGACGGTCTGTCTACACCTCGACGGTTTGTAGGTGGCCACCATCATGAAATAAATTCTACTGTAGAAACATCGGGTATTTCTGACTAAGTGTGGAGCTACGGAGGCTATCGACAAACCGTCACCTCCATAATGGACCATCCTGCACATCCGTCATTACTAACAAAGATTAGCCCCAATACCCATCTAGAAAAGATTGTAAGTGTGGAGAAACGGAAGCCATCGATGAATCTTCGTGCTTTAAACAGACCGTCATCCTTGTCCTTCTATGCTAAAGTGAGTTGGAGAAGAAAGCAACTAAAAAAAGATATGTTTGGAACGACGAGGGGCCTCTATGGACCGCCATGGCCTCGACGGTCCGTCGGTCCGGTCGTCAACTTAGACATATTTTTTGGGAAGATTTTCCTTAAATAGATTTATTTTTTATGTTAGTACTTCTTTATTATAAATAATGGTAAAAACCTTGTTTTTTAGATTAGATTCTTGATTATTTTTCTGATTTGTAATATTGTTGTTTCAATATTGGGTTTTGGAGATATTTCATTTTTTTGGAATCGTTTATTGCATTATTTTCTCGAATTCAAGTGATTTTCTAGATTTTCTTCGATCTCATCAAAATATTTACATGAATTCTTGTCTAATCAATATGAGTTGTGTAAATATGAACATCGGTAATTAAATCCATAACTAGGGTTGTGGGAACCATGGTAAATAATAAGGTAAAAACTAGCTAAAATAACAATTCTAGAATAGTGTCTTGCATATAATGATAATTCTTTCGTTTAGAAGTTTTTTGAATGAGTGCACGTGTTAGAAGTCGCGTTGTTGCTACTTGTCGGACCAAGGAAGTAGATTATAAGAAAAGAATTATCAACGTAGTTTTAGTATACACTATCTAATAGGCTAGTGTCGATTGGTGCGAAGTAAAAACTAAGTCATACTTCGATTATGATGCTTAATATGAGGTAAAGGTAAGGTTTAGTTAAGCATAAACACGTAGCCGGACCAAGGTGCGGAGTGAGTTCCCTAATTGCCGGACCAAGGAATTAGGGATACACAACTTACCATTTTGCATGCAACATACTAGGAAATGATTGTTATAGCTAGAATTATCGCGTTATGAACCTGTGGAGAACACTTCAGACCTAGTTACTTTCATCACTTGATAAAAATCAAATCTTTGAACTTATCACTTATTTACTTAAACATAGCTAATCACATTCGTTACTAGGATTACTGCGTTATGAGCTTTTATAGAACACATACACCCTAGTTTCTCTGTATCATTTATAAAAACAAAGTTTTAATCCTTATCACTTGTTACTTAACTATAATCAAGTCATTGTTTCACAAATTGCCCCCCTCCCCATTTACTTACCTCTTTTATAGATAGGTTGACTTAACGAAGATAATCGTAACTTAAGTTTATGTATGAAGTGTATTGCTCGTGGGATCGACCCTAACCTACAATTTATGTTTTTTATTTGATATTGATAACTTATACTTCTGTAGGGATATGTAATTTGAGTTATCATTCAGCCACTCTATATTCTCAAGACCAAGACCTTTTTAGAAGCACTCCAGTAGCATCTTATCAAAAATTCCATTAGTTGGGAACTGCTGCACTAGTGCCTTAAATCTTGGTCACAACTCATGGACATTCTCACCCTCTAATTTTTTGAAAGTTTGGATGTCCTCCCTAAGAATCATCAATCTCAAAAAAGGGTTGTCCATTTGTAACCCAATGCTACAAGATATGCTCATATCATTTACTAAAAACACAAAACAACAAACCAAAACTGAATGTAACTAGATTCTACTACGATAAAAAAGAACAAAATTTAAGTTCACAAAAATTGGTCATCAACACCACTTCGCGGAAGTGGCGCCATTTTGATTAACATTACCAAGGACACTTCATCCAATTCTAAGTGGAAACTATAGTGAGTCAATATATAACTAACTAAATGTGTTGGGGTAGAATCCCAAAAGGATCGGCACATATAAAAATATAAATCGAGAAGTATGAACACAATCAAATTTGTCATACAAATAGATATTATCGAATAAAAACATGCTTTAAATTAGGGGGTGACACGAATAACAAATAGGGGTTTTGGTTCAGAATTATCAACTTTTGAGTTAAAATTCAAAGTTGAGTGACTTTCTAAGAAACAATGCAATAGTTGAGTGACTTTTGAGTGAAAATTGAAAGTTGGGTGACTTTCTGAGAGAAGAGTGCATAGTTGAGTGACCATCTGAGGTATTAACTCTGGGTTCTTGGGATATGATTCGATTATAGACTAATATAGATAGATGGGTATTTGAAACTATTAGACAGTATATATATATATATATATATATATATATATATGTTAGCGGTATAGCTAGAAAATAGAGGATATAAAGTTTTCTCTCTAACCATTTACCCCACAACAAGTCGACTTCTCTTGAAGTCAACAAGCATGCAAAAAAAGAATAGCATAAACATTAGTCCATCCATTCTATTGAGATGAATGTGTTGAAAAGGGTTAAGGATTCAGTGTCTCGATATGAACCCACGAGAACACTCTACCTACAAACCATCAATGAATAATCTTGGTTTAAAAACCTATCTCTCGAGAAACAAAAAGAACAAAGATAGAAATGCTTTTGCAACTACAATTCTTATATTAAACCATAAATACTTATTGAAATCACATCTAAACAACATTTAGACTCACAATTAGCAATACACATAAACGAATTAAATTCATATCACATAATCACACCCCAAGAATTGATGTTTTATCTAGTCATAAAAAAATATAAATATCGTTACAAAGTTGAGTTTTTATCAACTAGGTAAAATTCATTTCGTCCTTACAATGCTCCAAGTTGATAAATTTCAAAGACTCACTTGCGATTTCTCAAAAGAGTGAAAAACTTCACTTCTCCAAAGCATAGGAAAGAACATATCTTGAAACTCAGAGTTTAATGTCAAATTACTCACTGAATGTTCACAATTGAAATTTCTAAAATCTGATAATAAACTTAGTGTTTGTAAATGAATTTGTAGTCGCAAAAAAAAGGCCATGAAGGAATATTCGGCGAAGCAAGTCAGGCTCCCCAATCATCATAACCATCCACCCTTTGGTCAATTCCATCACTATTCGGCTTTGGCCTTTACCATCCTCAAGCTCTGTAACTTTTGGTGATCCAACACTGCATAGGGAACTACTCGATAATCCGTCGGCTGCTCCTTTCTCTTGCAAACTTTGTTTAATCCTTTAGGTATTATCACAATAAAACTTTAGGAAATAAAATCTCCAGTAAACAACTTAAGAGTGGGAAATGAAAATTACAAACGTTTTTTTTCTTCCTTCTCTCAGCTTGCTTCATTCCTTTTTGCAAATTAATGTCCACGATTTGTTTCTCAATCCTGTTACACTCTAAAAATCAAAGACATGTTCTAGACCCTAACATAAGTGTCATAAGGTTTAGAAACTGTTCTAAGGTCAATTTTTATGAATATAATCCATTTCGGGAGTCTAGAAAACAAAACGTCCAAGAACATCCATTACGTCTTAAAACTAGTTCAAGGAGGTAGTAGCGTGCCTTTGCCTATTTGACTAGCTTTTAGGAGTCAAAAATGCATGAAATTTTGTGGAAAGGTGTCTAAGATTTGTTTAAGTTAATTCATAGTTTAAACTTCTATGTACGACTGCCCAAGGACAATCCAAGGTCCCTTGAGGACGACCCTTGCATTTTGGGGTCAAGGACTGCATGGGCAGTGTGAACCCACGAAGGGAGGTGGCTGAATATGTGTGGATCGACGGGGCATCGATGCCATACGTCGACCAACACTTAGCAAAATCCTTGAAGGTCCTTTTTTGGCAGGTCTCTGAACTCATCGACGGATGAGCAGCATGGAAGGGGGCAAGGGTCGTCGACTCACAGACAGACCGTTGGTCGAGGTCTTGTCTATAATGGCCTAATTTTCTGCACGTTTTTAATTTGGATAAATTAATTAATTAGGTGGTAATTAATTATTTAGGGGCTTAGGGAGGTTTAACTAAGTTAATTAATTACCTATATAAAGGCCTAACCTAAATTAGACTAACCTAAGCTCATAATTCCCAAACCCCATACTCTCTTCCTTCTCTCTTCTTTCTCTCTCTAGTGAAGAATACCATTGAAGAAGAAGCTAGGAAAGGTTTTAAGGGCTTCAAAGAGTCAATTTTCACCATCAATATTCATCAATTATCAAGGTATGGGATCTATTTCACCTTTGCTACCTCTTTCTTCAAGGGGTTCCATCAAATTGATTTCCAAAGTTTAGTTTTCAAGAAGGTTTTCATCCAATACGAACTTATGTTATGAATTGATTTGCTTATGATTTCTTTTGGATATTATGAATATATTAACATGTAACTTAAATCAATTATGATATTTTTTGATGGATTGATCTAGGTTGTAGAAGATGACCTTTACCCCTTAACCCTAGGTTGTAATCTTTATATGAATTATATTGTATTGGTTCAATTGAATTTGTTATTGGTTGAGTTACTATTAGATGATGTTGTATCAATTATGACTATACTAGGATTAATTATAGTCCTATAATGCCATTTCTTACTCACTATATGATGATGTTATATCAATTATGTTGTTGTAATACAAGTCATGCTTCAATTGAACTACATCATCAATCACAAGCCATCATAATTGAAGTAAATCTTAGGATCATAAAGACATACTCAATCTCCTTCAATAGCCATCACCATGGTCTTACCATCAACAAATTAAATACATCCAACAATAGGTGTAGTAACATCAATCAATAGTAATTAACACAAGAACTAGGTCAATTGCATCATCACTATCCAATTAACATCAACTCAAAATGTAGGGTTAGGGGAAATAGGGTTCATCATAAATTCATCAAGAATTTTATCCAATTCCAACAATACATTACCCTAGTCAATCCATACGTGAATTAAATTAGATAAAACAAGTCTACTGATCAATTCATAGTTCAATTCCTATTAATTTACAATCAACACCCATGATTTGGGGAAATTGGAGAAAAGGACATGATCTTTATGAAATTAAATCAATTAACCAGTAATCAATACTCAAATATTCATAAGTAATCAAAATTAATCAAGATCAATCATCAATTTGAAGTTTAGAGGAAAACCCATTAGAATTGCAAAATCCTTAAAATTGGGTAATCTAGAAATCAACTTTGAAAGGACCTCTTGGGGAAAGGAAACCCAAGAGTAAAGAACCCATGGCTCATTGAAGATGAATCCACAAAATTGAAGTGAAAATCCTAGAGATATTGACCTTTTTTTTCAAGCTTTCTTCCTTCTTCAATGGAAGAATTGGGGAGAGAGAGTATAGAGAGATGGGAGATTTTGGGGGTTTTTTGGGAATTGGGTCTGGAGTGAGTTAAAATGTCATTCCTATTTTTATTTTTGAAAAAATGATCTGAGGAAGTAGGATCCGTGTGGGAAGTGCGTCGCATAGTAGCCCCTTGAATCTTCACTCACGCAGGATGCTTTGGAAGCCTAACCACCCATGTCGGGGTCCTTCTTAAGGACTCTTCGAATAATCCTTGACGCATCATTATTGGACGTTTAGACCCTCTATACTAGATTTTACCTATTTAAAGTGTTCTTAAAAGTTTTAGACTTCATACGACCTCTCAAACCTTTACTAAACATAGCACTATCAACTCGTTCACTTTAGCTAGTTTCTGGACCTCATGGACATTTTTTGACATCTTTGCTCTAAAACTTCTCGGATGACTTATATATATTATTTTAGGTCTTAGAAAAGTATATAATCACATAGACACTTGGGTTAGACTCTAGATTAGTCTTGACTTTTTGGAGTGTTACATTATCCCCCCTTAGGAACATTCGTTCCCAAATGACACTTATTTGTTTTTAAAAGAGGAGGATAGACTCAAGACTAGCAGCCCAACCAACAATGTACAACATAAACATTAACATAACTTACAACTCAAGGAGTGTTACACAACTACATTCAACACATAATCATGGTATTTACACATATGACTCAAAACATCAACTTTTACACATAGGAGTTCAAAATCACAACATGAGGAATTTTCTTCTAACAACAACAACATGGGCTCAACCTACGATTAAAGTGTCAATTATGCCAAAGTTCCTTCTGAACATACCAACATGCTAAATATCACATTATGAAGGAAGCAACATACCAAAAGAACATTTTTCCGTGATAGTTCATTTTAGCATAAACCTTTTACCATAATCATGTATAACTTTGTAAAACAAGTAAAATTTAAATTAACTCATTATTTTCATTATTAATAGGAATAACTAACCTTAGCAAGCAAAGATATGAGAATAACGGGTCATGTCGACGTCGGTCTCCGATGTTGGATCCATAAAACTTTTATGGAGGCCACATCCTTGTTCCTCAACCTCTTAAGTTATCGATCAAGGATTTGAACTGGAACTTCCTCATAGGAGATATTCTCTTTCACTCTAAGACCTTCAATAGGAATAATTGACTCAGGGTCACCAATGCACTTCTTTAGCATAGATACACGGAAAATCTTATGAACCAAAGATAGCTCACTAGGTAATCTCAACTCGTATGCAACCTTGCCAACTCTTTGCGAAATTTCATAAGAACCCACATAACGAGGAATTAACTTCTCTTCTTGTCAAATCTTACGACCCCTTTCGTGGGTGATATTTTAAAATAAACCTTGTCACCTTCTTCAAATCTAATGTTTTTCTCTTATTGTCGGAATAAGACCTTTGCCGACTATAGGTTGTTTGAAAGCGATTTCTTATTAGGTGAACTTTCCCCAAGGTCTTATAGATCAAGTCGGGGACCATGAAGAAAAGATTCTCCAACCTCAAACAATCCAATTGGAGACCTGAACCTCCTACAATACAATGATTCAAAAGGATCCATGGATATTGAGGAATAATAACAATTGTTATAAGAGAACTTAACCAAAGGAAAGTATTCACCCCAACGACTTGTTAAATTAATGATACAAGCTCAGCACATCCTTAAGAGTTTTGATAGTACGCTCCACTTGACCATCCTTTTGGGGATGAAAAGTGGATCTCATCTTCACTTGTGTACCCAACCCTTTTTAAAACGATCTCCAAAACATAGATGTAAATTATGAGCCCCTATCCGATTTAAAGGATACCGGAATACCATGAAGACTCACAATCACATATATATATAGATATTTTCATAATCTTCCACCGAGTAATTGCACTTAACGGGAATAAAATGTGTGGACTTGGTTAATCTATCAACCACCACCTATATCGAGTCATTTTACCCCTTCGAATCTAAGGCAAACCCAGCATAAAGTCCATATTAATACCTTCTGTCACGACCCAAAACCGGGCCGCGACTGGCACCCATATTTACCCTCCTATGTGAGCGAACCAACCCATATAGACCTTAACATTTCAATATATAACAACAGAAATAATGCGGAAGACTTAACTCATTAATAAAACAATTCAAAACTATTATTATTATCCCCAAAATCTGGAAGTCATCATCACAAGAACATCTATCTCAAATTGCTAAACTAAAACTGTCTAAGAAACTAAAACTAATACTAGCTAGTCCATGCCGGAAGTTCAAGGCATCAAGACTTGAAGAAGAAGACCCAGTCCAAGCTAGACGCATTAGCTCANCCTGAATTTCCGAAGGTAGTGAAGGCGGCTAGATCTACTGTTGAGTTGAAGTTGACGGAACGTTTGCTGCATTACACAAATAACAAGGAAGAAAACATAAAAAGTAGGGGGTCAGTACAACCACAAGTACTGAGTAGATATCATCGGCCAACTCAAAATAGGGAACAGTATATATCAATAATAATGTAAATCAACTACAATACTCAACATGTAGCAATAACAACATGAATTCATCAATAACTACAACCGAGTTCACACATGAGGACTCGAGCCTCAATACCATACTCATTTGGGAATTAAGTTCATTAGATTGAGTATATTCATTATCTTTCTTCCTCTTGTGTCGGTACGTGACACTCTGCTCCTCTATTCCTATCCTGGTGCCGGAACGTGGCACTCCGATCCTCATATTCATTCTATCCTGGTACCGGAACGTGGCACCCGATCCATATTCTATCCTGGTGTCGGAACGTGACACTCCGATCCTCATATTCATTCTATCCTGGTACCGGAACGTGGCACCCGATCCTCATTCTATCCTGGTGCCGGAACGTGACACTCCGATCCTCATATTCATTCTATCCTGGAACCGGAACGTGGCACCCGATCCTCATATTCATTCTATCCTGGTACCGGAACGTGGCACCCGATCCCCTAATTCATCAAGCCTTCTTTCATACTAAAGCATCATCATTAACAAGTGAATTAGGGTTCTTTCAAGATTTGGGATTCAAAACTTCATCATGCTCATATAATTACATATATATATATATATCATATTCATACAAGCATACAATTAAGCACATAGTAGGGTTTACAATACTATCAACACATATCATTCACTATTAAGAGTTTACTACAAGTAGCAGGAAATCAACCATAACCTACCTCCACCGAAGAATTGGAATCAACAAGCAATTTCCCAAGCTTTGATATTCTTCTTCCTTGTTCGACTCCCTCTCTCTCTCTTCTTTTCTCTTTTTCTTATTCAAACCCTCTTTCTTTTACCCTAATTATTCTATAATTAAGAATGAAAGATGGTAATAATGACCCACTAATTAACTTAAGGTTACCTATTTTAACCCCCAAGTAATTAGATTTATTAATATTAACCCTCAAACTTTATAATTAAGGAAAGAATAGTCCAAAACGTCCCTTAAAACGTGGAAAGAAATCTGATTCTGACTGGGACTGCGCGACCTGTGACGGGCCGTCATGCCTGCGACGGTCCGTCACTCCGGTCGTCGCAGCCTCTTAAAACTCAAGTGGACTGTGACGGTCCGTCACCCCTGTGACGGTCCGTCCTGTCAGTTCACTACGGAGTTCAGAGAGTCGATTTTCAGTACCAAATTTCAAAATTCTAAGTTTCATGGAACGAAACCTCTATGACGGACCGTCGTGCCTATGACGGTCCGTCGTGGTGTCTGTAGTCTAGGCCAGTTTTTCCAGAAATAAAATCTGCTGCTCAAAACGACTAAACGGGTCGTTACAATAGATACCAATTTACCCATCGTTCGTCCCCGAACGATCAAAGGAAGAAAAACAAGGGCGGAAGGAAGTACTGAATCAGTAGCGGATGTGGGTATTTTTCTTGCATGTCCGCCTCCTTCTCCCAAGTAGCCTCTTCATGGTCGATTCTTCCATTGAACCTTGATGGATGTAATTTCTCTCGACCTCAACTTGCGAACCTCCCTATCTAATATAGCAACCGGTTCCTCCTCATAAGTCAAATTCTCATCAAGCAAAACTGAATCCCAACGGATGATGTAGTTTCCATGTCCATGGTATCTTTTCAACATGGATACATGAAATACCGGATGTACTCCGGACAGCCCTGGAGGTAAGGCTAATTCATAAGCCACCTCCCCTACTCGCTTTAGTACCTCAAATGGTCCAATATACCTTGGACTTAGCTTACCTCTTTTGCCAAACCGCATCACCCCTTTCATGGGTGAAACCTTCAACAAGACTCGTTCACCTTCCATGAACTCTAGGTCTCTAACCTTTCGATCTGCATACTCTTTTTGTCTACTTTGCGCCCAGAAGCTTTTCTTGAATAGATTTCACTTTCTCCATCGAATCCCTCAACAGATCAGTACCCCAAGGCCTAACCTCAAATGCATCAAACCACCCAATGGGAGATCTACACCTCCTCCCATACAATGCTTCAAATGGGGCCATATCAATGCTTGAGTGGTAGCTATTATTGTATGAAAACTCTGCTAAGGGTAAGAAGCTATCCCAATGGCCACCAAACTCTATCACACATGCACGAAGCATATGCTCCAACACTTGAATCGTTCGCTCAGATCGACCATCGGTGCGAGGATGGAACGCAGTACTAAGGTCCAACCTAGTACCCAATTCCGTATGCAATGTTTTCCAAAACTTAGAAGTAAACTGCGTACCTCTATCTGATATAATGGATAGTGGAACCCCATGCAATCGAACGATTTCTGAGATATAGATCTTGGCTAACTTCTCTGCATTGTAAGTCACCTTGACCGGGATAAAATGAGCAGACTTAGTTAACCTATCAACAATCACCCAAATGGAGTCATACTTACCCATTGTCTTTGGAAGACCAACCACGAAGTCCATTGCGATTCTCTCCCACTTCCATTCAGGAATGGGCATTCTCTGAAGCGTTCCTCCAGGCCTTTGGTGTTCATACTTTACTTGTTGACAGTTTGGACACTTGGCAATAAAGTCAACAATATCACGCTTCATTCTACTCCACCAAAAGTGTTGCTTTAGGTCACGGTACATCTTGGTCGCACCCGGATATATCGAATACCTTGAACTATGAGCCTCTGCCAGAATAGTGTTGATCAAATCATCAACTCGGGGTACACATACCCTTCCCTTGATTCTCAAAACACCTTCCTCATCGATTTGTGCTTCCTTAGACTCTCCTCGCAATACCTTATCTTGGATTCTTCTTAGTTTCTCATCATCAAACTGTTTTCCCTTAATCTTGTCAAGAAAAGAAGATCTTGACTCCACACTAGCCAACAATCCTCCCTTCTCCTTTACTTCTAACCTCATCAAGTCGTTAGCCAGAGTCTGAACCTCTCTAGCCAATGGTCGTCTAGAAACTTGCAAGTGAGCTAGACTTCCCATGCTTCCCGCTTTTCTACTTAAGGCATCTGCCACAACATTCGCTTTTCCCGGATGATACAAGATAGTGATATCGTAGTCCTTTAGTAACTCCATCCATCTCCTCTGTCTTAAGTTCAAATCTTTACGAGTAAAGACATCTTTGAAGGCTACGATGATCCGTGTAGACCTCACACTTAACCCCATACAAATAGTGTCTCCATTGCTTTAATGCAAACACTACCGCAGCCAATTCCAAATCGTGGGTCGGATAGTTACGTTCATGCACCTTTAATTGCCTTGAAGCATAAGCAATCACACTCTTCTCTTGCATTAGTACTGCACCCAAACCAGAATAGGATGCATCACAATAAACAATGAAGTTCTTACCCTCTACTGGCAAGGTAAGGATAGGTGCGGTAGTCAACAAAGTCTTGAGCTTCTGAAAGCTTTCCTCACATTCATCTGACCATACAAATGGAACATTCTTCTTAGTCAAGTTCGTCAATTGGGAAGCAATAGAAGAGAATCCCTTGACAAATCGGCGGTAGTAGCTAGCTAACCCAACAAAGCTTCTTATTTCTGACACATTAGTGGGTCTTACCCAATTCTTCACTGTCTCGATCTTAGATGGATCTACCATCACTCCATCCTTAGAAACTACGTGCCCCAAGAAGGACACTGCATCTAGACAAAACTCGCACTTAGAGAACTTGGCGTAAAGCTTTTTCTTCCTCAACAACTCTAACACCATTCTCAAATGCTCCTCATGTTCCTTCTTGCTCTTTGAGTATACCAATATATCATCAATAAATACGATCACGAAGAGGTACAAATATGGTTTAAAAATCCCGTTCATCAAGCTCATGAACGCAGCAGAGGCATTCGTAAGACCAAAAGACATCACTACAAATTCATAATGTCCATACCTAGTCCGAAAAGCAGTCTTTGGCACATCCGTTGCCCGTATTTTCAATTGATGATAACCGGATCTCAAGTCAATCTTAGAGAAGACACAAGCACCTTGTAACTGATCGAACAAGTCATCAATGCGAGGAAGAGGATACTTGTTTTTTATAGTTACCTTATTCAGTTGTCTATAGTCTATGCACATCCGAAAACTCCCATCCTTCTTCTTCACAAACAAAACCGGAGCACCCCAAGGAGATGCACTTGGTCTAATAAAGCCTTTGCTCAACAACTCTTGAAGTTGTGCCTTTAACTCTCTTAACTCTGCGGGAGCCATTCTATAAGAGGGTATAGAAATGGGGCGAGTGTCTGGTTCAAGATCAATGCAGAAGTCAATATCCCTATCTGGCGGCATGCCAGGAAGATCTGCAGGGAACACATCCAGAAACTCACGGACTATCGAAACCGACTCAATCGAAGGTACTTGAGTAGTGTCATCCTTGAGATGTGCCAAGAAAGCTAAACAACCCTTACTAATCATCTTCCAAGCACAAAGAAAGGACACGATACGAACCGGATTGGGAGTGTAGTCTCCCTCCCACACTAACGGATCTGCCTGTGCTTGGCTAACGTCACAGTTTTAGCATTACAATCCAAAATCGCAAAATTCGGAGAGAGCCAAGTCATACCCAGAATTACATGAAAGTCACCCATTTCTAAAATAACCAAATCTACATAAGTGTTGCTCCCCACAAAATTCACCAAACAAGACCTATACACTTTTTCAACTACCACAGACTCACCCACCGGAGTAGAAACACGAATAAGCATATCAAGTAATAAACAATGTAGATTTAGTCCATTAGCAAATGATGAAGATACATAAGAAAATGTGGATCCAGGATCAAACAATACGGAAGCCATGCAATCACAAATCAAAAGGTTACCTGTGATGACAGCATCGGACGCCTCCGCTTCAGATCTCCCAGGGAAAGCGTAACAATGGGCCCTATCACCCGTCTGTCCATTGCCCCTACCATGTTGCGTAGTAGTGGCTCCAGGTTGCCCATCTCCTCGGCCGTTTTGGTGACCACCATTACCTCGACCACCACGTCATCCAGAAAAACGGCCTCTACCATGACCACCTCTACCTCTAGCTATTGGGGTTCTGTAACTCTGGTTTGGACAATACCTCTTAATGTGTCCAACCTCCCCACATCCATAACACTCTCGGGGTTCATGCATAGGTCTCTCGGAGTAGTGTTGACCGTTCTGAGGTGGACCCCCAACTACAGTCTGTAGTGAAGACTGAATTGGTCGACTTGAGTAACCTCCGGAGCTCTGTCCTCTTGAGTGAGAACCATTAAACTCGCCTCCCCTTCAAAACCTTTTTGATGTCGATGTAGTGGTGAAGTCATCTGGCTTCACTCCTTCCACCTCTATCACAAAGTCTACCACCTCTTGGAAGGATGTTGTCGTAGCCGCTACCTGTAAGGCTGAAATCCGCAATTCTGACCTCAACCCCTTTACAAAACGGCGGATCCGTTCTTGTGGACTGAAACAGAGTTGAGTGGCATACCTTTATAAAGCACGAAACTTAGCCTCATATGCGTTAACCGTCATCCTACCTTGCTCAAGACTCAAGAACTCATCCCTTTTTCTATCTCTCAACGTCCTTGGGATATACTTCTCCATAAACAGAGTAGAGAAGGATGCCCAAGTCATGGGTGTGGCCTCTGTCGGTTGACACTCGACATGTGATCGCCACCACATTTTGGCGTTCCTTTGAAACTGATAGCTTACGAACTCAACGCCAAACCGTTCTACTATCTCCATCTTGTGTAGTAGCTCATGACAATCAACCAGGAAATCATAAGCATCTTGATTCTCGCACTTTGAAGACCGGAGGTTTCAATTTCAAGAACTTCTTGAAAAGTTCGTGGCCGATCGTTTGTCATTATCGGTCCAAAGAGTCGACGTGGAAATGTGCCTATCTCCACGAGGCATCCATGCGGGAGCCATAGTAGCCGCATGTCGTACCTCTCAAAACCGGAGGTGTTGGTGCAGAAACCACTGGAGGTGCCTGACCGTGATCAGATAACCCGCTAAGATAAGCGAGAACCTGATTGATCATCTCTGGGTAGGTTGGGGTGGCAATTCCTCATTCTGCTCTTGTTCATTCTCCCCATCCTCCCCTTCTCCTACTACCTCCTCAGTCGGTGGAGGAGTCACTGCCCTAGTATCAGATGGGCTAGGTGCTCGTCCTCTTCCTCTAGAGGACGTCCTCCCACGACCTCTCCCACGGCCTCTTGCCGTTGTTCTTCCTCGAGCTACAGCCCCAGTGGCAGGCTCAGACGCACCCTGTCTTGCCGGTGCTGGTGTTGGTGTAGTGGTTGCTCTAGTTCTAACCATCTGCGAAAGAGAGTGAAGATGGTCAGATACCAATTTGTATCATCTAGATACCTATTGGATTCAAGTAGTAGCACGAAAGAAAGAATGAAAGAAAGGAATTTTCCTATAGTCTTATAGCCTCTCAAAGAAAAGTAAAGGCGTCCCCCTACCGTTCCTTAAGACTCTACTAGACTCGTTCTTGTGTGATGAGACCAACGAACCTAATGCTCTTATACCAAGTTTGTCACGACCCAAAACCGGGCCGCGACTGGCACCCACATTTACCCTCCTATGTGAGCGAACCAACCCATATAGACCTTAACATTTCAATATATAACAACAGAAATAATGTGGAAGACTTAACTCATTAATAAAATAATTCAAAACTATTATTATTATCCCCAAAATCTGGAAGTCATCATCACAAGAACATCTATCTCAAATTGCTAAACTAAAACTGTCTAAGAAACTAAAACTAATACTAGCTAGTCCATGCCGGAAGTTCAAGGCATCAAGACTTGAAGAAGAAGACCCAGTCAAAGCTAGACGCATTAGCTCACCCTGAATTTCCGAAGGTAGTGAAGGCGGCTAGATCTCTTGTTGAGTTGAAGTTGACGAACGCTTCTTTGCATTACACAAATAACAAGGAAGAAAATATAAAAAGTAGGGGGTCAGTACAACCACAAGTACTGAGTAGATATCATCGGCCAACTCAAAATAGGGAACAGTATATATCAATAATAATGTAAATCAACTACAATACTCAACATGTAGCAATAACAACATGAATTCATCAATAACTACAACCGAGTTCACACATGAGGACTCGAGCCTCAATACCATACTCATTTGGGAATTAAGTTCATTAGATTGAGTATATTCATTATCTTTCTTCCTCTTGTGTCGGTACGTGACACTCCGCTCCTCTATTCCTATCCTGGTGCCGGAACGTGGCACTCCGATCCTCATATTCATTCTATCCTGGTACCGGAACGTGGCACCCGATCCATATTCTATCCTGGTGTCGGAACGTGACACTCCAATCCTCATATTCATTCTATCCTGGTACCGGAACGTGGCACCCGATCCTCATTCTATCCTGGTGCCGGAACGTGACACTCCGATCCTCATATTCATTCTATCCTGGTACCGGAACGTGGCACCCGATCCTCATATTCATTCTATCCTGGTACCGGAACGTGGCACCCGATCCCCTAATTCATCAAGCCTTTTTTTATACTAAAGCATCATCATTAACAAGTGAATTAGGGTTCTTTCAAGATTTGGGATTCAAAACTTCATCATGCTCATATAATTACATATATATATATATCATATTCATACAAGCATACAATTAAGCACATAGTAGGGTTTACAATACTATCAACACATATCATTCACTATTAAGAGTTTACTACAAGTAGCAGGAAATCAACCATAACCTACCTCCACCGAAGAATTGGAATCAACAAGCAATTTCCCAAGCTTTGATATTCTTCTTCCTTGTTCGACTCCCTCTCTCTCTCTTCTTTTCTCTTTTTCTTATTCAAACCCTCTTTCTTTTACCCTAATTATTCTATAATTAAGAATGAAAGATGGTAATAATGACCCACTAATTAACTTAAGGTTACCTATTTTAACCCCCAAGTAATTAGATTTATTAATATTAACCCTCAAACTTTTTAATTAAGGAAAGAATAGTCCAAAACGTCCCTTAAAATGTGGAAAGAAATCCGATTCTGACTGGGACTGCGCGACCTGTGACGGGCCGTCATGCCTGCGACGGTCCGTCACTCCGGTCGTCGCAGCCTCTTAAAACTCAAGTGGACTGTGACGGTCCGTCCTGTCAGTTCGTTATGGAGTTTAGAGAGTCGATTTTCAGTACCAAAATTCAGAATTCTAAGTGTCATGGAACGAAACCTCTGTGACGGACCGTCGTGCCTATGACGGTTCGTCGTGGTGTCTGTAGTCTAGGCCAGTTTTTCCAGAAATAAAATCTGCTGCTCAAAACGACTAAACGGGTCGTTACACCTTCCCACTTCCACGCGGGAACATGGATTTCTTGAAGTAAACCACCAAAGTTTTGGTGCTCAGCTTTCACCAGTTTTCAATTCGGACACTTTCCAACTAATTTTGATAGGTCCTTTTTCCAGCCATCCGACCAAAACACTTTAACACTTCGAAAATGCAAAACATATTCTAGATCCTAACATAAGTCTAATAAGGTTTAGAAACTATTTTAAGGTCCATCTTAATGAATATAACTCATTGAGGAAGTCTAGAAACCAAAACGTTCAAAAACGTCCATGACATCTGGAAACTAGTTCAAGGAGGTATTAGCATGCCTTAGCCTATTTGGCTATTTAGGAGTCAAATATTTATGAAATTTGGTTGAAGGGTGTATAAGATGTGCTTAAGTTAATTCATAGTCAAAAATTCCAGGTACAAATCTTCAAGGACCAAACAAGGACCCTTGAGGAGGACCCTTCCATTTTGGGGTCAAGGATTGGTTGGACGTGTTCACCCACGAGGACAGTCGATGGAGCGTGTGTGGATTGACGGAGCGTCGATGCCATCCATCGACCAAAACATATCAAAATATCTGAAGGAACTGTTTATGCAAGTCTCTAAACTCATCGACGTATGAGAATCACGGAAAGGGCAAGGTTCGTCTACTCACAGACGGACCATTGGTCGGGGTCTCATCTGTGAAGGCCTATTTTCTGCACGTTTTTAGTTGGGATAAATTAATTAATTGGGTGGTTGGTTAATTATTTAAGAGATTAGGGAGGTCTAATTAAGTTAAACAATTACCTATATAAAGACCCTAACCTAAATTAGACTAACCTAAGCTCATAATTCCCAAACCCCAACTCTCTTCCTTCTCTCTATTTTCTTTCTCTAGTGAAGAACTCCATTGAAGACTAAGCTAAGGAAGGGTTTAAAGTCTTCCAAAAATCAAGTTTCACCATCAATCTTCATCAATTATCAAGGTATGGGATCTATTTCACCTTTGATACCTCTTTCCTCAAAGGGTTCCATTAAATTGATTACCAACGTTGCCTTTTCATGTGGGTTTTCATCCAATACGAAATTTATGTTATGAATTCATTTATTTATGATATATTTTTGATATTATGAATAGATTAACATTTAATTTAACTCAATTATGATATATCTGTATGTGGTCTAGGTTGTAGAATATGATCTTTACCCCTTAACCTAGGTTGTGATCTTGATATGAATTATATTGTATTGGTTCAATTGACTTGGTTATTAATTCAATGACTACTATATGATATTTTTATACTAATCATGAATGAATTAGGGTGAATTATAGTCCTATCATGCTAGTTCATGAGAATTTGATCTAGATTATGAAGTATGTTGTGAATTGACCTAAGTATCTTATCTTAACCTCTGAACTAGTGATAAATTGTGATATAGTGATTCAATTGACCTTGTTATAATGTTGGTTATTGAATTTTAATTATGTTATACCCTAATATGGTTGAGTTAAGGGTTGATGGTAAGACCTTGATGATGGATTATGAAGGAGACTTGGTAAGTTTTGTGATCCCTATCTTTTACTTCAAATTTTGGTTAGTTGTTATTATATCATGATGTTGTATTGAAGTATGCCTTTTATTAGTATTAATAGGGTGGTATAATGTTTAATTAAAAATTTCTTGAATATGATTTTAGAGGTATTGGCGTAAGATGTAAATGTTATAATAATGGTGAATGATTTACCGACGTGTCTTATCATGATATGAAAATGTTAATGTGATAACCTCAACTATATTAATTGTAATGAGAGGACAATACTAATGTGATTCTTATTAAGATATAATTATGATGATGTTTATACAAGGGTTAGACCCTATTACCTACAATATGTTATAATGACTAATAAAGACATTAAACACATTTCAAAAGGAACTCTAGCTTAGCACCGAGTGAACAAGAGTGAGGAGTTTCCCTTACAACATAGGGAAGGTAGGATCACTAATATACTCTTTATATTGGAGACTACAATGCATGTATTATAAAGAAGACCCTAACTATATCTCCTAGTTCTTGAACTATGTTGCCCCCATAGGATTAATAGCTAGTGGATCCACATAGTCGCAATGTTCATGTTTTGGTACTACCTTGGAAAGTAGTCCACCTTCTTTCGACACAAGTTTCTATGACACCAGAATCCACATTAGCTCATGTGGTCTATGTCGGTTAGACTTGAAGGGAGTCTTAAGGGGTTTAGCTTAGTCTAGGTAGTGGTAGGGGACTCTACCTAAACATTGCACTAGTTAGACTTGAAGGGAGTCTTAGGAGGATGTTCTTATGTATGAATATGTTTATGATTGTATATGATATGCATATGATGAACTTGTGCATTGTTGATACTATATGTTGTTTGGTGTCACTTACGGATATGTGTTGGTCTATATTGTTGAAGTATGATGTTATGTACTCTTAAATGTTATCATATGTGAAATAGGATGTTAGTCATGATTCTTGTTGATTTACATGATTGAGTAAGGTATGGGGTTTTGCTTGGTCATTGCACTTGTTGACTTGATAGGGGTTCATGGGTAATTGTCTTTCTTTAGTTATGTTAAAATGCACTCTTATTCAGCTTGCTACTATTACAACTTGATGATTGAATTACGTGGTTATGTAATTACTATATGTTACGCATGTTGACTTCACTAGACTTGATGTTGTTGTTCTTGTGATGTACATGCCTATGACCTAATGAACATGTCCTATTGGTTGGTATAGTCGTGTTGAATGTTCAAAAAGGTTTTCAAGAAAATTGTGTACTTAATGAAATGTCCATTTTTCATGTTTTCAAAGTATGTGTGCATATGGTCTCATACTTAGTACATGTGGTGTTCTAACCCATTTCTTCCTTTTCCACAACATTTTAGGTTCCAGTAATTGAAGGGATTTTGGAGACGACATTGAATAAGACTTGGATTTCTTGATCATCCAAGTAGGGTAGCTCCTCACTTTCCGAGGATGTTGCCACTATCAAGCCATGATGTTGTTTTTTGTATTAATACTATTATGTTTATTTCCTTTTTATTTGGATATTAAATGTTGTATGACCTATATGTGGTCTTGTTTCATTGATGTATGGGATACGATAATTTGATATACTCTTATTAGATGGTTATGAGATGAGACGACTAATTTTAGACTATGTTATCTTTTATGTACTTATGTGCAATAAAAGTAGAAGACTAAGTAATCATCCTAAACGAAGAGCCTATGTATACTCGATTCATATAGTCTATGTGTACGTAGAGGTCTATGTAAACCTCTGAGTAGAAGTACTGAAAAGTTTTAAATTTTCCACTAAATTTGACCTAAGAATGTAATGATGTAAGGTAAGAGTCTAATCTTAGTCCTCAAAGAGGATGAAGACGTCGGTTACATCTAAGGGGTATTCCCGCATGTGACAAACTTCGAATCAGATCCATGAGGTTTAATATCTTTGAGTAAATGTCACTCTCAACCATGTATATATAAGTTTGTATTCATAATTGTGAAGAACACCAAACTTATGAATAGGAATCTATGAGATGCTTAGGAATTTCTCACTTTCTTGGAAGTCCAATATCGCACCTTTACAGTGTTCACTCTATGTGATTTTGCATGTAATACTCTTATTGTGATTATAGGCAAAGAATACTCGAAGGAATGCAGCACGAAGACTTGAAGAAGAGATTGTCAATGCAGAAGTTCCTTCCCGTTGTGATCAAGTTCCTCCTCTTGAGGAACATGTGAATGATGACCAAGATCCGGCCAATCCTCCTCCTTTGACAGATGAGAACATAAGGTTCGCTCTCTTCCAAATGGCGCAAGCTATTACTAACCAAGCACAAAGCTCCACTACTCAAGACCAAGCTAATGACGGCCCAAGCTAATCGGGAGGTTGTACCTGAGCTCATCAACAAGTTTCTACCATGGGCTCCCGTCTAAGGGATTTTACTACGATGAATCCTCCTGCTTTTTATGGGTCCAATGTTGAAGAAGACCCCCAACATTTTATTGATGAAATCTACAAGATCCTCTATGCTATGGGGTTGTCTACTAGTAAGCGCGAGTTAGCCACTTATCAACAGAAAGATGTGTCTCAAGCACAGTACGTCCAATGGAGGGACAATAGGCCTTTAAGAAGTGGACCCATAACTTGGGAAGTGTTTAAGAAGGCTTTTCTCAATCGATTCTTTCCTAGGGAGAAGAGGGAAGCTAAAGTGGAAAAGTTCATCAACCTTCACCAAGGAGGTATGAGTGTGCTTCAATAGTCCTTGACATTCACTAAATTGTAAGAATATGCTCCTTCTTTGGTTTCCGATCCTAGGGATGAAATAAGTCATTTTGTGATGGGGGTGTCCGATGATTTGCAAGAGGAGTGTCATTCGGCTATTCTATATGACAACATGAACATTTCTCGTCTGATGGTTAATACTCAACATGTATAGGAGGCAAGGGCTAAGAGAAAGAGTAAAGATGCCATGAGGGAAAGATCTTTTCATGGTGGTTCTTCAAAGGGAAGTCTTCATATACAAGACAAGCCTAGGTTTAATAAGAGGGATTCTAATCAAGTTTCCAAGTTCCCTATGGCTAGGGATGATAGGGTGTTTAATCCTAAGTCTAATGGAAGGGATACTAGTTAACCAACCAGGAAGCCAACTTGTGGAAAGTGTGGCAAGAAGCACTATGGTGATTGTCTTAAGGGAACGGATTATTGTTTTGGTTGTGGTAAAAGTGGGCACAAGGTTATTTGTTGCCCTAGTGTGAGGGGCTAAGACCATATTATTGGTAAATCTCAAGCAAGTGGTTCAATGAGGCTCCGAAGAAGAACCGCTTCTATGCTCTCCGCTCTACGGGTGAGCAAGAGACTTCTCCCGACGTGGTGACTGGTATGTTGAAAGTCTTCTCTATTGATATATATGCCTTGCTTGATCCTGGTGCTACCTTATCATTTGTTACTTCTCTAAAATCTAAAAAGTTTGACATTTTACCCGATATCTTGCAAGAACATTTTGTAACATCTACCCGGTAGGTGAATCGATTGTTGCAAAAAGGGTGTAAATAAATTTTCCTATAATGATGCCCAATGGAGTTTATTATGTTGAACTAGTAGAAATTGATAAACTTTATTTTGATTTCATTTTCGGTATGGATTGGTTGCATGCTTGCATTGCCTCTATAGATTGTAGAACGAGGGTGGTGAAGTTTAACTTTACAAATGAGCCCATTTTAGAGTGGAAGAGGAGAAATTATATCCCTAGAGGCCGTATCATGTATTGTTTGAAAGCATGAATAATTATCTCTAAAGGGTGTTTATATCATATAGTAAGAGTCCAAGATTTAGACTCTAAAATTTCTCTCATTGAGTCAGTCCCCGTAGTGAGGGAATTTTTAAAGGTATTTTCTAATGACCTTCCTGGTATTCCTCTCGAATGGGAAATTGATTTTGGTATAGACTTGTTACCAGATACAAATCCCATTTCAATTCCTCCTTATTGGATGCCTACTAACGAATTGAAAAAGTGTAAGGCTCAACTCAAGGATATACTAGACAAAGGCTTCATTAGACCTAGTATTTCTCAATAGGGTGCTCCAGTTTTGTTTGTAAAGAAGAATGATGGGTCCCTTAGAATGTGCATTGATTATCACAAACTTCATAAATTCACTATTAACAATAAGTATCCTCTCTCTCGGATTGACAACTTGTTTAACCAACTCCAAGGGGCAAGCTACTTTTGGAAGATCGACTTGAGGTTGGGGTATCACCAACTTAGGGTGAGAGGTGAGGATATACCAAAAATGGTATTTCTGACTAGATATGGTCACTATGAGTTCTTTGTAATTCCTTTGGTCTCTCAAATTCCCTGGCGGCATTTGTAGATCTCATGGATAGGGTTTTTCGATGTTACCTTGATTCATTTTTCATTTTCTTCATTAACGACATCTTGGTATATTTGAAAAATGAGGGTGATCAAATGAGCCATTTGAGCGTGGTGTTGCAAGTGCATAAGGAGAATCAATTAGTTTCCAAGTATAGCAAATGTGATTTTTGGTTGAGGTCGGTGGCATTTCTTGGTCATGTCATCTCTAGTGACGCAGTTGAGGTTGATCCAACAAAAAAACGAGGCTATGAAAAATTGGCCTAGACCATACACTCCAACCAACATTAGGAGTTTCTTGGGTCTAGAGGGTTATTATTGGACGTTTGTGGATGTTTTTGCGTCCATTGTATCTCTCTTGAATACTTTGACCCAAAAGAGTAAGAAATTTGAGTGGTCAGAGGCATGTGAAAGAAGCTTCCAAATATTGATAGATAGGCTTATTTCCCTTTTGTTGTTGACTTTACTGGAGGGTACAATTGGTTTCATTGTGAATTGTGATGAATCCCTAGTGGGTTTAGGGAATGTAGTTATGCAACATGGGAAGGAGGTAGATTATGCTTCTACGCAACTTAAGGTTCATAAGAGAAACTACCCAACTCATGATCTTGAATTAGCGGTCGTGGTATTTTCCTATAAAAATATGGAGGCATTACTTGGATTGTGTCCATGTTCATGTATATACCGACCATAAGAGTCTCCAATTTGTGTTTACTCAAAAGAAGTTGAATCTCCGACAAAGAAATTGGTTAGATTTGTTAAAAGATTATGACATAAGTGTTCTCTATCACCCCGGCAAGGCAATGTGGTTGCGGATACTCTAAGTCAATTATCCATGGGTAGTGTGTCTCATATAGGTAAAGTCAAGAAAGACCCAGTCGATGTTGTTCATAGGTTGTCTAGATTGGGTGTGAGGTTTTATGATTCTCCGAATAGTGGTTTCATGCTCTATCATAACTCTGAGTCACTTTGCTAGTTGAGGTGAAGTCCAAACAACACCTTTATCAATCATTGATGGAGTTGAAGAAATCGGTTCTTGGTAAGCTTAATGAGTGATTCTCCTTAAGGGAGGATGGTGTCTTGAGGTATCAAGGAAGGTTCTGTGTTTCTAATGTAGATGGTTTGAGGAAACTTATCCTTGAGGAAGCCAATGGGTCCCGTTACTCTATTCATCTGAGTCGACCAAAATGTACCATGACCTTAGGGAAGTATTTTTGTAGGAAGGTTTGAAAATAGATATAGCGGAAGTTGTTGTCTAAGTGTCCAAATTGCAAACAAGTGAAAGCCAAACATTATAAGTGCGGTGGCTTACTACAAGAAATCCAAGTTTTACTTGGAAGTGGAAAGACATCAATAGAGGATTTGAGAATACCATTTCTTCTAGGGTATACTCTCGGGGTACCCAAATTGATGATTGGGTTTTCCTAAAGGTCTCACCTATGAATGTTCCAAAGATGAATGTTCCTAAAGGGGAGATAATATAAAACCTCGTCTCTTAAAATGAAGAAAAATCATAGTTTTCATAAAATTGATGCCAGTACGAACTGAACCCCACACATACCAAAGGTGGGGTTCAACTGTTATGGCCCAAATATTTATAGTATCTAATCCCACCCAAGGTTGACGAGTAAAGTATGTGGTAGGACTTATAATCCGTAGGTGAGGGTCAGCATCCACTTAGAGGGAAATTGTTGTTGAGTCGACTTCAAACGGTCATAACTTTTAGAATAAAAGCAATTAGGTGGCCCTTGACCAACAAAATTACAGATAATTAAATCATCTTACCAACATCACCGAGTTTGCTAAAGTAACATCTAGAAATTATTCTCATTTTAATGAAGCCATGTCGGGGCATACTTGACCAATGATCCCGACCTATGGTCGGTAGGTTAATAAACGGTCCGTAGGTACCTCCGTGGATTTCTATCATTTTCTTTTAATTTAAGGTCATTAAGGTGTTTTTTTCCTATGCATTGGAGCCTTTAAACTACGTCGTTTAATGCCTAATCTACGTTGTTTTACTCCGTCTAAGAATAATAACTTAGTCAGACTTGCCCAGAATCCTCATTCTCAAAAAATCATCAAAACTTAGAACAAAAGAAAGGGAAACCTCGACCAAACTTGTCAATGCAAAAGCTTTTCTTCAATTCCATCCCATAAGTGAAAGAATTTCTCCTTAAATATAGTCACCGGGTATGTGGGATTTCACTAGTGGGTTCCTTTCATCCACTAGGTCCCTTAAATTAAGTCAGATTTTTTATTCTCTATATCTACCTTAGACCTAGGGTATCTAAAACCTTAGATATTGGCTGTGATTTACTTGTTATAGTATTCTTAATCAGATTATCACATTTTCTTGAAATTGTTTCTTAGTTCCTTGCATGAAACTCAATAACCTAGTTGTGTAAGTTCTCTTAGTTCATGCGCGAGTTTTGAATGTTTCTTTTTTAGTACCTTAATATTGCATTCTAAGATTTCCATGTCATAATATTAAGCTACCAGTGTTTCAGTTATGTTGTGTCATGCACATTTCCAGTTAGGAGTAAGCTTAGTATCAAGTTGGACTAGGGTTCAACGTACTCTCATAGTCCTAGAACTGTATGCCTTCTAGGTTTATTAGTACAATCTTTTGGGCATCAGATTTAATGATCACGCTAGTTATGCCTTTATACCCCTAGCAAGGTATATTGGGCCCTCTCATTGAGGCGTGTACATCAAACTCTAGATTAAGCTCATGTGGTTTTATGTCGATGAATAGTAGCTCCCACAGTCAGACTCTAGTACATTTGACTAAGTTTTCAGTTATACTTCAGTATTCAGCCTCAACATATTAAATTTATGATTGATACTTGGCTATTGCATTTACTTTAGTTTTTAGTTATATTTTAGTAACAGTGTTTACGTTAAGAATATATTATTGCTTAATTAAATTTGTTCAGCTTTTATTCCTTGTACAATTATTATCTATATCTTGCATGTTCATTACATTTTAAGTACTTATGCATACTCTTTGTACATCCTACATGATGTAGGTTAAGGTATTCAACATCCAGATCACGCATAGATTCATTCTCAATCTGCATTCAGCAGCTTCAGTGGTGAATTTTCATGCATCAAAGACAATAGACATGTCTTTCATATTTAGTCTTTTATTTCAGTTTTAAGTTTTACTAAAGTTAGTTTGGTCATGTTCCAGTAACTCTAGTCTGTAAATGTTTTCCGGACCTTTTATTAGATTCAGGTTTAGATTTGAGTGACTGTTGATATCGATGAAATCTTAGTAGTTTTATATATGTTCATATCAGTATTGGGTATTGGCTATCTTTCACTTATCTCTTGTTTTAGCTTCCGCATAGTATCTCTTATTCAGTTATTATTAGTATGGTTGATATATGTCTGACACAAGGTTATCTTGGGGTCACTCGTGATTCTAGGTATCGCGGTACATCAAGGGGGTAGCCTTGGAGCATGACAGGTTTGATCAAATAGGCTTGAAAAAACATGCATAAGAATTTAATGTTATGACTTTTTAATATATGTGATGGTGCAAGTATAATGTAGGTGTGACCTGTAGATTAGACAATGATGATGACTAAGTAGATAAAAGAGATCCTTAAGAGTTAGGAATGTAGAAGTGAACCCAATGTAATATGCGGTTGCATAATATTCTATAATTATTTAGAGATATGTATTTTAGTTAGTATGTTTGAGTATCTAAATGTTGAATGAAATATTTAGAGATAGATGGTGTTTAGTTTCTCTTTGCAAAGCCTTATTCTATATTTATTTAGAGGGATAAGAACTTCGAGGTGTGATGTCAATAAAATAGCAAGAAAGATTAGATCATGACGTGGTAGGTTAACTTATTATATTTTCTAGTAAAAGTTTAAGTTATATGATCATGAGTGTAGAAGTTAGAACAGATTTAGAGTAGCATCTTTAAAAGGAATATCCTATAATAAAGCTACTACATGTCTCGATAAGTTAAGTACCCATCCTTATATTATTAAATAGTTAAGTGGATATAGAATGGGCCCACAAACATAAAGTTTCAGCCTTGATCTAAGAAGGAGATGATAAGGAGAATGTAACATCCCGAAAAAATTACATGTCTAATAAAGAGCCCAATAAGTCTGTAAGAATGCATATTGGGGATATATAGGCATTCCAATGTCCAATACTGAGAAATATTATGCATAGCATAGAAAATTGTCTAAGGGGGTATAAGCCAATTTCTACAAAATACCCAAATAAGAAAAATATTGGGCATATTAGATAATATTGGCTTAAAGGGTGTTAGACAATTTTTCTAAGTATTAATAAGCTTGTTTAGGAAATGTATCTGCAATGAAGACCCTATGCTAAAGAAATTTATATCATCCAACTCACAAATAAGTATAAGGCATCCAAGTATCAAGCCTAGATACCATGGCACATGATCAATTAAAATGATCATGTAGATTAAGAAGTGCCCAAGGACAGAGTGAGGATCGATGGGAAAATAAGTACAAATTCTCAAATGAACCATATATAATAGTTATTTAGTAAAGTACAAACAACCCTGTAAAATATGTGAAGAAGCGGCCAAAGGAGGGGACCACCCTAACTGAATCCAGTTAGGGTAGTTAAGGGGAAAAACGTGCACAAGGGAGCAATCCATGTGGGGACTAACTTCCTACATAACTATAGGTACTAAAAAAATTTCCTAAATATCTAAATAACCTAGGACTAACCGAAATGGATCAACTAGTGCACCCGACAACCTAGGACTAAACTGGGTTAACACTAACCGAGTACTAGTATAAGAGGCAACCTACTACCTAACCTAGGATGGTCCAAAGAGTTAGTTAAGGTCCTAAAAACCTAGGGATACTTTAGTAATTACCCTAGGCTACTTAATTAATTAATATATAAACTTAATTAATTAATTTAAAGGGGACAAACCGAAATCACAAAGCAATTTCCAGATTTCGGTTAAAACAAGAAAAAGACAACCTAGTACATAACCAAGGATGTCTCAAAGGATTGATTATGATCCTAACGACTTCATGTTACTTTATTAATTACCTTAGGTAGCCTAAAAATTAAATTAGTAATTTAATTAATTGGTTTAAATGGTCAAAACGAAATCCTTACACTAACCTAGTATAATTCAAGAAACATCCTAATACTTAACCTAGGATAGTCCAAAAGGTTTAATTATGGTTCCAATGATTTAAGGGTACTTCTGTAATTACCCTAGGTCTCTTAATTAATTATATTATCCATTTAATTAATTAATTTAAAGGGGAAAAACGAAATTCTTAGGAAAAATTTTAGATTTGACTAAGTGTTGTGTTTTCCTATTTCTAGTCAATCTAGGAGGGGCTTTTTAGTAATTTATTTATTATTTATTTAAATATCTAATTAATCCTTAATTGAATGATTCAATATCAGTTCCTAAACCTAAAAATCACGATCAATCACTTAGAGAACACAATGCTAAAACAAACAAAAGAAAGAGGCAGAAAGTTCATAGACGTTCTAGGCGATCTCAAGGTTTCTTCAAGTTATCGTTTAAGGTGGTCTTCGTAGATTAATTTATTCTTAAGGTATGGGTTTCTCTCCTGGACTCATTTATCCACAAGAACTTTCTTTTGAAAGATTCAAATATCTTGAAAACTAGGGTTGTTCCCGTATTCTCATCAAACTCCCTTGTCCCTAGTATCCTTTTCGATTCAATGATGAATAGGTTAGAGACCATGTTTTTGGTATGTGTTCTGGCAGTTCTTAACATGTAGTGTTCTTGAATTATGAATATCAAATGAACCTATGAACTTGTAGTCATGTAAATTTAATATTATCATGTAAATTAAGAACCAATGATATGCTTAGTTACATCCGTGATGTGTTACGTGATTTTTGTGTTTTGGCCGAATGTTGACTTGTTGTTATTGTTATGTTATGAAGATTCTAAGTGTATCAAATATTAATATGATGCTATACAAGAGGTTTAAAAACTTTATCACTAAAAGACATAAACTAAGATAGGCTTAAAAGACATCTATGAAATAACATCTTGAATGAATTGCTTATCTTATGCCAACAAATTAGGTAACATTGTTTTGTCAAAAATGATGCATGCAAATGGATATGAGTTTATGTAAATTATTGAAATATTGGCTAATGGTTCATACATATTCAATTTTATGTAAAATTGGCTTATTCCAACAAAAATGTTTCATGTAGTTTAATATCCAAATGTTGAGACCAATACTAATCATATGTCAATCTTGTGTAGTTAGAGTATCAAATGATATTATAAGAACTTCTAATGTAATTCATTGAATCCAAAACCAAGGGTATGCCATTCATTGGGAAAACTCCCAACATGCTCTAAAATAATGAACTATGAACATATGTAACTCATTGAGAGAAGTGCTCATCGTCCATAAACGGTGAAATGAAGCTACTATACTAAAGTAAGGAAGTAACATGAGTTACAACATCATTAAAGGGGTCTAAATTAATTAAGTGTCCAGACTGGGGTGCTAAAAGAAGTGAGACAAGTCTTACTTACACCTAAGCTACTATGTTAAAAGAATACTCACGAATGAAGGTGGTAGAATGTGTGAGACTAGTCTCATTAACACCTAGGATGATATATAAGGACAATTCGCATTTCATCAATGTAAAGTAAGGATGATATGTAAGGACAATTCACATTTCATCAATGTAAAGTAAGGATGAAAAGTCATAAAATAAGTAAGTAAAACTCAATATAGAATCAAGCTTCCATAATGCTTGAGTCAACTCTAAAATATAAAGAAGATGATGAAAGTAAGAACAGCACCGATTGACTAGTTATGAGAAATGTACTTACACGTGTAAAGTCTCATGAGACGAGGCTACCACCGAGGTTGATAAGTAGTCTTATAAAGTCTCTAGTCTTTCAACTATGTCTAACAAATGTAGGCACTAGATAGTGGTTTCCATCTAAGAGAGCCAGGTATGTTTCGGTTTCACTTTAGCCAGTGATTCCACCTCTTTTCAGTGTGGGGAAGACACCGTATTTCATGTTTATCTCACATGAACTATGTCGGTTAATGCTCACGACATGTTCTTAGTTCACTGTAGCCGTGAGCCACTCCTTTTGGTGTGGAGTGAACACTTGAGATGGATTTGCCTTAGACGGGAATCACCCCTTTACGGTATAGGGAAGACACAGGATTTCATTAGTAGCTCACATGATCTAGATTCATTTTAACTGGTGAATCACCTCTTTTCAGTGTGGGGAAGACCCTAGATTTCATGTTAAGCTCGCATGATCTTATTCCCAATGATGTCACTATAAAAGTGAGAACGAATGATGATGATGATGGAACGTATGTTCAAAGTGAGCAATGAAGAAGAGCTTAAAAATGTCAATTGTCAATATCACAATAATGAAGTTTCAGCGAATAATGGCCAAAGCCAATTAAGATTGGCCTATAATGACTTCTTATATGATGTCAACAAAGGAAAGTAGAAACATAATGTTAACTAAATACCTCATAATTTTCCTAAGATGAAAGTAATGAAATAGATGGGATAACCAATAGAGAATGGCTTATGAAATGTTAATGAATACATAGTATAAAGAATGACTCACAATAAGGAAGGAATATCATTCCTTAGACCTTGGCTTACTTACATCGATTCATTATGGGTATGGGACTACAATAAATCATTGCAAATTTAAGTAAAACATAGGACCAACGGAATTATTTAACTACACAACAAGAGGAATAAAGAGACAGGAAAAAAAACTAAGTCCCCAAAGTGGAGCTCCGGGTTCGGGCAATCAAATTTTCAAATACTCGACCGAGTGGTTCTAAAACTATGTTTATGATACTAATATCTTGTTATCATATGGAAAATTAGTTGTTTTCATTGAATGCATTAAAATACATCATATTCATACCACAATTCAAAACTAACGAATTAGAAAAGTCTAATAACTGGACTTTCCAGAAATGGCATGTTGCTTAGGAAGAGCTTTCATTGATCATGCATAGATTTATGTGTATGTGTGCACACACCCATACTAAGTACAAGTAGTGTAATAATCCTATACAATTCACTTTTTTAAAAGGTGCACGCTAGAGGACAGATTGACAACACTTGCAGCGGTTTGGACTTCAGCGTTTCTCCAGACCATTTGGTAGGTCCTCTTGATTTTGAGGATGCTAAAGCTTAGTGTAGAGTTAGATATAGACAAAGCTAGTGGATATTGTCCCTAGTGTTTCCTTCATAGTTTATTTCAAAGCATTTTGTAGTAAGGCCATTTTTGGCAAACGTATTTATGATATATTTATATTTTGTTTCGAATTGATTCTTATGATAGATGGTTGTTTCATTTACATTGAGCTTAGTATATGATGCAATTATGTATCAAATATATGAAGTCTATGTACACTTCATACTTATAAAATGTTTTATATTTTCTGCCAAAATTTACCATATTAATGCAAGAAGAGCCTTATCTGCGACCTCTGAGAGGTCAACGACGCCGGTCTCGATTCGGATTCAAGAATCTGGGTCATGACAGAAAAATGTAGCACATCAAATCTTATGAATCATATTGCAAATGCATTTCAAAATGATTTATGATGAGATAAAAAATCATTTATACTATACAATATTATTTAGATTCAAAACCATTATGGTACTCTCCTCATCTATTGTGTCATAGTATTGTGTCATCAACCGCAATTAATACAGATTCTGCCCGTGCTAAGATTATATTATTGAATGAAATATCTAAAGGACAATGATCTTGATATTCTCCATTAACCCATGAAACATACCTATGTGATATACAACTCCAGATGCATGTTGATTTCTAAATATGCTCATTCCTGTGTACTCGTGATATATTCTTTTTGAATAGTGAAAATCATAATATGATAATTATGTTTTTAGTAAATACTTCTAAAACAACTTGTACCTATGATTTTGTTGTCCAAAACCTTATTTATGTTCTCCTATGGTACTGCCAACTGGTTATAACATTGTCTAGGACTAGAATGCCTCATTATGTGTTGTTTATGGTTCCTTTTCATGACTTACTCGTGACTATTACACTTATATGTTCAAGTTCCCCATTCATGATATTAAAATTCATGAGAAGTATAAGTTATGATTTAACATTATCTCTCTTATTCTAGATCCTTACATATTGATCATTTAGGGACCTTCCTTATTTTGCGATAATGGTATTGATAACAGAATGATGATGATTTTGGATAAGAATTTAGTTGTATCTTATAAGAAAGATCGGGATATGCTTATTTTATCTAAGGTTAAAAAAGTGAATTAAGGTCAAAGATCTCTTGTATTAAGTTGTTAGATGAAAAGTTTTTGTATGTCACTTTTTAGTAATCCTTGAAAATTTCAACTTGTAAAGATAATAGGAAAGCCACAGACTATTAAAAGAATTATTTACCTTGAAGTATATAAAGTGGTTATAGTTATAGGCTTGAACATTATGTTGATAACATATGGATAAATGCATTATGCACAAGTAGCTTCTTGATTTGAACTCAAAAGTTAGTTGAATGGTGTGGTTAAAATAAGTTTTAGTCTTTGGATAATTTTTTTAAATAAGAATATAGGATTAGTATGTTCATTGTACATGTAGCACCTTGTGACTCCATTAGGCTTGACCATGGTTATAGAATGCAGTTAGGCTCAAACTTGAGTAAGAGTATTCACATGTACCCAATGTAGGGTTATCAAGTACAACTAATGAAAGGTATTATTCAAAAGGAGAAACATATTTAAGAAGTGTTGATAGTAGAATTATTCTTACCTCATGCCCATGGTATCCAAATATTATGTCAAGTAGCTTTAGACGGTGTGTGGCCCATGTCCAAATCTATATCATTCATACTTTATGAATCTATGTTGGTTTCTATCATGAAATATGCGTGCGATTCATTACCTCGAATGTTATAAATATCCCCTTTTAAATTCTACTTGAGTCCAGTGGAGATTAAGTCCACCATTTTGTTATGTCATTCAGGTTTATGCTAGTTCTTATGGTCTTTGCATGTGCTTCTAAATTTCTTATTGTGGATTGCGAGACCCCTATTGCTGGTGTAACACTTTGAGAATCCAAGACGAGTCATAGAGCCTAAAATATTTGCCATGGGTCTAAGAACTATTTTAAGACCTATTTTAATGAATATAGGTCATTTAGGAAGTTTAATAACCAAAACGTCCAATAACGTCCATGACGTTAGGAAACTAGTTCTAAGGGGTACTAGCATGCCATAGCCTATTTTACTAGCTTTTAGGAGTCGAAAATCCATGAAATTAGGTGGAAGTACGTATAAAAAGTGTTAAAGATTATTCGTGGTGGAAACACTCGGGTACGACTCCCCAAGGACCAACCAAGGGCCTTTGAAGAGGACCCTAGCACATCAGAGGCAACATTGCATAGGCAGTGTGAAACCACGAGAAACCATTAATACCTCGTGTGTGGATCGATGGGGTGTCGATTCCCACCTTCGTACCACAATTAGACATATTGATGGAGCCTCTGCCTGCACTAGTCTCTAACCAAGACGACGGTTGTGTAGGACGAAGTGGGGACCAACCATCGACTCATAGACTGCCCGTCGACGGGGTTCCGTCTGTGAGGGTTAAGTTTTTCTATATGTTTTTAATATTGGTTAATCTAATTAATTAAGGGTTTTAGGGTTTATTTATGGATTAATTAAAGATTAATTAACTAATTTAACTCCCCATATAAAGACCCCAACCCACATTAATCTAACACAACTCACAAAAATAAAACATTTTCCTTCTCTCTTCTTTCTCTCTCTATTTCGAAGCCAGCATTGAAGACAAGCTAGGGGAGGTTTTGGGGGAAGTAAAGGGATGATTTAACCATCGAATCTTCATCAAACGTTAAGGTATAGGATCTAATTCACCTTTGAGACTCTTTCCTCAAAGGGTTCCTTCAAAATGGATTTCAAATGTTGGGTTTTCCAGTGGGTTTCACTCAATTACGTATTTTATGTTATGAACTGAGTTGTTTATGATTTATTTAGGATATAATGGATGTATTAAAATTTAATTTAACTTGATTATAGTAATTTGTCATGAATTGACCTAAAATAAAAAGAATGATCCTTAACCTTTAACACTGGGTTGATCTTGATGTAAATTGGGTTGTGATTGATTCAATTGTCTTACTTATGGGTCACTAATAGATGATGTTGTTACACCAATCCTTAAAAAATGGAATGAATTGTTTTCTTTCATGCTAATCTTTAGAAGTGATCTAGGTTATGGAAATTTGCCTAAGTAATCTTGTTTTAAGCATTGATTTCGTATTGAATTATGGTGTAGTAACTCTTCTAGTATTGTTATCATGTTGATTATTGAATTATGATGTTGAACATCTAAATTCGATTGAATTGAGGTTTTGTGGTAAGGCCTAAATGGTGAACCATGAAAGAGACTATCTAAGCCTTGGAATCTCTACTTTTACTTCCAATTGTGATTAATTGTGGTTAAGTCATGATATTATATTGGATTATGCCTTATATTAGGATGATAGGGTGGTATGATGTTGAATTGAAATGTTTTGACTATGTTGTGAGGTTGATTAAGGAGTATGTGATATAAGGATGGTGATGACTATCAATGTGCCTTTATATACTATGAAATGTTAATGTGTTAACCTTACTTATATGAATTGTGATGAAAGGAATACACTCATGCAATTCTTATTGAGATATGATGATAATGATTATACAAGGGATAGACCCTATGACCTAAAATAAGCTATGATTGATATTTAAAGGCTTAAAACATTTCAATAAAGGGACTTAGCTTAGCACCGAGTGAACTTGACAATGAGAGGTGATGACTTCCCAAAGAGGAAGATTCTCCCTATAATGCTATATGAGATGTTGACTTCCCAAAGAGGAATACTAATTCAATGGATTCCCATAAGGGGAGGCCCCAATTACCAAGTGTTATCAAGAGGTAATATACTATCTCTTAGTTCTTGAACTATGTTGCCATCATAGGAAGACAAGCTAGTGGACCCACCTAGAAAACTACCTTTATGTTTGGTTTAAGTTTTTCCGGTAGACCACCATCCATCGGTGTAAGGCTTTACAACACTGGATTCCACACTTAGATCTTATTGTCTATGTCGGTTAAGGCAAGTGTTCCCTAAATTAAAATAAAGTAATGAAGTGTTAACTAACTAAGGTGACTTGAGAGGTTTAAATTAGCCTAGGTAGGGGTATGGGACTCTACTTATTCCTTGCACTAGTTGACCTTTATGGAAGCTTTAGGAAAGTAATATTATGTATGTATATGATAATGATGTATATGGTTATAACATGTTGATGCTACTGTATAAATGATATTATATGGTGATGATTATCCTCTTGAACGTGTAATTGGGTTGTACTATTAAAATATGATGTTAGGTGTCCTTAAAGGTTATTTTAGGTGATGTTGGACATTGGTTATGGTTTCTTGTTTAGGATACTTGATTGAGTAAGGTTATGCGGCTTTGCTTGGTGATTGCATAGTTTACTCGATGAGGATTCATGAGTAGTTGTTTTGCTTATTATGATATGATTAACTCTTATTCATACTTGTGATGTTATTCCTTGATGAAAGGGTTGTATTAAATCATGGGTTTGAGGATGTTGGGATATCTATTACTTGTTTGAGTTAGTAAACATGTTTGGTTAATTAGTATGTCTTGCTTGATTATGGATGAGACTTTGAAAAGGGTAAAATGGCATGTTTTGACTAATTATCCCTTTTTAGCATGTTTTGTTATTATATGTGCATATGGTGTCATACTTAGGTTCCGGTCGTTGAAGGATCATCTGAGACGACTTGAAGAAGTCTTGGATATTCTCTATCATCCAAGTGGGTAAGTTTTCACTTTCCAAGGGCGATGCAAATATCTTTCTAAGACTCTTATTTTCATTCCATTTTCATTGTGTACGACTCGTATAAGCCAATATGTGGCTTTGTTACCTTTGATTTAGGGCTATGCCAAAAATGTTATGATCGTTTAGATGGTATGAGATGACACAATCTTTAAGACTATTTGTTTATTTTAAATATATGAACGTGCAATAAAAGTAGAAGGTTATGTAACCTTCCTATACGAAGGGTCTATTCATACTCGATACGTACATATTATGTGAATGTAGAGGTCTATGTAAACCTCCAAATAGATGTAAAGAAAGTTTTAAATTTTTCCACAAATTTCAGCCTATGAATGTAATGACATGAGACTAAGGGGATAGTCTTAGTCCTCAGAGAAGACGACGATGCCGGTTACGTTTAGGGGGTAAACCCTGATATGACAATTGGCAAATTCATTTTATACTATTATATAAAGAACAAGTAATCAAAAGAAATATTTGTTTCCTCTAATCACAAATTTATTTTTATCTTTAATCTTCATTCGAGGACGAAAGATCTCAAGAGGAAGATATTGTAACACATGGCAACTCTAGTCTTAAAATATGAATCGTTCATTTTAAGTATATAAACTTTAACCGGGTGATTTCCTACTTCTTCATGTATTTTAAGATTCTTTACGTCATGCCCCGCGCCTACACCCTTGACGTAGCCGACACTCGGCATGGCTGACTACTTAACGAAAGACATACTCAAGCAATAAAATGCTTAAAATTAGAATTTTATGAACATTTAAATTCAAAGTAGATGCTCAACTCAAAGTTTCTATAAAATACTCAATAACATAAGTATATTAGTTCGCAAAAACATCTCAAGGAAAACTAAATATTGTAAGACCCCTCCATTTTATCTATCTATGAAGCCTCGACTACTAAATAAAGATGTTGAGGCAATACCCGACATCTGAAAAATAATATTTGACACCTTAACTAAGTGGATCCACTAAGCTCTTCCCGAAGGCACTAAGGATTCATATATAAAGTATGATCCTATACATATGTCGCCATACAAGGGTTATGAGGATTTTGAGTTGTCTAATCTTATCCCGATATCAGTTTTCAATACTACTTCCTATAATATATATAGTCATGCTCAAATGTATAAAATAGACTCTTTCTCTGTTTTGAGGTAATTACTCAAACCTATTAAAAGATGTAACTGCTTTGAAATATCTCTTAACCCATTGTCACATTCAATAATCAAAGTTTTCTCTTTTCCCGAATCAAAAATTTAAACCATTGGACATACTTAGTTTTCTCATACTCTTACTTAATTGATATTGTAAAATCTCAAAACTATATCAAAAATCATATTCTGATTTGAGCATTGATGACTCGAAAAATCATATTGCATAAACATTGATGGCATATCTAGATATCATATTACTTACACATTGATTGCATATTGGATTGTCAAACTAATCATGTTTTAAAACTTCCTTCTCAAACTCCTCTTTACTTTCTCAAATACATAGTTCAAAACAAAAATGTTGCCTTTAAAAGATGCTCAAAATTTATAACTCAAAGTAGGGTTTATGCTAAAATATACACATGTACAACTAAACCTAAAGATCTCAATAACAATATAGAAAACTAAATACTCAAAATTCAAGAACGTAGAACTCAAAATTTAGAACTAAACGATACTACTCCTCTATAAATTACTCAATTCATAGGGTTCATGCTGAGCTATAGACATGAACAAATACACTCAAGAATCTCAATGTATAACATATAGAAATTCAATAATTATGAACATAATTTCAAAAACAATGAGGAATTCATGAACTCAAAATCAATTTATCTCAAGTATACTTAAATCTAAGGACAGCTCACTAGATTACTCTTTGACTTATTTAAACGTATATGTAAGCGTAAGGACAAACTAATCCAATAAAATGATAGCCTTACATAACTGGAAGAACAAGTTTCTTAAAAATCTTTGAGAAGAACTTGAATGGAATCCTTGAGACCCTAGCTTGAAGGAGAACAATCAAGAAAACCTTTCTTGAGTTTCTTGAATTAGTTTCTTGAAATCTCAATGGCTAGGAATTATAATATTCATTAGTGATTCATAATTATACAGAGGAATTTGAGTTGGAAAAAAGGGAATTCTTAGAGAAGGCTTACCTTGAAGAAGAATCTTGAAAACGATTGAAATAATCATGAATGGAACTCTTCTACTTCGATATTCCTTGGGGTTTTGCATTAGGGTTTGAGAGTGAAGTGAATGTTGGATTAAAAGATGCATATTCAATTTGTTTGGACCTTAATTAGTCTAGAAATTTGATTAGGTTTTTCTTAGAGGTAAAAATACAAATATGACCCTCTTGTATGTTTCCACATCGACTTATTCGTCACTTCACTATATCAGGTTACTAAAATAGTCATAACTTTTTACTCGAAACTCGAATTGTTCGACCATTGTGGCGTTGGAAAGAAGATTCAAATAGCTTTAATTTTATAGGTTATAGGCCACCAAAATTATTAAATTCTAATAGATGTGGTCATTTGAAATTTACCTAAATAGCATTTTACATCAAAACTTAATTCGTATAAATCTTTCAACTCAACTTTGTGCTAGTGGATTCTAGTGACCTTAATTTATATCCAAATTCATTCCGCCCAATGAATTGAACTTCACAAATATGGAATATTCAAGAATCACCTAATACAATTTTATGCACAAATGAAGATTGGTTCGAGTCTTAACTTACATTTTTTGGGCGTGTTACGCTATACCAAATTTTGAAAAGGTATAAGAAGTGAATTAGGGTCATAAGGAACTCTAACACAAGTCAAATTCAAAGAATTTATATCAGGTAAGTTTTTCACATGCGTTCATATAAGGTTCAACATCGAATAAATTCGATTTCAGTTTTTAAGTAAAAATTTATGACTAATTTACTAGGAATGCTCTAGCTTAGCAGCGACTCTGTGAGAGCTCCACGCTATGGAGTACATATAGACCTCGTTATCCACTCAAATAAAATCCTGACTTCCGGCTCTTTTTTATTAATTTCTTAAGGGAATTTTATCCTAAAAACCATGAAGGAGTCGTCTAAATAGCCCGAATAGTTACAAAATCAGTTTTTTCATAATTAAAACTTTTTCACTCCTAAAATACTACGATCAGAAACATCAAGACTAGAATTCATCTTTCAAGATTCTCCATCAAACTTCCTTAGTAAGGTATGTAACGCTTCAATGAGAGGAATTCCTTCTCTAGCATGCCGAAAGTATTTCAATTTGGAAGAATCTCAAAAGATTGTTTGAAGAAAAGCTAGGCTTTTTATAAATTATGATATTTCGTCATAAAATCTTGTTTTTATTGTTTCACTTTGATTTTGAAACCTTATTGTACTAATTTAGAATGATTTTTATGGTCATTCAAACCCTTATGCATTTTAACCATGAAAAAAAGAGCATCATGTGAATTAGTACCTAAATACATCTTATTTTAATATATGACATTTAAGCTTAGATATATGATTCAAGATGAAAGAAGTTTTAATTCCTATGATAATTATTGGTATATATGATATTTTTGGAGTTGTACAGAGAGGGTGGGGGTTTAGAAAACTCAAGTCCCAAAACTACGTGCCAATGTAGGATTCAGTTCCACCGCATTGTCGGTTGATCTTCTAGCCTTGAGAGACTTAGATTAGTGGATCCCTATACATATGATATGGTATTATACTCTGGTAAGGTGTAGGACAGACCTCCCAACTAGGTTAGATGTGGGACATCATGAGCTCACATGATGTATGTCAGTTATAAGAAACTTCTAAATTATATAAAATATTATAATATGTTTTAGGTGTGTATGGTTCGTTTTAAGTATGTTATTCAATGTATATGATTATGAAAGACCGTTGATAAAGAATTAATTATATGTATATGTACCTTTCAAAGGAGATTTTCATGATACTTTGGCATCGACTGCAACTGTTTTCTCTAAACTACTTTAACTATACATATGATCTAGGAAATCTGATTCATTGCATTGTTAAAGTTATGTATTATGATAATGTCCTCCCTTAATAACATAGTACATTCCACATACTAAAGCATATATTTATATGTGTTCCATCTATTTATGATTTAGATTTCGGTGCTCAGACTCGAATTTGTTGCTAGTGAAGTTGAACTGCGCGCAGTTAGATTTCGATGAGGCCTCCTCATTTTAGGGACTCCATTGTTTTACACTATCAACAATCTTCCTTATGTTTTTTTTATTTTGAGGTAGCTGGGGGCTATATCCTGGGAGACCTATATTTTTATTCTAAAGTAGAGGATATATTCTGATATTAGTAATGCAGACTCATGGAGCTTATTGAATTCATATTAAGCATATGTTTGAGTTTCCGTAATAGTTCGTATGATATGCAAGATATGTTAAGTAAAAGGTTTGCCCAAGATCATTCATGGTCGTAAGTACCTTGTCTTACTGAGGTATAGAGTCGGGTCATGAAAATAATTTCCTTGCCTCAATGATTGATTAGAATACAATGTCTATACGAATTAATAACTGCTTTGATCTATGAATTGTTGAATAATCTATTCTATCAAGTACATTAAATTCTATATAATTTTCATCTTTATCAATTTTCTTAAATTCTCATGGATTTATACTAAGCAATGAATAAAAGTACATCTAATTTAGCAAATCGTGGAATACGCGTTAGGTATAAATGTTTCTTATTAAAAATCCATTTGGTAGGCGATATTAGGTATAATAATCCATGGATTAAAATTTAGTTCATCAAATACATTTTTGGTTACTTCATTTAATTTAATCCGTAGATGGTTGATATGCTCAAATTTACTTCTCGAAAAGAAGTATAAGTGGTTGTAACAAGTAAAGAACCCAACTGTGAGGTTGGGGTCGATCCCACGAGGAAAATGATTTAGACTTAACTTTAACCTATTGTTACTTCTATTTAGTCACGTATTTTCTGAAAACAAGTAACAGATAGGGGGTTTTTAAGCAATAAATGTAATTAGGTATTTCTAAATAAACAAGTGACAGGTTTAAAGATTAGATTCTTATCAAGTAATGAGTGTAACTAGGGCATAAATGTTCCCCACAGGTTCATAATGCGGTAATTCTAACTATAGCAATCCTTTCCTAATATCTTGCATGCAAAGTGGTAAGTTATGTATCCCTAATTCCTTGGTCCGGCAATTAGGAAATTTTAGTCTGCACCTTCGTCCGGCTACGTGTGTATACTTTACTAAACCTTACCTTTACCTCATGTTATGCATCAAAATCGATGTATAGCTTAGTTGTTACTTCGCACCAATCAACACTAGCCTATTAGATAGTATATACTAAATCTACGTTGATAATTATTTTCTTATTCTCTACCTCCTTGGTCCGGCAAATAGCAACAAGGTGAGTTCTATTGCGTGAACTCGTTAAAAAGACTTCTAAATGAAAAAAATATCTATATATGCAAGACACTATTCTAGGATTATTATTTTAGCTAATTTTTACCTTGTTAATTAACCATGGTTCCCACAACCCTAGCTATGGATTTAGTTACCCATATTAATAATCAAACAATTCATATTAGTTTGATAAGAATTCATGAACTTACTTTGACGAGATTGAAGGAAATCCAAAAAATTACTTGAATTAATCAATAAGCTTGCAATCAACAATTTCTGAAAAATGGAATAATTTCCCAAAATCACAAGTTCACAACTAGAACAATAAATCTAAAAAATACCCTAGAGTCTAACCTAAAAAATGAGGTTATTACAAGTATTTATAATAATAGAGTCCTAAAAAAGGAGAAAAATCTATGTAAGGAAAATTTGCCCAAAAAAAGCATCTGAGTCGACGACTGGACCGGCGGACCGTAGAGCCCCCTCCCCCTTGTCGTTCCACACTTAGCTTCTTTTTAAGCTTCTTTCTTCTCCAACTCACTATTACCATCAAAGGACAAGGATGACGGTCCGTCGATGGCTTACATTTCTCCAAATTTAGAATCTTTTTAAGACGGGTACTGGGACTACTCTCTGTTAGCAATGACGAATGTGCATGACGGTCCGTCGAGAGCCTCCGTAGCCCCACACTTAGTCAGAATTTCCTGATCTTCCTTCTGCAGCATTTCCTTCATACGACGGTGGCCACCTACGGACCGTCAAGGGATCGACAGACCGTCCATGGCTCCGTAGGTAGTCACTTCTGCAATTTCAGCACAATTCTTCCGCGTTTGTATTCTTGACAGATTTCCTGCAAACAAAGAGAGAAAAACATTAAAGCTAATACAAAAAAACCTTAGACACATACTAAACTTAAGGAAAAATCATTGAAAGTACCGTAAAACAACGGTACATCAATGGCTTATCCATCATGTGTGGTATTATCTTATCCATAGAAAATTGATGGATAACTAATCAAAAGTTTGTTAAACTTTGGATATATAAGACCCCTAAATGACTAAACTAACCCCTTATTCTTTTTTCTAACTTTCTCTTGTAATTTAATTTCCTTTTTATTTATATTGGAATAGTTATAAATTTTCTTTTTAATTTCTCAAAATCTTTTTTGTGTAATTTAATGATTTCACTAATATTTTTTCTCCTTTTTTTCTTGATTTTTTATATTCAAGATAATTTGTCGATTAGGTACTTGAACTAATTTTTTTAAAATAAAAATAAAAATAACCTTAGGTATGACCAATTAAAGTAGTATTAAATTTATTTTAAGTTTAAGATGTAGACTTGACCAAACAAAAATTAGAAATATGTTGTGCCATAAATGATCATCTTAGTGGTACAGCATACCTTAAAATTAATAACAAATTTATTTATATATATATATATATATATATATATATATATATATATATATATTTGATTTAACTAAATAAATGGAATAAATAATTCTTTAAAAAAAAGTATTTGGTTCGGTGGTTATCTACGACTCAATTACATGAAATTAACATTCATAATAACACAAGGGTATAAACAAAACATAAAATTAAGTGGAACATACAAACACTTGATAAAAAATAATCTCTGCACTACTAATGACTGTATAATTAATAGCTACGTTATTAATTCATACAATATCAATGTTTATACCAGACGACCCCTAAGAGTCTCACATGCTTGATACACATAGACCGTGTGGTTATTTTCTTTTTTTCCCTCTCTTTCATTTAAAGACACCCATTTTCTAAAATTGCTAAACACAATAGTCTTTGCTGTTTTTCAAAAAGATGTCCATGTCTCATCAAAAGTCTATTCCTCTTCCTTTTGTCTCAAACAAAATTATTCTCCTACATATACTTATATTCATATTACAAATGGGCATCCTCATCAAACCCTCTAGTAAGATCCAAAATTCAAACTCATCTGATAGATCTCTAGCCTAATCGTTGTGGGGTATCTCCTTAATATTATAACGGTTTCTTGATCGAATCGCTCACATCGTGTCAGTAAATTGTTCTCTGTATTACCTTCAACTGAAACTTGCATCCAGTCTTTAGGGCCACTCTGATTGGAGCATTGTAAGTCAAAATGGTTTTGTACTAGCTCTACTGATTTCTCTTTCATTGACCCTGAATATACCCTTGTAAGGTTTATGATAGATTATACTAATGAAATTGCCCTTCCTAAGCTTGTCCGCACATCATAGGACCTCCAGTGGAGAATTTGTGTGAAACCATGAGCCTAAACCTATAGAGTCCCTTTCTGTTAGGGTCCCTTAAACATCGACTCTCTAGATTCTTCCTTGGTCGCAAGTAAAAGGACACATGCATTTGCTAGTGTCTCCAGATAATATTATTCTTTCTGTTTATTGTTAAAGTTAGGCATGGAAAACACATTACTTCAAAATTGTCCAATAATCTTCATATCCAAATTAAAGATCACTTTTAACCCTACTTCCAAATTCGAAAGTCCAATCCACTTTGAAATCAAAGAAGAAATAGGTTGCTTCCCCAATTACCTCTCCCAATTTTTCTCTAATTCATCAGTCCCTTCTGATTGAATCATTCACTTCCATCAGCAAAGAAGTACAATTGTCACTGGATTTGGAGGCCCGCAGATTGTCATTTTACCAACCAAATTGGGAGTGGCGGATCCAAAATTTTATGGCTATGGGTGCTCAACTAAGGGTGTACATCGGTCAGTTCGGTTCGATATTATGAACTATCAATTCAGTTTATTGCAATTTTTAGTTTTAATGTTAAACCAATAACCAAATAAATAAGTGAATTTTTATCGCTTTTTCAATTTATCAATTTTGATTCTTAATGATTTTATTTTCGGTTTAGCCAATAACAAAATAAATATATGACTTCTTAATAAATTTGATGTGACAACACAATAATGTAATGAAAAACTATATGGGTGTAACACAAAGAGAAATTAGGAGGAATAAGATTATTACTTTAGATTTTAACGTATTATATAATGTGAATTTGTAAACTAAAAGTCAATTTGAAGTGTGAATATTTATGTACATCTCCTATATTATTTGGATTTGTTCGAGAAAAAAGAAAGAAAAGGAGAAGCAATATACCTTTAGAAATAAGAGGATAATGTTAGAAAAAACAAAGTAAAATAGCAAAACATGAGAAAGAAAAAAAAGGAAAAAAGTGCTTTGATGGCGAATCAATCTCACCTGTCACCCTTATATATGGCATAAAAGCATCTTCATTTTAAGAACTAGAGGCTCCAGCCAACTTTATATTCAATGGGTGCTCCTTAATATTTATATAGATACAACTTTTTTTCTACTTACATATGTATACTCGAGCCGAGATTAATGAGTGCTCGAGAACTCGTAAAATACTAAGTGGGTCCACCCCTTGAGGCTCAGAGTTGGTACTCTCTTTCTGTCAACGTAAGCTTTCCAATAAGGAGGTAACATGATTCTCTATAAAAGGAAAAACTTATGGGATGTCCTTTACTTTTACTATGAGAAATACACATATTCATTTGGTTCCTACTGATGTTGTTTGAATATAATATTGGTTATTCTTTTTCAACAGTTTATGTGAAGCTTGAGTGGCCTCCATTGCCTAGTCGGGCTTCTGCCTTGAATATCTCTAAAAAATTCTCCTCTAAGCCCAATCTCACTCATCATCGATGCCTAATATGTATCAACTTTACTTTGATTTGGTTTATAAGATTATTATTCAAAGGAAACAATGGCCGACAAAGGCTAACTTTTTTTATCTAACTCTTATGGAGATACTGGAAACAGAATTACTAATTGACTTACCTTGCCTAATAATCAAATACACTCATGCACAGGGTCATGAACAAGATGAAAATAGACATGTCTTTCCATATGTTCTTTAGATGGCTCAGATTTTTGAAGATTTTAATGTGCCAGTTCAGGTATGGGATTCTCAAACAACTAAGGATGTGTTGGGTCAAGTGAATCATATGGTTCTCCTTGCTTGTATGATGTCTTATCACACCTCTTTAGTGGTTAAAGAATAGACTTATTGAGAAGGTATATGAACTCTTTGATATATTTGTTGAACATCGATTGAAGAAGGAAGCATTAGAAGCTCAGGTAATATCTATACAAAATGAGCTTTACTAGGAGAGAACTGTACAATCGCCATTGTGCGCCACTTGACCCAGCTGATGGCTGCTCCAATGCTCTCTTTTCCCCTTCATATGTTCTTGATCTTTTACCTTCCATGCTTCCATATGTTGTTTTGTGGGTCTTGTTATTGAGTTTTTTCTTTCAGATATTTACTAACTTTTGGTTGAGTGGTATGGTTTGCTTTGTTTCTTCGTATACTAATTCTGCTTTGATTAATATATTCCTTTTTAATTGTTGATATTAGTTGATCTTGTTATGATCCTGATTGCCATATTTTGGTGTAGGAAGATTACTACCCTTGCATTCTTAGTCCTTATTCTTTAACTTGAAACCATTTTCGATGATTCCAAAAGGTGGAAATTAGGGTATGCCTTATTTATAATCCAAATCCAAACTAACCTATTTTACCCAAGTGTTCCATGGTTTTGTGTTAATATGTGAAAGTAGTAAGTGAGAAGTACATATACTATGGGCATAAGTTTGTCATCATCAAAAGGGGGGAATTTCTTTTGGGATAAACTTTGTTTTGATGAATGAATAAATGCATGGAAAATGGGCTGAACATCTACACGAGAAATTGTTTCAAGAAGGACCTCTACTTAATCAAGACTATTGAAGGTAAAGCAATTTTTTTGCAAGAAGAACTCTAATTAAAGCTGGGTCACTAACTGAAGAAAAGTCCTAGATGAAGTACAACTACTAAGTGGAAAAGAGTCTTAGAGGAAGTATAACGACTGGCGAAGAAAAATTTTAAATAGAGATGAAGTCATCCAACTGACTTACGCACTAAAAAGAGCAAAAGGCAAAAGAGAGTTAGAATTTTCAAGATGCTGCTGGACAAAGAACACCGAAGAACAGGTCCTATCTCAGAGTCTAGGTTCTAGGAAGTTTTCTTGGTGTTTGTGGTTTTAATGTATTGATAGTTCAGTTATATATTGACTGAATATATTATCTCAGTATTCATGTTGAGGTCAACTTGAAGACTTGTGAACACACCTTAGAGGTTTATGCTAGCACAAAAATTAGTTGATTAATCCTTAGGTTCCATAAGCTCTTTTAATCTCTTTGGTTGTCAAGGCTCATTGATATTTACAGAAGTTAGGATAAATCTGTTTGAAGAACAGGTCTTCTGAGTCAGGTGTTTCCACGTTAATTATTGTGTTCTTACTTTACTATCCTTACCTCATCATACTGAAACATGTTAGGCAACTTTGTTTACTTAGGTAATGTTTAAGAAAAGTAAGAAAACATTTAGGTTGTGTAGATTAACACAACCCCGTAATAATCCGTATGTTTTTCAATTTATGTTTTTTGATAAGTTGTAACTCATAAATTTTTTTATGAATTTCGATATATATTGTATGAAGAGTAATTGTATGTTGCTTTATGTCCTTAAAAGTCTGACCCAAGTTAAAGTGATCTTCTAAGACTTAAAGTTAATAGGTCTAAGCGACACCTTACAGAGTATATACTCTTATGTATATACTAGTTTTGAGGAACGAGCGTTGCACATTACCCCTCAATTATTATAAAATTTCTGCAAAATACAAAATATTATTCCATCTATCAAACAACATTTATCCATTATTTTCATGACCTTATACCTTTCTTAAGAAACTATATATAAAAGATTAATTTTACTCTATCACTATTTGAATATAATAAATACAATGCCTTAAAAAATGTAATAAGGAAATAAATATAATTGATAATAAGGGTAAATTAGGAACTAAGTGTAAAATTATACATTGATTTCATAAAGTAGACAAATTTTGGTTGACATCCCAAAAATACTATGAATTGTTGTTGGACGGAAGGAGAAAAATCAAAATATTACATTCTTTCCCTAAATTTAATAAATGCATGTATAATATTTAACAAATTTATAAAAAAAAAAAAATTTGAACAAATGTATATATTGTTATAAAACCCCAAATAGATCACAAATAATAGGATTGATAAGATTTTGGTTAAGATTTTGAAATGCTTCATCAGCTTAAGTGAAATTTAAAATTAACTTGCACTATCTATAAAAAATGTTCTTCTTTTATTAGCCAACGATGCATTTTACGTCAAGATTACACTTCAATACTTTTATCCTCGTAGTCTCTAGAATTCAAAGAGATTAATAATTAATGAAATAAATACAAAAATTGTAGAATGAGATTGAAAGTGTAACACCAAAGTGACAAAAGAAAAAGATAACATTTTCATTTCACAAAAATTAAGATACCTCTAAATTCTATAATCAAAATGAATTAAAAATAAATGGTTAATTATGATGAAGAATAAGTATTATGCATATAACTACATAAATAATTTATAATCAATAAATTTTCCTTATCATTTTCGTGCCCCAACTACCACAAAGTCATAATTTCAAAAGTATTCATCGAAAAATAAATTTTAAACTCCTATCTTATAGGTATTTTTAGAAAAAAATTTAATGTACTTTCACATGATAATATGATGATTTAATTTACTTCCTTTTTCATTTATGGTGTTCAATAAAAAGTCAAGATTTGCATTACATAAACTTGTCGCAAGTAGCATGTCAAATAGATTGTTACTTACCTTTGTTTGTTTGAATCAAATGTGCATCTTGAGCATCAAGGCAGAGAAGCTGGTTAACAGTAAACCTCTTGCAATTATTTAGTAATTCATCAATATCATGAAAAATAAACTGTAGAGATCTCACTAAAAGCAATTAGCATAATTCTGGCAAAACAAATTCATACAAAAATAATAAGAGCCTACTTTGAAAGACACGAAAAGCAAAAATTGAAGAGTTTAATTGTAACTGCTTTCCTTTAACATTATTATGAGATTCTGTAATGAGACTTTTCATTTTCTCCAAACATGAGATTATTTGAACTTAGACTCATAATAAATATGATAGGAGTATTTTTTAAAATATTTAATTAATATTATACTTGATAATATTTTGTTTTAATCAAGAAAAATAATTTAATTATTAAAGAGCTTAAGGACTTTAATTTTACTATCACGTAATTAAAATATTTGTATTTAATTAAATAATTAATCAAATGGTAATTTAATAAAAGGAAAAAATGATAATTCAACTTTTCACTTTGGAACTTCCCACTTATAATATAATATATGATATGATATGATATTCAGATGTAATTTCTCGTTTAGTGATGAGTTGATTTAGAACAATCTAAATGTGTGCCTATTTTAAATAAGGGTTTATGATTCTCAAATCATGTAGGGTTTTCATTCTTGCATCCCATCATTGCAGATGATACAACGACATGTCGTGATTTTGAAGACTCATAATCATAAAATAGAGAATCGATATAGTGTTTTTTGATTTAGGTACGCTTTTTATCTAGTATAATGTACTTTATGATTTAACAAGGTAGATCTTGAGAAAATATTATTTTTTGTGTCTCTAAAAGTTCAATTCTAATAATTTGTATCAAGATCCGATATCATGTTAAATATTTGTGTTTATTTCAGTTATAACATAATAAGAACTTCTGTTATAACTTTTGTGTTGTTTTTATGTGGTGTGAATTTTGATTTAGTTAACTTATTAATCCACCAAGTTTTATTACATGTTTTCATAATGGGGGAACTTAAGTTGAACATTCATAAAGATCAATGTTAATTGAAGATCTTGTATATTAAGGCCATTCTATGGCATAATTTGTTGTCATGAAAATTATATTCATATTTGGTTAGTATATAATATATAAAAGAAAATTTTGGATCAAGAAATTGTGGGAAAAGATTTTTTTCACTTTAAGGTGTAGTTTTAGGCTAAGTCGTCTTTTAAGGAAAGCCTTGAAAGGTAAAGGCTACAAAACGGCATAAATCAATGTCCTTCGTACGAATTCAACGAAGCTTTAGAGTCATTTGAATTGCTCGAAAGAAATTTAAGGTTTTTCTTCTCAACCCCTTGTGTAACAAACATCGCAATTTTATTGTAAAACTCATCTAATTTTTCTAATGAAAAATGGGGTAAATAATAAAAGAATACATGTTTTCTAAGTATTGCACCCACTGACTTTACTAAAATGGAAGACATACTGCAATAGCACTTCCGCCATAACAGAATTCTTCCTTATCTTGCGGGATGATGTCAGCCCAGATCCAATTATCAAATTATTAATTTTTTATTTTGCACCCAAAATTTTAAATTGGCAATATATTTCAAGAGTTTTTGGGATCCTGCACGAGGTATCCTTGAACCATGACGGTTTAAGTCGCAACATAAAAGTATCTTATTTCCATGAAATTCTTACCCTCGTGAGTTTTACGAAGTTTCCTCCATGAAATTATGAATGAATATGAAAATAACTATTTTTATCATGAAAACTAAGTCCAATAGTATCTTAATGAATTCTTAATGGTTACTTCATGTTTTCTCAAAGAATTCTTGAAAATTTGAAGGTTATAAACCCTAGAATTATGAACTATGAAATTTTCCGTATATAAATTTTATGATGCTATTATATGTTTCTTTGAGTACAATATTATGATATGATATATGTCTTGCATAAATGCAAAACTATGATACATGATATGCAACCTTATGACATAATGACATGAACTATGAACTATGGTCCTCAAAATTTATGAAAATGAGCCCTTTGGCATATCCATGAACGCATGAGCATAAGGGATCTAAATGGTACTAAGGAGGTACAAGTATAAATGATGAGCGCTTCTAACTATATTAGTCGACATGGGTTAAGAATCGTGACATTGATTAGGGAAAATCCTTCTTTCATTCCTCTGTTAAGGGCTAGCTATGGATCAACATTACAACTTAATGAAAAACTCCTAATACCTCATTTTTCAATATGTTTCTTCAATCTGCTTGTAGCACTTGCAACGTCAATTTTTTTATTGCCTTTTTTGCTCTGTAAGTGCACGAGTATTCTAAATGATTTGGCTACTATTTAAGCATAACTCTTTATAGAGTATTTTTTTCACTTAAAACTCCAGAAAGACTTAAATCTCTTGACTTAGAGTTGTATTTGAAGTGAGACTCCTTCTTTGATTCAATTTCATTGCCACTTTACACTCCTTTCTCAAATCAAACTCATTGATCCTTTTATGTTGTAATCGAACTCAAACTATTCAATCAATACATGTTTGTTTTCATAAGTTTATCACAAAAGTATCATGCATTTATTATTTAATGTACACTTCTCTTAATTCTTTAGTGATCTTGCTAAAAATTCAGCTTTTTCAGACAGTGTATCTTTGAACCAGATTGATTTACATGCTTCATGTAAATTTGTTAGTTATCAAAACATCATAGAAGCATTCACCTTAGTTGATCTGACAGAAATAAGAATCTATCTACTCACATGATGGTTACTGTGAAATACATTATTAGACTCCCATAATAAAATGAAATATGATGCAAGAAATATCCTTAAGGTATTCCAAATGACCTCATCTCTAACCTTTATATATGATAATTATGGTTATTGGTTTCTTCTATTAATATATGGATGGATATGTTTTTCATGTTTCATTCTTACATTTTGATACAATACTATTCCACATATACTTGCGTCACTTTTGTCAGGACCATGCCGCTTTTTATTGATGCAGCCTATGGTACACTGACATGTCAAGGTACTAACTATGTTCTATATTTTCTGCTATTGATGAACCCTTGTTTGTTTCTACAGGCTTACTGTATAACTTTCTTGTAGTTTATCCTTATGTGTTTAAGGTATACCACGGGAATTTTCTTGATTGACATTACTCATTTATGCTTAGAGGATTCATATATAGAATAAGATAAACAAATAGTTATGTTTTAGTTTAAACCTTTGTATCCTTTGTCAACCGATTTCAATTATATGGCTTACATTTATGAAATCGTTTGTAAGGCTTTTCTTTTCAAATGACTTTAACTATGGTTTTCACTCATATTTAGATGTATTTTCATGTGTATTTATATGCCAAGGATATGCTCGTACCATCAATGAAATTGAATATTGATCTCACATGGGTTCTTGGCTTGGGCGTAGTGTGGAATTTATTACACAAGGAGTTGGGAGAATAGAACTCGAAATTTCTTTGGAGGAATTCAAATTACACTATGGTTATAAGTTAATGTGAGATGGGTATTAATAAAACTAGGGATAAAACTTCATTGAATTCCTAGGAAGGCCACTTTTTAGGCTGTTTGGTAGCTTTGGGATTCCAAAATCGTTAACCAACAATTACACCTTAATGTTAAAAAAACCTTTTTTAAAAAAGTTTCTTGATCCAACTTTTTTTAATATTAAATACTATCAAAAAAAGAATATAATTTTTATGACAACAACTTGGGCAATAGAATGGTCTTAATATATGACATATTGGATTAATACTAAATTTTATGATTGATCAACTTTAGTTCTCTATTATGAAAACATGTATCATAATTAGGATAATTAATAACCCTACTAAATAAACATTCACACCACATAAATCATAAATTATAACGAAAGTTTTTGCTATTTCATACTGAAATAAACTGAAATATTTAACTAGATATAGGCTCTTGAAATTAATTATTAGAATTGAATTTTAAAAAATGCAAACCATCATCTTTACTCTATATCTATCATGTCAAATCATCAAGGACATAAAACTAGATACAAAATGTATATGAATTCATAAACCCCACAACGACTCTCCATCTTTTGATTGTGAGTCTTCCAAAGAAAGATGTATGTCGTTATGTCCTTTCTAATGATGGGGTGCAAGAAAGAAAATATTAAAGATGTGGGATCATAAACCCTTATTTATTATAGCCAGAATTTTAGATAATTTTAGTTTAACTCATCATTAAATTTGAAATTACATCAGAACATATGTACATCAGAGTATATACATTGTAAGGTATCGTTTAGATTCATTAACTTTAAATCTTCGCATATCACATTAACCTGGGTCAAACTTTTAAGGATAGAAATCAACATATAATTATTCTTCATAACATATATATGGAAGACCATAAAATTTCTATGAACTACAACTTGTCAAAGACCATAAGTTGAAAAACATACAAATTTTTACGAGTTTGTCAAAATATAATTTCACAAGTGTTTTTATTCTTGTGTCTCAAAAGAATTTAACAACTCTTCCATGGTAATCTTGGACAAATGTTATGTATTTTATAAGGTAGTCATACATGTTTCATATCTTACAGGCATCTGTAGTATGAATTTTTTCAACAACTCTTGCATCTTTAAATTCAGCGCTTAGTAATCTTACCGTGTTAACAATGTCAAGCAATTAGTCCGAGTATCCTTTAACTATCTTAGAGTCTTTAACTCTCTACAACTCAAACTCTGTTATTAGATTCAATTTTTGCATTCTTTGGATTCTTTTATCTATGCTATAATCTTTTTTTAGGTAATCTCAAATTTCTTTTGGTGATGTGAGAGACATATTTCTTGTTAATATAGTTGTTGAAACCATAGCAAATGGAGTTTCCTTCTCTTAAGACTTTATGGTTTTCTTTTCCTTAAGACTATTGATTTGACCTATGGTGAAAATATTTGGCGGCAAATAAATTTCGTAATCCTTTTCCATAACCATCCAAAGATCAAGAGTCTCCAAGTAAGTTTTCATTCTCATAGCTCAGAAATGATATTTTTCACCATCAAAAACATATGGGGAAATTCGTGAAAAACTATCTTAAGAATCCATCTCTTTACTCACAGGTCCCTTAAGAAAAATAACTCTAGATATCAATTATTTGTTTTGAAATAGAAGAAATTGCATAAAAGGATAAAAAGAAAGAAAGCGTATGAACTAAAGTTGAATGATTGATTATTATTTCGCTGCGGGCTAAGAATTAAGTTATAATAAAACTAATAACTTCTAAACCATAAATTAAGTGAAAAGGTCTGCTCAATATATCAAACTCCTAAAGTTAATGAAATAATTTTTAATCAAAACTCAAATAGAATTTACTCCTAATTAAAAGACCTAACTAGTTCGCTAAGTATATTTAAATAAAACTGTTGCGGTAAAAACTTTAAAATTTTAAAGTTAATATTCATCGTGTATGAACTCTGTAATTATTCTTCAATTTGATCTTTAAGTCTGCTAGTAGCACTTGCAAAGTCAATTTTACGAAGAAGCACTTGCAAAGTCAATTTTACGAATGTACTTTATGTTGTGCAAGTGCACAAATATTCTAAATGACTTTGTTTCTATTTAAGCATAATTCTACACAGATTTTTCTTAACTTCAAACTCCACATTGTCTCAAAATCTCTTGAATTAAAGCTCTACTTCAAGTGAGGCTCTTTTGTTTAATTCAAATTACATGCCCCTTTAGCCTCTTTTTTGAAATAAAAATCGTTAATTGTTTATGTTGTAGTAAAACTCCAACTCTTCAATTAACACGTGTATTTTTGTAAATTTATCACAAAAGTATCATGTATTTCTTGATTATTTCACACTTTTCTTATTTAAAAGTGATCTTACTACAAATTCAAATTGTTGAGGCAGTGTAACTACTAACAAGGTTGACTTACATTTTTCATATCACATTGTCAATCAAATAGAATCTATCAATTAGTCGTGCTGACATTAGACTCTATCAGCTGACATGATTGTTTATTAGAATCCTATACTTAAATAAAATATGATGCAAAAAGTATCCTTTTAAGGCAATCAAAAAGACCTCATCTCTTCAACTTCATATGTCATTATTATGATTATATTGTTTGCTACTATTGATCTTGATATGTTTGTTATTTTTCATTCTACCATTTTATAGACAATATTATACCGCAAGTGCTTATGTCCCTTCAATCGGTGACCATTCAACTTTTTTGAACAATGCTTTAGTACAAAGACATGTTCAGGGCTAGCTAGATTCTGTATTTTCTGCTATTGGTTAGCCCATCTCTATTTTCAGAGGCTAAGTCTACAACTTTCTTGTACTTTATCCTTATGTTTAAGGAATACGAGGGGACTTTTCTTGATAGACAGTACTCAATTATTCTTAAAGGCTTTACAGATAGGCAAATAGTTATGCTTCAGTTTGGGTCTTTTGT